>JAQHUG010000237.1:2610567-2622809 GCA_028555095.1 Dicrostonyx torquatus | reverse complement strand
AGGAATGTGGTTTGGGACATTGATCTGTAAGTTTTATCCCCTCCAATAAAATACCCTTTTTAAATCAAATTGGTGTAAGATTGTCCTGCGACAATACATCAGCCCCTAAGCAGTGCCCTATTCTGTGTATCCAACCACCTTCTTAGCAGTGCCAGACTCCGAATGTATTCAGAAGGGATACTAACATGGCCACACTAGGCATTTTGCTGGTTTTGTGTAGCAAAATCTCACAGTTCTATAGGTGACATTCTCTGTGATATGGGACCAGAAGAAAACATTGAAATGAAGAAATAAGAGCATGTGGGGCAAGCAGAACTGTCAGGAATCTGGTAGAGATGTCAATCATTCCCTTCATTTTTGGAAAACTATTTCAAAGAATCCATTTACTAAAGTTCAATGATGCATACATATGGCCCAGCATTTCTGCTCTCACACATTACAGAAATATATTTTTATATCTGCTAATGGATATGTGCAAGAATGTTCATAGAAGCAGCCTTTCAGATTAGTCCCCAGCAGGACACTACTAGTCAAATATTCAAGTGAACTCTATTCATTCAGCTGACTATTGACGACAAGAGTGAAGGATCTACTGCCCCATGCTGACTCGTGTAGATGTAACTGGGACTCTGAACACAGAGAAGTACAGGTTCTATAGTGTTGCTGCCATCGACTTCGCAAGATAAATATTGGTCTCTGTTGTAAGTCTGACTAGTTGGTGCCAAGTGATTGGGAAAGGACTGAGTAGAATCTGATAAAGGGATGAATGACATAAAATTTTAATTTATTAATATATAAATTGGTTTAAATAGGTATGCTATGAAAAGTCATTAAATTAATTTATTAAATTTATTAATTCATGAGTTGTATAGTCTTGAATGCATCTTTACTTTAACATAAAATACTTTGTAAAAACAAAATAATTAAATTAACTGCTCCCCAGAACAGTGGTTCTATACCAAACTCAAACGTGTATGATGCTGGGGACCAACCCCAGGGATTCGTGCATGCTGAGCAAGCATTTTATCAACTGAGTCACATAGCCAGCCCTGTTTTTTGTTTTTGAGACAGGGTCTCATGTAGTTTAGGCTGTCCTTGACCTTTCTCTATAGCCTAGGATGGCTTTAAACTCCTGATCCTCCTGCCTCTGATTTCCAAGTCCTGGAATTACAGATGTGGACCCACTGTATCCAGCTCTATGTCTTCTTTTATAACAAATATATTAAAATATTCCATTCTCTTCTGAATTAAAGTTATAGATGTTTTTACACAGTGTATTGTAAGTGCTATTAGGATATATTAATTATACATAATAATGGGTTTCACGATGAAATTGTCATGCACGTGCATAATATATTTTGATTATACTCACCTACATTACCCTCTCTGTTCCTCCTCACATTCTGCCTAATCCCCTTTCTCTCAGGTATAATTCTAAAGTTTTCCTTTTATCTTTCTCTCCTCCCTCCCTTCTCCTCTCCCTCCCTCCCCTCTTTCCTTCAAGTCTCAATATATAGATAGGCTCAGTTAAAATGAACTTGAATCCTTCTGATCTTCCTGCCTCTACCTCCCAGAACTGGAATTATAGGTGTGCTCACCTTGGGCAGCTTAACTCATTCCTTCATTTGTTCATTTTGGGTGTATGCATGTGCCATGGTGTGCCTGCAGGGGTCAGGCCAACTCTCTGGAGTTGGTGTCTCCTCCTGCCATGGGCTCTGGGGATTGAGCTCAGGCCATCAGGCTTGCTGGACAAGCACTTTTTACTCACTAAGCCAGCTCACTGGCTCCTAAATTTGCCTTTTTAAATAAATAAATAAATAAATAAATAAATAAATAAATAAATAAATAAATATTTGGCCAATACTTGGAAGGTAGAGGCATGAGTATTAGAAGTTGGAAGCCAGTCTGGGTTCCACAGCTAGGCCATGTTGGATTTGAGTGCCAAATATCTTGTTCATGTGTTTGAACACCTGGTCTCCAGTGGTATGTTTTGGGAGGTTGTGTCTGTCTGGGGAAATGGGACCTAGCTAGAAGAAATGGATTACTGAAGAAGAGGGAGGTTTGAGGTTTATAGTGCAGCCCAGGTTCCCATCAGATCTCCTGCTTTCTGTTCTACTGAAATGTAAGAAGTGCCAGCCCCATGCTCCTGCAGCCATGGAGCCACTGCTGACGTGTCTTCCCTGATGTGATGGACTAGCTCCCCTGACACCATGAGTGCAAATCAACCCTTACGCCTAAAGTTGCCTCTTGTCAGACATTAGTTATAGCCACAAGAAAAGCAATGAGTGCCCCTACTTTCACAAAAATTCTTAATAAATAAAATTAAAAATGTAATTTTATTATTAAAGATCAGTATGCTGCCTTAGTGAACAGTTTTAGAAAAGATGGGGGGGACTTTCTAATAAAGTCACACATCTCCCTGTATATTGGTGTTTGCTGGCAAATTCTCTGGAAGATACTGTCCATGCCAGAGTTTGTGCCTTCTGTAAACATCTCCAGGGATACAATAGTTGCAAACGCTCTGTGGTACTCTAGCCAGTACTGGGTCCTGTATTGGCTAATTAGGCCAGGATGATGCAATTTTCTGAAATGGTGAGATGTTCTGTTAAAGAACCAGATAGAGCTCAGCGCGACCAACTCTTGCCCTACTCATCATAATGTTCTCTAGGGGTTATGTTCAAACCTTCGGAAGTGCTCGGTGTTTATATGTTGAAGTCTGCTGGGATTCTAGACGTGTTCAATTCCCACAACCCTGCAAGGGAGGGATCCTGTTACTATATCTGTGCTTCGTGCGCCATAGCTTCATGCAAGGTGCTGCTGTCCCTCCTGGTTTTGTTGATGAAACCAAGGAGAGAATCCAAATAACATTCCCAGGCTTACACTGTTAATACGATACAGAGCTAGACAAAGAATCCAGGTCCCTGAACCCAAAGCTGAAGCTTTTGTCCCTTTTGGCACTCTGCCTCCAGCACAGGAGAATATTCTTTTTCTAAAAAAAATTTGAGATTTTTAATTATTCATAATATATATATATGTCATCTTAAGGTTGATATAGCAATAATGACTATCACAGCAGCTCAAAACAGAGAAACTCAAACTGCAGAAAGTTAGGCATGTATTTATAGTAACTTAAAATGGTAGGTGGTTCAAGAAAGGTTTTGCAGTTAAAAAAATCATAAAGCTAAAAATTTCAGGAGAATATTCTTATGCGGAGAGGTTTTATGCATAGTATAGAGAACTGTATTCCTACCTTATCTAAGTTCCTTTTGGCATCCTGAGTCCCTGGGACAGGTCTGGAGACTGCCAGTGTCAGCATGGGTGTGGAAACTCCGCCTCTTACCCCAAACCTCACCTTTCACATCACTTAATCTTTAAAATTACATTTTTATGTATTTTGTGTGTGAGTATGTGTGCTGGTGTGAATGTGAACGACCCCCATAGGTTCATATATTTAAATGTTTGGTCCCCAGTTAGTGAAACTGTTTGGGAAGGATTAGGAGGTATGGCCTTGGTAGAAGAGGTGTGTCACTGTGGGTGGGCTTTGAGGTTTGAAAAGCCCATCCAGGCTCAGTCTTGCCCTCCCTTTCAGTTTCTTGCATCCATGTTTCGGTTAGGATGTAAGCTCTAGCTTACACCATGCTTGCCTGCTTGCCTACCTGCTACCATGCTTCCTACCACGATGACCATGGACTAACTCTCTGAAATTGTCAGCAAGCCCACAATTAAGTGCTTTATTTTGTACATTATCTTGGTCATGGTATTTTATTACAGCAATAGAGAAGTAACTAAGCAATGTGTGTATATGTATGGGCACATGCATGCCATACCATGTATGTAGGGCCAAGACTTTCAGGAGTCAGTTCTGTCCTTCCACCATGTGGGTCATAGGCATATGTCAGGCTTGGTGGCGGGAGCCATTACTCACTGAGCTGTTTCATCAGCCCTGCATCACTTTATCTGCATCCTTTGGAATTGATTTTTTTTAAAAAATATTTATTTATTTTGTATACAATTCTGTCTGTGTGTATGTCTGCAGGCCAGAAGAGGGCACCAGACCTCATTACAGATGGTTGTGAGCCACCATGTGGTTGCTGGGAATTGAACTCAGGACCTTTGGAAGAGCAGGCAATGCTCTTAACCGCTGAGCCATCTCTCC
This sequence comes from Dicrostonyx torquatus, assembly GCA_028555095.1. Taxonomy (NCBI): domain Eukaryota; kingdom Metazoa; phylum Chordata; class Mammalia; order Rodentia; family Cricetidae; genus Dicrostonyx; species Dicrostonyx torquatus. The sequence continues at coordinate 2,618,653 of JAQHUG010000237.1, read as the reverse complement.
AGCCCTGGAATTGATTTTATAACAAACATACAACTAAGTTATCATCTGAGTTCCATGAGCCTCCCAAGCAAATAACTGAACCCAGGGATTGGGTTGTGAGACCTATTTTTAGTTTTTTGGTTAGAAGCACAGGCAAAGCGGTGCAAGTGGCATCTAAAGTGGAATGGAGCACAGCCTTGGGACTGAGCCTGCAACCTGTGCGATCTGGCACTGTCTCCAGGTCAGTAGCGTCAGAACTGAATTCAATTAGAGGACTCTCAGCAGGAGCCCTCTGCCTTCTCACTGCTCACTTGGACACTGCTGAGGATAAGCCCTGTCACCTGAGGTCACAGAAGTCTTCTGGGTTGACTGCTATGCCATGAAAGCCATGGATAAACAGACACTGGATTTTACTAACTTTAAAACTACACATGATAGTCTGTATTTATTTATTTAATGAGGATATGTGCCTGGATGAATGTGTACCATGTATGTACAGGTGCCCACAGAGGCCAGAAGAGGGTGTTAGGTCCACCGGAACTGGAGTTAAAGGTGCCTGATGTGGGTGCTGGGAACAAAACCTGAGTCCTCTGAAAGAATGTTTAAACCACTGACCACTTCAGCCACTCCCCTTTTAAAGAGAGAAATTGCAAGTGTTATTAAAAAGTAGAGGCTCAGATGTAGCTCACTTGGTAGCTCAGCATGTATAAATCGTGGGTTTGATTGCCAGCACCACGTAAAACAGGCATTGAGGTGCAGCCCTAGCGTGGTGGTGTAATCCCATCACTTGGGTAGTGGAGGCAGGAGGGTCTGAAGTTCAAGGTCATCCTTGGCTGCATAGTGAGTTAGAGGCCAACCTGGGACACATGAAACTCCATCCTAGAAATGAAAAAGAAAGAAGAGAGAAAAGAAGTGGAGAAAGGAGATTTAGCTAGGCATAGTGACTCATTCTTGTACTTTAGCACTTAGATGATTGGAGGCTGAGCTAGGAGGCTCACATATTGGAGGTCAGCCTGGGCTTGTAGGGAGAGACCTGTCTAATAAAAAATAGTCTAACCAGGTGGTGGTGGCACATGCCTTTAATCCCAGCACTTGGGAGACACAATCAGTTAGATCCCTGAGTTCAAGACCAGTCTGGTCTGTTTTGAAAAACCAACCAACCAACCAACCAACCAACCAACCAACCAACCAGTCTGATACACCTAATGCAATTAGATTCCTGGTGATCATTCCTACCCTAGCAACAGTGAAAGACTTGTTTTAAAGCTTTAATCCTTGCTAGAAAGATCGCTGAAAACTTCATATGCTACGAAGTCGTCGTCCTCATTTTCCTCCTCCCACTCAGCATAATCGGCACCCATGGCCACGAAACTTGTGTGAAATCTGGCACAACACGAAGTAAACTGTCAGCTCTCTCTGGATCGCTGGCTGCAGTCCAGCCGTGATTTGGCTGGTTCTGGATTCAGAACTTCAGCCTCAGCTGGGACTCTCTCTGCTTCAAACACAAGCGCCAAGCCAGGACTGCGCATACATCAGGAGGGCACTAAGACCCTTGAGGCCTCTGCCTTCATGGGCAGGGGTTCATAATCCACAGGAATTTATTATTTTCTTTATAAAAAGTTGGAAGAGAATCTGGAATCTGGATCTGGTGTTTCATGCACTGGGGAGGCCGAACCATGGAGATCATGGTGAGTTGGAGGCTAGTTTGAGACCCTGTCTCAAAAAACTCAACAACAACAACACCAGCACCAGAAGAAAGGAGTTCAGCGTTTCCTAGCCCAAAACAATGATAAAAATTCAAGGAAAAGGAAATAATTTTTACCCTTATTTGAGCAATGTGTAATATATTGATGTATCATATATCACATCCCTCATATGTATAATTATTATGTGTCAACTATATACTGAAAAATGAATAAGGTACGCAGTAATACCTCTGTTGTGCTTTCTCAAAGACAACACTCTCTGTGTCAGTGCTGTACTAAACCGCAAGCTAGCTGGGGATTGAAACTATACATGGGCAAATTCTTTTTTTCTAAAGTATATTTATTTAGTGTGTGTGTGTGCCACAGTGCAGATGTGGAGGTCAGAGGACAACCTGAGAGAGTTGTTTCCTCCCTTCTATAGCAGTCTTTCTTAGACCATCAGTTCCCAGTTAATGACAAGGAGACTTATTATTAATTATGAGAGCTTGGCCTTTAGCGTAGCTTGTTCCCAACTAGCTCTTATAACTCAAACTAACCTGATTTTATTAATCTATGTTTACCATGTGGCTCTTTACCTTCTTCTACAATGTATATCTGACTTCTTCCGTGTCTTGCTGGTGTCTCTCGTGCACTTCAGATTCTTCTCCAGAACCCCTCTCTCAAGTCCTGACTATTCTCTCCTGTCTAGCTACTGGCCATTCAGTTCTTTATTAAACCAATCAGAAGGCGCCTTTCATACAGTGTGATCAAATACCCCACAGTATTCTTCACTGATTTAGGGATTAAACTTGGATTCTCAAAGGTATCTTCTATTTGCTCTGTATAGAAGAACCCTGTGTCTTCCAACCATTTAGCTTGTTTTTAAAATTTTACTTAAAATGATGTATTTATGTCTTTATTATCTGTTCACTTCTCCTCTTCATCCTTGCATAAGCTGTATGATATAGTTCAGGCTTTGCCTCTTTTGTCTTTAGTGTGCAGTTGAATAAGTGTGTGTTGCACGTATAAATGATTATTGCAAGGCTAGACTGTCAGGCTCATATTCTCTAGAGCAGTGGTTCTCACCCTTCCAAATGCTGTGATCCTGTAACATAGTTCTTCATGTGGTGGTGACCCCAACCACAAAATTATTTTCATGCCATTCAATAACTGTAATTTTGCTATGGTTATGAATTATAACGTAAATATCTGTGTTTTCTGATGTTCTTAGGTGACTCCTTGATCTCACAGGGGTTGTGATCCGTACGTTGAGAACAGCTCCTTTAGAGCATGGAAGATTGTAACGGAAGTGCTATTTACTGGCCTCTTGGCCTGGGTAGAGCCCGTGAAGATTAAGCTTCAGAGATTCTTCTGTCAAGAGAACCTCATGTTTAGTGGACAAAAATTGTCAGCTGGCCCTCAAGTTACATTCCGTTAAAGGACAATACTTTGCTTTAACCTTCCCAACTGTATTCTAGAAGGAATCATCCCAGAAAGGGTTATTATGCTTATCATGTAAGTAGTGTCTTGGGTTAGGGAGGAGAATTAATTAGGATGTTAGTGAATGTAGCCCTGTGGAGAGCCTCAAATGACCTTTAGACCCAGCTGTCTGGTTTCGGTCCTCAGAAAGAATAGTCTTGAATAGTACTGAAATTATCATAACAACAACAATTATTATTGTTATATTTATCATTTGTAATTTATTACTACTAGTAGTTTTTACTATAAATGCACCAAACTGAGAGCTTTGGGTAACGGTAGAGAGGTTCCACTTTATGGTCTCACAGTGTTTACTTGGCCAAAGGTGTTTGGATGTAGCAGCAGGCAAGAGCAGTTTGCCTCTGACTGCAGAGATGAGGGAGCTGTGGCAGGGGGGATGGAGGTAGTCACAGCAGGCAGGTGTATACCTCTGCAACAGGAGCCACTGTGCTTGCCTGGTGAGGAGTACCTGTCGGAATGACATGGGGGCATCATGATAAACACAGAGACGAGTCCAAGGAGGGCGCTGGAACTGGTATGTTCCCCCAGAATGAATCTCTGTACAAAAACACACCAAAACTCAGTGGTTCACAACATTACTATCACATATGTGTATCCCACTTGTAAATGTTCAAATCCATTGTGGCGGCTCTATTTCAGGCTGTGGGTCCAGTTCAAGGCTGTTTCACAGATTTCCCTTGTCAACGCTGTCAGCCAAACCATGAGAACATGTCGGAAAAAAAAACAACCCTGCTTTTCTTAATATTCCACTGACAAACACATTACATAATCTAGCAGAATATCAATGGATCATGAATATGTCTCTGCCTACCCTAGCAAGAGATCTCAAAAAGTCACATGGCAAAGGCTGTGATACTTAATGCGATTGCAAGGAGGGGGTAAGGAAAGGAGAGCAGTAATCCAATCTGCCTCAGGATGGCTGTTCAGAGGCACAAGTGAGTTACCATGGAGACACCCTGAATGAGGACAAGAGACTAAACCGTGAGGGCTGGAAGCTCAAGACTATTCTTTTATTACTGTCACTTTGAAAATTGTTTGATTTTTGCCCTCCTGGCTAAAATTTGAACCTCCTTGATTTTTACCTCCAGGCTAAATTTAAGTTTTCGGAAGCTGAAATGGCAAAAAGGGAGGTGGAATAGTCTGAGCACACAGAGACTGTAGTCTGTAGCTTTACACCAAAAAGCCACACACTAACGTGGTGTAATTAGATAACCAGGGCTGTGGTGAGAAAAGAAAGCATGTTCATACTTCAGGTTTTTGTACAATTACAGAAAAATATATATTTTTGCTCTGGTTGATGTAGTAGCATTTCATTTGTATTTTAATAAATAAAGCTTGCCTGAAGATCAGAGAGTAAAACAGCTGCACTGGTCAGCCTTACAGATCAGACAGTGGTAACATGCACCTTTAATCCCAGTAGCTACACTAGTTGCCATAGAAACCAGACAGAGCATGCCTTTAATCCCAGAACTAGAGAGGATTTTAAGACTGGAGGAAGCAGCTCTCACACACAGTCTCATTCTGAGATTTCTGGAGGCAGGATCCCCATTTCATACTGAGGTGGAGGTAAGAGCCAGTGGCTAGCTGTTTTGCTTTTCTGACCTTCAGGTTGAACCCCAGTTTCTCTCTCTGAGTTTTTATTAATTGTGCTTCAGGTTGGGATATGGGTTTAAGGGTGTCTCCCAAGGTTCATGTGTATGAAGGTTGGTCTCAAGGCAACAATGTCAAGAGACAGTAAGATCTTTCAGAGGTAGAGCATGAGAAGCAATCATTGCCCTCCCAAAACTGATGTCATTTTTCTAGGACCCAGTTTTAGTGAGAATGAGCTGTTATACAAGAGCAAGCCTGGACCTCTCCTACCTCTCTGACTCCTGATTTCATCATGAGGTCACCCACCATGATCTTCATATGGACAAGTGATTTTGGTGCCACCATGCTGATGGCCTGTCAGCCTTTGTCAGGGTCCAGTGCTAGCCTGGACCATAAATTCTTTCTCTGGACCAGACCCCAACATAAACTATCTCTCTGGACTGACGTGGATGCAAGGGTATAAAGACACAACTCACATGGCTTTATCAGGAGGGAGATTCTGCATGATCCCTCATGAAATCCTAATCATCATGAAGAATTCCTCCGCTTTATCCTCCAAACAGCCTTATATCAAAACATAAACTGAGGGGGAAATTCATTAGCATTCTGTTTCCTAGGTAACCAGGTGAATAGCTTTTAGTCCCGTCTACCTCTCTCTACCTGTGCTTGCTGCTCTGTATGCTAGTTCGGCCAAGTAGGCTTGAATTAGCATCTCTATTCAGGTGTCCTCCAAATTACAGAGAAGGAGCAAAGCAACATCCTGACCCTTTGTTAGGTTAGCAACAGCCTGTCTGAAAGGTTACAGGGTACATGACCACTTCAGGTGTGGTCTATGGCTTGAGAGCCTGGCTACCATATCATATAGGAATATGGGCCTATGGGCCTTTTGGACTGTGAGTTAAAAAAAACCAAAACCCTTCTTTCTGCATTGCTCATCTTCAGGTGTTTTTGTAAAAGAAAACTGAGGAATATATTCTTCCTTGCTCTTCATTTATGAGTCTGATTCTATAGAAATTTACTTTCATATTTAATGAATTATTTCAACACTTCACTCATTGTGGAGAAATGAGGTTTGGACATAATTGATACTTATAGATATAAAGAATGTGCTCCTTCACTGGGCTGAGCTCCCAAAGTCTAGTTGAAGAGTGGGAGAAGTGAGAATATGAGCAAAGAGGTCAAGACCATGATGGGTTCACCCCACTGAAGCAGCTTCCCTGTGCTAATGGGAGCTCACCAAATCTGGTCTGACTGCGAGGGAACCAGAAAAGGACCAAACCAGGCCCTCGGAATGTGGGAAACAGTTGTATGGCTGGAGCAGACTGTGGGACCACTGGCAGTGAGGCCAGGATTTATCCCTAATGCTTGTACTGGCTTTTTGGAACCCATTCTGTTTGGAAGGATACCTTGCTCAGCCTAGATATAGTAGGGAAGGCTTTGGTCCTAACCTCAAAGCAATGTGCTAGACTTTGTTGACTCCCCATAGAAAGCCTTACCCTCTTTGAGGGGTGGATGGGGGTAGGGTGTGAGCGGAAGAGGGAGGGAGGATTGGGAACTGGGATTGGTATGTAAAATCAGAAAAGATAGTTTTTTAAAATGAATAAATAAAAAAATAAATAGAAAAAAGAACGTGCTCCTTCAAGTATCAAAACTGTTTATTTTAACCTTTTAAAAAATTAAAACAAGAAAGTTTTACTTTTATGATCTCACTGCTGATAGTTGTTGCACAATTAATAAAAACCCAGAGACAGAAATCAGGGCTCAACCTGAAGGTCAGAAAAGCAAAACAGCCAGTCACTGGCTCTTACCTCTACCTCAGTCCGAAATAGTGATCCCGCCTCCAGGAATCTCAGAATGAGACTGTGTGTAGGATCCATTTGTCCACTGGTGCTGATCTGACCTTTAAGGGCACAAGTATCCTTGTGCATTCTAAATTAGCATTTTCAAGAGCCAGAGAGTCAATGAGTACTCATCTAGCTTCTGGATCTGCTACCCCTATTTGTACAGATTTAGTTAATCTTTGCAAAAAGTCACTAAATGGTTCTCTTGGGCTTTGTATAACCTTAATATGATTCAATTCTTTTCCCTCATTCTTGAATCTTGTTCCAAGCATTCAAGGCTGCTGTATGTCAAAGAGATAATATGTGTTCATTGTATATAATTTGATTATCTGGATCAGTAGATAGTAGCCCTGGAGACAATGAAGGACAGATATCAGGGCTCTGTTGAGGTCCATTAAAGGTTAAGAGAATGGAATCCGAGGGCAAGAGAGATGGCTCAGTGGTTAAAAGCATTGCCTGTTCTTGCAGAGGATCCAGGATCATTTCTCAGCACCCACATGGCAACTCACAACCATCTATATTAACTCCAGTTCCTGGGGGTGGGCCCAATGCCCTCTTCTACATGTTACACAAACATGCATGTAGACAAAACACTCATACATATGAGAGAGGGGTTAAGAGGGGGAGAGGGAGAGAGAGAATGAGAATGGAATTTACCTCGAGTGTTGGGTAGAGAGATGGTTTTCTGAATCTGCTACAAAGATTAGAATACTACATAGTATCTTCTACTCCCTTAAGAGTCAATCCAGTTGGGCCCATCAGTCATCCATTCGAGACCACTCTTTAAGAAAACTGGTTCACTTTAATCCCAGCACTCGGGAGGCAGAGGCGGGCAGATGTTTGTGAGTTTGAGACCAGCCTGGTCTACAAGAGCTAGTTCCAGCGCAGGCTCCAAAGCCACAGAGAAACCCTGTCTCGAAAAACAAACAAACAAACAAACAAAAAAAACCAACAAAAAACAAAAAAAAAAAAAAAGAAAGAAAAAAGAAAACTGGTTCACCTAAAGCCATGGTAAGGAAATGGGAAGAGCAATCATCCCTCTAATGAGATAATAAACAGCCTTCCAGAAACCTCTCTCCCATGCCATTGCCTGCAGAGCTCCTATCATTACCTCTTCAGCCTACCTGCTCTTCTGAGTTGCTCAGAAAAGTGTAGCTTTTCCTTTTTCTTCTATTTCTTTTTTAGCTCCAGATACTAAGCAAAATCTTGGTTTGCTTTCCTGGACATTCTGGGCTTTGCCATTCTTTTTCTCCGGGTGAAACTCCCTTCTCTCTGCACACATGCAGCTATTTGTCTACCAATTGGCAGCTTGCTGGCCTCCATACTGAACCAGTCTGCTTTTTTATTTTTTTTATTGTTAAAAGAAAAATTTACATTTACTCCCCTTGTTCCTGGCCCTCCCACTCCCCCACTACCCCACCACCCTCCCCCTGCTTCCTTAAGATGGGACAGGATACCATGCCCTATGGGAAGCCCAAGGCCCTCCCCCCT
>JAQHUG010000237.1:2572176-2582835 GCA_028555095.1 Dicrostonyx torquatus | reverse complement strand
GGGAGGGCCGGGAACAAGGGGAGTAAATGTAAATTTTTCTTTTAACAATAAAAAAAAGAAAAAAAAGGAAAAAAAAAAAAGAACAAACAGATTAATAGAAAAAAGTTAAATTAATATGTAAGAGTTAGCCAATAAGAAAATAGAGGTAATGGGCCAAAGAATGATTTAATTAATATAGTTTCTGCGTGATTATTTTGGTTCTGGGCAGCTGGAACAAACAAGCAGTTCCATGCAACACTTCTTTGGTAGAGCCATAAGAGTAGAGTGTGGCCATTGTTGTGGACTCACCAGACATATACCAAAACCATCAAGACATCTTACAAGTAGGGGCGTGTCCCTTCTCCTTTACTTCCAAATCTCTGCTGTCTCGGACACGAATGAGATGACTAGAGAATAAGCAGTCACTTTGGAGCATGAGAAGACTTTGAAAATGGAGGTCATACCAGAGCAACGTTTGGAGTGCCACATTCACTGAGAGGAATTATAATTCTCCTTAGCTCCGACAAGCTCACTGTTGGGACTCTGGAATAGAGGACAGATTAACCAGAGAAATACAAGCAAACATGTTTATGTATAAGGTTCCTATGACACCAGAGAAAGCTAAATGAAAGATGAATAAAGGCAGTCACTTCAGCCTCTGGCTTGTCCCGCATCTTCAGCAATAGAAAGGAAATCTTCAGCAAAGAAAAGCCATTCTAGAGTTGTAAGGGTGGAGAATTGTGAGGATAAACATATGAGGGAGAAAGTAGTGTGTTCTGATTAATTTTCTTATGATTCTGATGCCCCCACAGGCTAATGAGGTCAACGGTCATTGAAAATGTCCATCTTGCTAGGCATGGTGGCACACACCTTTAATCTCAGCACTCTAGAGGCAGAGGCAAGAAAAATCTCTGTGAGTTTGAAACCAACCTGGTTTATATAGCAAGTCCCAGGCTAGCAAAGGCTATATATTGAGACCCTGTATCAAAAAAAAAAAAAAAAAGAAAAGAAAAGAAAAGAAAAGAAAAAAAAGAAAAAGAAAAAGAAAAGAAAAATAAATCCTGCTTCGGGAAAATAGAGACCTTTCCTGCACCGACTGCCTCCAGCTCCACTATCTTCCTGTGTAGAATGAGGTGGGGTTTCTTCTTTATACCTCTTGGCTACTATCTGCTAGGTGAATAACACTTCCTATTCTTTTAAGACACATTCCTGGTTCTTCCATCACTTTAAGTGATGGAAATCACTTGCAGAACACAAGCAAATGAAGCACTGTAGGCTCTCCACCCAGCTCTCAAATAAATACACAGAGATTTCGCCCAGCTTTAGTTTGGCTTGTTTCTAGCTAGGTTCTCTTACCTTAAATTATTCCATCTACCTTTTGCTTTGGGGGCTTTTACCTTTCTCTGTTCTATATGTCTTTCTTTACTCCTGGCTCTGTGACTGGGCAGCTGGCCCCTTGCATCCTCTTCTACTTCTCACTTTCTTACTCCTTCTTCTTCTCTCTTTCCTTTTTTTTATTCTCTCTGCCTGCCAGTCACACCTGTTTCTCTCTCCTGCCTAGCTATTGGCCATTTATCTCTTTATTAGTCCAATCAGGTGTTTTAGACAGGCAAAGTAACACAACTTCAGAATTAAACAAATGCAACACATCTTTGCATCATTAAACAAATATTCCAGCCGGGCGGTGGTGGTGCACACCTTTAATCCCAGCACTCGGGAGGCAGAGGCAGGCGGATCTCTGTGAGTTCGAGACCAGCCTGGTCTACAAGAGCTAGTTCCAGGACTGACTCCAAAGCTGCAGAGAATCCCTGTCTCGAAAAACCAATATATATATATATATATATATATTCCACATCATAAAAGAATGTAATATGCTGGGCAGTGGTGGTGCATGCCTTTGATCCCAGCACTTGGGAGGCAGAGGTAGGCGGATCTCTGTGACTTTGAGGCCATCCTGATCTACAGAGCGAATTCCAGAACAGACAGGACTGTTACACAGAGAAACCCTGTCTCAAAAATCAAAGAAAAAAATAAGGAATGTAATACATCTTTAACTAATATTCCACAATGAAGCACAGAATGGTTTACGTACTAGGGACTATGTGCCTGAGTGGCACGAAAGACAGAGAACCTGCAACTGCAGAGCTGCCTGACTCAGGACTGACTCTCAGAGAGGGGTGCAGGTGGTACTCTCAGGACCAACCCTCTCAGAGGTGTGCAGGTGACACTCTCAGGACCCATCCTCAGAGAGGGGTGCAGGTGGTACTCTCAGGACCAACCCTCCCAGAGGTGTGCAGGTGACACTCTCAGGACCGATCCTCAGAGAGCTGTGCTAGTGATATTTCCAGGACCGATCCTCAGAGAGGTGTGCTGGTGATACTCCCAGGACCAACCCTCAGAGAGGGGTGCAGGTGGTACTCTCAGGACCAACCCTCCCAGAGGTGTGCAGGTGATACTCTCTCACCTCCTTTCACTCTGCTGGCACAGATGGAGAGAAAGGAGGCATGACCCAAGTCTAACTTGCAATGTACCAGCTGCTGGAGAGGGAGGAGAATTTTTCTTCAACCCTAGCCCACTTATCTAGGAATGTCTACATTAAAAAGCTCCTTGAGCTGGCCCTAGACATTATGATATGGCTTGCTGTAGTGGCTGTCATTCCCCCAGAGGCAACCCCAAGTGCGAGTCAAATGGAGATGTGAGAGGAAGATGCAAGGGAATTCAGTGAAACCTGTGACAAGTGAGTAAGTTTCCTCTATAAGCAACTGGAGTTCTTTGGAGGGAGTGCTGAGAGTAACAGAGTGCATGTTCGAGACCTAGCTAGACTATTCCTGCTCTGGCTAAAGAAGCTGACAACCTTGCCCACTTTGACTTACCTTGCTTCTGGAGGCATTCACTCTCCAGAACTTCCTGATTGCTCCATCTATAGGACACAGAGGAGTCTGTTGAGACCAACGAAACACTTTCAGGGGGACTGTACTGTCCGTGGTAGGTAACAGAAGGACTTCCCACACTATTTCCCCTTCCACATAACCTCCTTTTTTTTTTTTGCTATATGTAATTTTACTATGTTAAAGTTAAAACTTCCTTTTTATTTAAACCAAAAAGGGGAAATGGTGTGGGAAGTCCTTCTGTATATGTGTTGCTTTTATTGGTTAATGAATAAAGAAACTGCTTTTCGCCAGTGGCTTAACAGAGTGTAGGCAGGCTGGAAAAGATAGAGAGAGAGAGTGGATGCTATGGAGCTGCCAGAGGAGAAAGACGGTAACCACCAGCCAGAACCTTGCTGGTAGGCTATGAATCTCGTGGTAAAATATAAAACAGTAGAAATGGGTTAATTCTAGCAGTAAGAGCTAGTTAGCAATATACTTAAGCTATTGGCCAAAGAGTATTGCAAATAATATAATTTTTGTGTGATTAATTCGGGTGAGGGTGGCTGGAAAACAAACAAGTGGCCTCCATATAACACATGTGGTGGTTCACAACCATCGATAGATCTTTGGAACTCAGAGGGCACAGGACATACACAGGGCATTGGCATACATGCAAGATACTCATACCACAAAAATAAAAATAAGCATTTTTTTTAAAAGAAAGAAGTTAGCTTAACTTGAAGTGAAACATGAACTAAGTATTTGGAACTTCTGTTTTCTGAGTTCCACACAGTAGTATTTTGACCAGGACTAAGCTACAAAATTTATACAACTCAGCCCAAAATAAAGACGGTTGGGTCTTAGGCAGAAACAAGACTTTCAAGCATCAACAGCAAGGCATGAACGAGGTGTGAGGTTGTTCTGAGCATGTGTCCTGTGCGAACACATAGCTCATGCTCTCTGCAGCTGGCTAGCCCCTGCTCTGGGGTGTCTGAAATATTTTATGGGTGATTTAGAAGATCTTTCAGTCTTAGCTCTAATTTCCTGTGCTTCTTTCTCTTATGGACTTAATTTTTTCTCTCTGATTCCTGACACTCAGACCAAATGTTTGATCCATCTCCAGGAATCCTCAGGCTGAATGCTGTCTCTAAGAAACCTCGGAGTGAATGCTCCTGTTTCTTCCTGCCTTGTATTCCTCTCTCTGCCCAGCCATATCACTTCTGGTCCCTTCTTCACTAGTGCTGGGATTAAAGGTGTGAGCCACCACCATTTGGCTCTGTTTCTCTTTTAGACTGATTCAATCTGGTGTAGCCCAGGGTGGCCTTGAACTCACAGAGGCCAGTCTGCCTCTGTCTCCCAAGAGCTGGAATAAAAGGTGTGAGCCTTCACTGCCTGACCTCTAAGGCTAACTAGTGTGGGTAACTAGCTCTGCACTCTGATCTTCAGGCAAGCTTTATTTGTTAAAGCATAAACAAAATATCACCACATTGGTTAATTCAAGAGTGTGGACATATCAAGTCAATAGGGTTAGCTTATGAATCAGAGTAAGAGGGTCTTGCTCCTGTCACCGGTCTCTACTCTCCTGATTGTGGAAGTTGAAGGGATGGGAAGGTTCTATGTGACTTTTTTTCTACACCTAGGCTTAGAACAATGTTGAGACATGCTACTCCCCCAAATAACAAAAACAAACCAACCTCCCCCCCGCAAAAAAAAAAAAAACTCTTAGTCTTCCATCTCACTTTTTCTTCTGCCTTGATCAGAGCCCGTTCCTTGGTGGTTTTGTACATTTTCCCACAGACTCTCTTCTCAGCATTATTTGGCAAACAGTTTTAGAAGATGAAAACGTTGATCCCCATAGATCAGAGGACTGCTGCTTTGTCTGACCAGAGGAGACCCAGGCTGGCTAGTGGCTCCCTCGTTAGCCAGTCTCACACTCAGTATTCCAAAGTGATCTTTACCTGGCCAGCTTTGAACACACCCTCGAGGGTGAGAGGCAAGGGAACTGATGAGAACGTGGGTTGTGCTGTCAGTCGGACTATGAATGGGTAGATACATGGAACCTGCAGTTCGGGAGCCCTCTCTGCTGCAGGGCGAGTGAGCGTTTGGGGACAGCTTGAGCACTTGGCATGACTCTACAGGACTCTCTGTTTTTCCTCCGAGTCAGGCACTTCTGTGGTTTTAAACATAGCGCTTCTTTAGTCTCGGAAGTCTCTTAACTGTTGATACTTTTCTTCTCTTGTTTTCCTTTACTGCCATCTTGATGGAGTATCAGGTGTTGAAGGTGCTAATTATTAATGTGCGTGTTCTACCTTCTTGCAAAGCTCCATTTGCGTGTTAGCACGAACTGAAGTAATACAGAAAGACCTTCTGGAGATTGTTAGCGGCCTTGTAAATATAACACATCTTCGGCTAGTACATTGCAAAGCACAATGAATCATAAGAAGGAAACTTGGGCCTGGTAGTGGTGCACGCCTGCAGTCTCAGAACGTGGTGGGTAGAGGTGGGAGGGAGTATCAGGAACTCTAAGTCATCCGTGGCTGCTACTATGGCTTTTAGGTCAGTGTGAGCTACATGAGGCCGTGTCGTACAGCAACACAACACACACAGACACGCAGTGCAGCACATACACATTCACGTGCGCGCAACACACACACACACACACACACACACACACACATACTTTTGCTGATTTCAGAATGTCTCCTACATGCTGCTCCAGATTTTCACTGCAGGGACTACAGAATCTTTTAAAAATTTTCTTCAGGGCCACAAGAAAACAGAGCCGTGGTGTGCTCTACTGCAGTTCCAGGGTCACCCCTGTGGACTGGCTCTCAACGTCATTCCAGGAATTCCTACACACAGGGGCTAGGCAGCTGCAGCTGGCTAGACTCCTCTGCGGTTAGCATTTTGCATAAAATCATAGTCATATTGTGTTTTATGTTGCTATAACTGAATACCACAGGCAAACTTGTAAGGAATAGTGTGGCTCATTGTTTTGAAGGCTGGAAAATTCAAGATGAGGTGGCTGCTGGACCTATTCTTCTGAATCCCAAGGTGACCCATCTTATAACAAGACAGGGCTAGCAAGCCATAGAGAACTCCCTTTTATATCAAAGCCATACTTGAAATAACTCATTCATTCATCCAGCAAACCATCAATTACATGAATGGGCTGATCCATCCATGAAGACAGAGTACTAGTGGCCAATCACAACTCTGCAGTCCCACCTCCTAATATGTCACCATAGCAATCATGTTCATCAGCTTTCTGTCATGGTGACAAAATGCCTGTGGATAGCAACTTAAGAAGGAATGGCTGGTTCATGAGTCCAGCGGGCTCAGTTTATGTTGGCTGGTTCCATTGCTTGGAGGCTTGGGACAAGGCAGAAACATGGTTGTGGAAGGGCATGACTTCCCTGCCACGGACCGTCTCAAGGAGAAATCAGGAATCGGCGAGGAAATGACAGACAGACACACTCAATGAGTTTGAATATGCTGCTGCAACTTTACTTCAAACCAGGCACAGTTTTTATGCATGTACAATCAAGAAACTTGGCATAAGGCTACATAACCAAAGCATAGAAAATAGAAATAAAAAGAACAGCATAATTGTTGATAAATGATCTATTCTCAGTATCAAGTTGCGGTCATTGCCCAAGGACATGATCTATGAGTTCTTTGAAATCTGTCTCACACCACTAACCATATCTTTGCCTGCTTACTCCCTTTAGGAGGGCTTCATACCATTGAATAACTCTAGGCTCATGTTGCCATTGTTTCATCCAATAATTAATCGCTGGCCACATATTATCTATTATTTTTAGTTTCTCCTTTTTCTCTATACTACACCATGGCTTCCTGGAACGGGCCAGTCTTCCATGAAAGGCAATTTATGCCACAACTGTTTTTCCTTCATAGTTCACCCATCTATTGCCAAATTCATCATATCCCCCTGTATAGGGCAGGGGATCTAGGTAATTTCCAGATGACTTTGTCCACTGCGGAGGCATCCATCATTTATCCCCTAACTTATACTGTATATAGCCTCCTGGAAGAAATCAATGTCCCGGAACAACCTGGTCTGTTGGCAAGAAACAAGAAATACACAGAACAAAAAGACAAGAAAGAAACAGCTCCCTTGATGCCAAGAACAGCGAGGCCGGTTTGGCTGATCGGGCATACTGCCAGGGAACTGCCTGGGGCTCAACTCCGGAAAGCTCGGACCCCAATCTGTCAGCACTATCCCACTGCGGTGGCATTTCTGTTACTCAGGCGTGACTGCCATGGATGTAGCACTTCCCTTGTGGAAGTCTGGAAGGTGGGATGGGGAAGCATACCTAATGTGACCCAGTTTCTCTAACTGGGCTCCGCTCGCTAAGAACCTGTTCAGCTATGAACTTATATTTGTTAGTTGACACTGTGACTAAATGCTTGACAAAATCAAGTTAGAGAAGGCAGGGTTTTTAATTTGGATCACAGTTTGAGGGGAAGGCACGGCAGCAGGTGTACAAGGCATCCGGTCACACTGTGTCCACAGTGAGGCAGCGGAGGAAGGTGAACACCAAGGTCCAGCTAACTACCACTCTTTCTGCTAACTCTGGAAAGCAAGGATGACGCTGCCCACATCTATGTGTTGCCTGCTCCTTGTAATGGTTAGACTCAATTGACAGTTGGCTAAGATCTAGAATGCCTGGGGAGATGGCGTTGGGTGTGCCTTTGGGAACTACCTTGATTAGGTTAAGTGAGGTGGGTAGACCTGCCCCCCTGTGGGTGGAACCATCCCCTGACTTGGGATCTGCAGTGCAGGGAAAAGGAGAAAAAGAGTTTAGTATCGGCGTTCATCGCTCTCTGCTTCTTGGCAGTAGACGCAATGTGACCAGTTGTTTCAAGTGCCCAATGTTGTGACTTCCCCATAACAATGCACTTGGTGCCAAAGGAAGCCCCTCTTTTCCAAGTTGCTTCTGTTAGTACAGTTATCACAGCAACAGGAAGCAAATGAGAGACCTCTTTTCTGGACACATCCCCCTTGTTACAGCCAGAGGTGTATTTCCTGGTGATGTCATGACTAAGAGGGCATTTCTACTTTAAATTGATCCCAGCGAGGTCCTGCTTTGGTGAGGGGACATCTTCCAAGGTGAAGGACTCTCTTTTCTTCTGGAACAGCTGTGGGAGAGTCTCTGTTGCTTCATACATGTTGGCATGGCTGCTGCTAACTCGTATGACATGATTGTAATAATCAGAAAGGGGTACTTGAGCCCCAGCATAGCTCAGTGATAAAGTGTTTGCCTGGCATACAAGCACCTGAATTTGATCAGCAACACTGGAAAAGGAAACGTAGAAAATTATACCTAATTCTGCTCAAAGCACTTTAAATCCATCTGTTAAAAAGAGCGGCATTTGCATACTAATGTATTAGAACAAGACACCATCTGCTGGAAGTTGTAATAAATAAATCTAAGATGTCTACAATGTGACTAGCAAACCCTGTGAGCTATGCTTCAGTAGTGTGCAGTGCCCATAGGCAGGTAATCATTAGAAGATGCTACCCCACTTTTTTCCTAATTCAAGATTGGTTTCCTGGTTCCCTCAGAAGTGCCTCATGTCACAAATAGGTTTTAACAAATCCCTGGTACTTAGTGCTATCATCTGCTTCTGGAATGTCCCCATTGATCACCAGTGTGGCAGCATTGGAACATGGCAGGAACTTTGAGAGGTAGGGCCTGTTGTTGGCAGATGTTTAGGTCTTTGGGATTTCAGTACCATGGTCTCTGCCTCATTCTCTCCCTCCTCATCCTGGCTCTTAGGTGACTCTGAGGTGCACTGTGCCAAGTTCTCCTGCTGTGATATGGTGCTTTGTTACAGACCCGAAAGCAGTAGGACTCATTCACTATATGATGTTTCCAAGATCGTGAGTCAAAATAAACATTTCTCTATAAGCCGATTTTCCTCAGGCTTTTGCTATACTAATAGAAAACTGACTTAACGCAGGGTTCTTGTCTGCCACTAACAACTGCGACACAGAAGACTGAGAAGGTGATAGTGGTGAAGGAGTGGGGAAGAAAATTAAATGAGACTTTGAGGTAGAAAGCAAATAAATGTCTCAGAGGAAGGCTCACAGAGAGGCTGGCCTAAAGGCAAGTTGGTAGAACATTTTCCTGATTAATGATTGATGTGGGAAACTCATTAATATGGTGTCACCCATGGGTTGGTGGTCCTGGGTTCTATAAGAAAGCAGATCATGCAAGTCATAAGGAGAAAGCTAGTAAGCAGTACTCCCTCATGGCTTCTGCTTCAGTTCTTGTCTGTGTTCCTGCATGACTTTCCTCATTGATGGAGTCTGACTTAAAAATTGGACTCTTTCCTCTCCAAGTTGCCTTGGGTCATGGGGTTTTATCACAACAATGGAAACCCTAAATAGGACAATAGTTCAACAGCTGAAGGTACTTGCCACTGAGCCTGATGTATGGCCTGAGTCTGAACTCCTAGTACCACATGGCTAAGGAGCCAGCCAATTCTTAGAAGTTATTGACTGACCTTCACATGTACTCAGTGAAGTGCACATAGCTCCCTTCCTGAGGTAAATAAATAAATGTAATAAGAAAACTTCATTATATATTATTCTTACCTTTGATACTTATACATTGTTTACATTTTGAGGTCATTGTCCTCATTTGCTGTGCATTTGTTTATAGATTATTTAATATTCTGACATGAAGTCTTAGTCCTTAAGTTAAAAAGGTTTTAAATATTGTAGGTCAATAGTTGTTCATGTTTGTTATACATATAATCAGATTAATTAGGTTCTTTAGATACATAGAGATTGTATTTTGCCTAAATAGGTAATCTTCAACCATTTCAAGGATCTGTAGAACATGGCATTTAAATAACTTAGGGTTCTGTTGACATGAGACACGATTGCTCCTGACAGCACCAATCTATTCCTGAGAGAATGTTGGGCACCAAAGACACTCTACTCTGAGTTTGTTTTCTTCTTGGCACAATTGGCCTTTAGGCAAGGAACTGCCCATGCCTCAACCACTGACAAAGTACATGGTATCCAGACTGGATAAGCAGGACACAAGACGGTTCTAAAAAATTCCTTGCCTCTAAAAATGGTCTGTCAGTTATGCTAGGCCTTAGCCAAAGTTGGTTGCTTCAGTGTTGCAAATGAGACTTTGGGTGATTGCTGAGGTAGCTAATTGTCTCCGTCATATACTTCCTGCTTTGGAATCTGCTTGATTGTACTTCCTACCTACTCAAGTGATATCATCTCCCTTTTCAGGCCTTCAATGGGGTTAAAGATTAGATAGTTGTAGTTACCATTCTCTTATGATTTAGCCAAGCTTATTTCCAATGCAAGACTTAGACTGTTTGAAATAAAATGTTTATTAGAACATTTATCATGTGTTCCTTGCTTAATATTGTTTATGTTGTTTATAATTTTATACTTGATATCTGTTCTTATTGTATATAGTTTTGCATTGGGTTTGGATGGCTCTTGCTCTTGTTTAGACAAAAGGGGGCAGTGATAGGGAAGCTTTGTTAACCAATTATCTTCAAGAGGTGGGACCAAGTTAGGCTGTGGCTTTCTGGGACCTGGAGAAAAAAGGGCCCAGGTCCTGGTGCTCTCTCTCTCTGTGGTTCCTTGAGCTTAAACTTCTTCCTGTTTTGTTAGTTTTCCCCATTATAATAAATAAAAATATAATTGTTTATCTTTTAGCTAGCCTGGTTATTTCCCCGAATTGAACTAACTTCTACAAAGAAACAGTGTTAGAGGTGTCAGCTTCCAACCCTGGCACTTGGGAGGCTG
>JAQHUG010000237.1:2553638-2571113 GCA_028555095.1 Dicrostonyx torquatus | reverse complement strand
AACTCTCAACCCTTCCCTCAGCCTGAACTGTGTACTTGCAGCTTCATCCAGGATTTTCCTGGATGGACCCAGGGCCTTGAGCCAGGAAAGTGCTGGCAAGAGAAGGCTGGCCCTGGGGGAGTGGTACAGGGAGGGATCCAAATTACTGACACAGCTCAGCTTAAAAAAAATCACTAAGAAGCCTGTCTGCTCCATTGTTGTCGTTGTGTTATTTGGATCCATTTTGAATTCAACCCTGGGAGGAAGAAGGGTAAAAGAAAAAGAGGAAAGGAAAAAAAAAAAGAAGAAGAAAGAAATCTTTTGTCCTACAAATAAAATACCGCAGATATTAACTGGAGATTACAAAAGACAGTAAAAGGAACCAAGAAATGGTGGGAGTTGGTGGGGGTGGAGGGAGGGAAGCCGGAGGTGGTGGTGGGTG
Source organism: Dicrostonyx torquatus (assembly GCA_028555095.1). Lineage (NCBI taxonomy): Eukaryota > Metazoa > Chordata > Mammalia > Rodentia > Cricetidae > Dicrostonyx > Dicrostonyx torquatus. Next base: position 2,570,692 of record JAQHUG010000237.1, on the reverse strand, counting down.
GTGGACCAGAATAGAGGTAGTGTTATGGAGCTGATTGTGGAGGCAGATGCTGATGGAGACTAAATTACACACACACACACACACACACACACACACACACGCACGCACGCACGCACGCACGCACACACAGAGACACACAGACCCCCACAGACAACCTGTGTCCGTCCCCCGCCCCCGACAAGCCCCTAGAACTGGGACCTACATCTAGCCACTTTCTTCCTTCAGAGGGGCGTTATTTTTTCTCCTTGTTTTGGAACATGATACCCAGCTCTGCAGTATGTGGGTGTCTTTAAAAACCAAAATGAAGTGTTACTCAGGGGTGCAAAACCTGGCACACAGCCTGAAATATCTGTGAATTTTGCCTCCCAGGCAGCTATCTGCCCCCCACCCCCATAACAACACTATGATTTCTGGGGAGGGGCAAGTTTGTTTATTCTCCATCCCTGTGATTCTGGTAAGAGGGGCTCCCATCCCTGGCAGACCTAATGCTCCTCCTCCAGGTTGAGTGTACCAGTCAACCGAAGCAATCATTGACGCTGGACGGTTCCTGTGACTTCGACTCTTTTCACCCTGTGGTGAAAGAAAGGCTGTGGGTACCAGACATCCCGCGGTATTAGTGTGGAGCCCCCTGATTGTTCCATAAGATCTTGCCTGAGAATGAAGCCAAAGAAGAGACCCTCCCTGAGTGAGGACGAGAAGGTCCCTGAGGACGCCGATCATCCGGATTCAGCAGTACCCCATGCATGGCGCGTTAGTCCTATGTGCCTGCTTCCATGCCTTTGTTTTTAATCACCCCACAATTACACTTCTATCACTTCTTTCCAGTGTGTCCTACCTAATAAAGGTGGCTTTAGAGATGTTTATCCAAGTCCCTGGACTGGGCAGAACAAATGAGAGCTCCCCCTAGTGGTCATTGCTCCAGCAGACAACCTGGGGACTTACATTTCCAGATCTGTTTGACTCCCAGAGTACAGCTGCCTCTGAGAGAGAGAGCCCCAGGCAGGAGCTGGCAGCAAGAACTCAGTTTGATAATCACCATGTTCAGTTCTGGGCTATTGTATAGCTGTGTTCTCCGAGGACACCCCTGAATGAAAACGAATGCACGTTAAGGTCTGACCGGCATTCAAGAAGCCAGGGCCTCCTCTTGTTCCCATATGCAAAGGCAAAGGGATAATTGTTCTCAGACTCCCTGGAAGAGACAGCTCTTGGCTCCCTCACAGGAGCCCATGTGAAAATGTTCTTTGAATGGAAAGCAGCAGGAAGCAGCTGTTCAGGGAATGGACAATTAGAAAGGAGAGGCGGCTTTAATATTTATCCTCTGGCCAACAAGGATTGATTGAGTGCTTCTATTGTGGCACGGATGGAGACTGGAATGAAAGGCAAAAATTCATGCCCCCAAGAAGCGTGTTTGATGGGTTCGGAGTGGGCAAGAAAATCCAGGGTATACAGTGCAGGTGGTGTACATACGTGGAAATCCAGTGATAGAAGAATGCTCTCTACCAACGGCATTTCCCTCTCCCCTAGCTTCTAGAATGTGGCTCATTCAAGGAGGCCCGAAAGCCTAGATAGGGTCAGGATGAACCATGATTTTAAGCCAGCGATACAAAATTCTAGGCTTGTGAAACCCAAGTTTGGGTTGAGGGGGAGGACTCCATCCAGTTCTGGACTCTGTCCCCAAAGGTTTTGATTTAGGCACTCTAGGTAAGGGGTGTGGATTTGTATTTCTAGTAGGTTGCAGAGTGATGTGGATGTTAGTGGCCTGAGGATGCTTGCTCCTTGGAGCATCGTCATCCTACTGACACCTAGTACAGTCAGTCCTCTGCAGCCTGTGGGCTTCTTTAATTGGGGGGTTGCTGTCTGGGTCGAGCGTTTACAGATTCTTGACATCAAAATCAAAGACCTGAAGAAGCTCATACAGACTGCAAAGCAGCAAAGAAAAGTAAAGTGTTAGTATAGATGGGATCCACTGCCAAAGAGAGCAGAGGGCTCCCTGAGATTAGAGTCCTCAAACTGTGGGGGAGGAGGGGCAGACTCAGTGGGTAAAAACACTTGATGATTAGGCCTGACAACATGAGTTTGGACCCTGGATCCCACCGTAGAAAGCTGAGAAAGCCAACACTCAAATGGTGTTCATTGGCCTCCTGATTGGTGAGCCCCTGTACTGAACATGCAGAGATTTGTTTCTGCTTTTTGTTGTTATTATTTCCTTAACAATATAGTAGTGACTTACGTTGTACTAGGTATTTTAAGTTATCCAGAGATAATTTGCAGTAGACAGTAGGATGTGTGTAGGTTATCTGATGAAACTCTGGGGCTTGGGAATCCCCTCCACTCAGACTCAGAGGGTTCACTCTGTGGTTTAGAGAAAGAACACGCCCTCATTCTGGGTGGTGAAAAGAACGAGAGTCACTGGACAGCTCCAGCAGACTTTTTCATATAGGTAAAATGCTAGGTGAGAAGGCCTTCCCTTTTTCCCCATCTGGGATGGACTTTAGGCGAGGAGGTGCTCATATTATGTGCCCATGTGGACTTGCCAAGCCTGTTGGCGTCAGGCTTTGCATTGCCCTAAGTTACTCCATGTTGTATAAAACTGGTTTTCAGGGAGTGCTTTGCCAGGAGAGACTCCATTTTACAAGCCACACTTGACTCCTTCTGGGTACAGATGCCGAAGCAGACTCTGCCCTTGGTTGGCTTATAAACAACACTATCTGCCTGGCATGAAGGAAAAGACAGAAAGGATCCCACGTCATCAAGGTAAACTGAGATAAAAGGAGTAGAGTATATTCTGAAATCATATTTGGGAAACCAGGTCCACTAACTTATTGGACACAGCAAACTGAGGAAAGGGTCAAACTCCCCCACCTGGGTACAGTAGAGAAGAGGACATTTAACACACTGACAGCTTGGTAGCCCTACCAAAACCTGTCATCTGACCACCTGGTGTGCACATCAAGGAACTGACAGAGAATTCCCAACTATCCCAGGGCCTTAGCTTAGCTCAGCTGCTGTTGTTGATCCTGCCTGCTCACATTGCTGTCCGTCTGTCCGCCTGTTTGGACATCTGGACCTGCTATCAATCTGTTTGCGCCTCTGAATCTAGCGAGCCCTTGGCTTTTGTAGCTTCCATAGTCTGGCTCCAGCAGCTCAATTTGAGCTCTTCTCAACTCTGACCCTACAGCAAACCTCCAGTTAGGTTAGTCCTCTGACCCCCAGAAAAGACTCTTTCCTTCTCTCTGACTCTTGCGTCCCAGACTCTAGAGCAGTAGTCCTCAACCTTACAACACTGCAACTCTTTAATACTCTTCCTCATGTTGTGGTGACCCCCTAACCGTAAAATTGCTTTTGGTGCTAATTCGTAACTGTGATTGTGCTACTGTTGTGAATTGTAAATATCTGATATGTGTGATATCTGATATGTGTGATATCTGATATGTGACCCAACGTGGTTTAACCTTGAAGGGGTTGAGACCCACAGGTTGAGAATCACTACTCTAGATGAACCCTTTTCACCCCTTATGGAAGTTTTTTAACTACACACACACACACACACACACACACACACACACACACACCTCTCTCATTCTCTCTCTCTCTCTCTCTATATATATATATATACATACATATACATAATATATGACTGATAAATATCCATATATTATTACATGGTATGTAACGAGTGATCTGAAAGTTAATATTAGCAGTTAAAGTTGGATTAAAAGAACATGTGTTTGCCTTGGCCAGCTATCATGAAAGTTAAGATTACTTAGCAAATTGATACCAAGAAGCCAATTTAGCCTGTGAGCATTTTGTTATTCATAAATTCTGACACTATGGAAAGACACCAATATGTGCATCTGTTTCTGACATGGGCTGTTCACAGCGCTGACTCAGTTCCCTGACATTGGTGAGAAGCTAAGCAAACTTTAAGAGCCAACATCTTTAGATTCTTTTTTTCTACTTTATTCCCCCAGTGTTGACTGTTGGAGACTGAATTGCGACCTCATCCAGGCTACAAGTTTTTTATTGTAAAAACAATACTGTCACATGAGAACCCTGGCCCCTAGTTCTGGGGATTCAACCCAGGGCCTCATACATATTAGGCAAGCGATCTACCACTGAACTACATGTCCAGTCCCAGAAAAAATATTGTTATTAGAGCTGAAAGTGTTCCCAACATAGTCAGAAGGTGACAGATCTGAGCTTGTGTGGCTGGAGTAATAAGAGGCTTCCAGTGGGAAGTGACTCTCTCTTCAAAGAACAGCTCTCATGTTTGCTTTGGTCAAATGACAAATGATGACACGTTGTAGACTTGTTAGTCATTTAAAGTTGGCTGAATGGGGAAGGTTGAATTTATGAACACCTCCATTTATAAATAACTGTTGGAACAGAGAAGGAGAAAACTATTCATTCTCCTTGTGGTGATGTCAAGGAAAAGGTTTTGGAGGAGGTGATGTTAGGGCCAGGTCAGCAGAGGTGATGGTTGAGGAGAGGGCGTAGGATGCTTGGTGCTCATGAGCTCATTTATTCTGGGGGCTTATCTGACCTGGAGGACGATTCTTCTAGGGGAAGTGGCATGGGCAACAGCCCAAAGACCTGGTAGTTTGATGTCTTGTGGTATGTGTTAGAGTTTGGTATGCTGACCCAGTGATGGTGTGAGTTCAATTGACTGAAGACATGAAGAATATTGGGCAGAATCAGATTCTATCACACTGGAAAGCAAATTCAAGGATATCAATTAACTCAACCAAAAAGTTTGAATATCCAGGCTGAGCTTGGTGACATACACGTGTGATCACAGTGCTCAGCAGGCTGAGGCAGGAGGATCAGGGAGTTCAAGACCAGACTTGATTACATAGAGGGTGAGGCTAAGGTAGGCAATAGGAGATCCTGTCTTATCATTTATCCCAAATAAAGAAAGAGAAGAAGGAAAACTTTGAATACTTCAATCCTTAAAGACTGGCTTTTTGACTTGGGGTGGACACTCTATTTCCCCTTCTCTGTGCTGGGGTTCTGTCTGGATTAAACCTGTACAGGTCTTGTACACGTGGTTACAGTTTCTCTGAGTTCATCTGAGCATCAGTCTATTGCGTCCGCAAAGCACTGTTTCCTTGCGGTCCACCGCCTGTGGCTCTTATAATCTTTCTGCCTATTCTTCCACATACGTCTCTGAGTCTTGAGGGGAAGGGTCTGACAATGACATTCCATTTAGGGCTGAGTGCTCCAAGGTCTTTTACTTCCAACATGACCAGCTGTGGATCTCTGTGTTAATTAGCATCTACTGCAAGAAGAAGCTTCTTGGATGGGGCCTGAGTGAGGCACAACATGTTCTATGGGTATAGAGTATGATGCTAGAAGTTTTCTTTATTGCTATTGTTATGTTTTGGTATTTTTTTTGTCTTTTTGATGTTTTGTTTACTTTGATTTTTTTTTAAGAAAGAAAAATATGAAGTTGGTTGGGTAGGGGAGTTTTTTGGAGGAGTTGGGAGAGGGAAAGATGAAAATATATTTTTGAAAAATTAAAGTAAAAACTTTTGAAATGTAATCTGAAATTTCCTGTCTCAAGAAGGAGTATAGACATAGGAGTAAGGAACTATAGATACCAATAAACTAGACAGAGGCTCATGACAGGGCGAAGAAAGAGGGTTTAAGAAGGGATGGGGGATGGTAAGGTAATAGAATATGTATTGTGTAATCAGAGGTTTCTCTCCCACCCACCAGTTCCTGAATAACCATGCAGAAGCTAATATTACTTATAAATGCTTGACTGATGGCTCAGGCTTATTATTAGCTAGCTTCCATATTTAAATTAACCCATTTTTTGGTCTATGCTTTGCCATGTGGTTTGTGACTTGTTACTTTGTTTTTTACAAGTCTTGATTCTTTGGCATCTAACTGGCATTTCCAAGACTCCGCCCTTCTTCTCCTGTATTGCTGCTTGGATTTTCTGCCTGGTTCTATCCTGCGTTGTCACAGACCAAAGAAGCTTTATTTATCGACCAGTGAGAGCAAACCATGTTCTCAGACATCTCACAGCATATTGTATGAAAACAAGAGGGCAATACTAGGATCAGAAGGGTTTAGTTGGGACGAGGAACAAGGAGATGCAGGAGAGGAGAAAGTAGACACAGGTCTTAAAAAAAATAAAGAAATAAAGAACAAAGTGAAATGGATTTTAACAAAATGTTCATTAAATTTCTTGACTTCAGGCCAGAGAGTTGGGTCATTGATTAAGAGCATGCAGTACTCTTACAGAGAATCCAGATTCAGTTGTCAGCACCCATGTAGGACAGGACATGACTGCTTGTAACTCCAGGGGAATGCTAGGCCCTCTTCTGGCCTTTTCAGGAACTGCACTCATGGGCAAGTTACACACAGTGCACATAGAAACACATAATTAAAACTAAATTCTTTTTTTTTTAATGCTTAAATTTTCATGTTAACAGAACTTTAAGAAACAAGTTTAATATAGTGTCACAGAATAGCTAGGTCTTTAAAAAATGTTTCCCCCTTTTCAATTAGGTATCTGCGAGAAGTTGGATTTTCTTCACCTAATTCACACAAAACCATAAATGCAGCAGATTCGATGAAGAGCTGCATGAAAATCCGTCTTTCTCACAGTAAGACTGACATAAGACTCTCAAAGGGAGGAAAAATGCTACTCTTGTTATGTTTTGTTTTGAATAAAGTATCTGTTCACTAAGATGTCACTTATGTTAAGATGTGAAAGGTCATGGATCTTTCAATTTCTTTGAAAAAGGAACTAAGAAATATTTGTAAAGTTATTCATTGTTAATTTTTAATATGGTATCATCAAGTTTACTTTGCACACAGAGAGAAGCCCATTGACAATGATCTGTAAGCATCAAAGGGGTCCTGAGGCCAAAAAGTCGAGAAATTGTGGTGCCATGAGCAGGAGTTCTGCCAGCAAACCCACGCCCATCCTGGCCATAGAAAAGTAAGCAGCCAAACGCACCGCAGTGTGACTAAAGCCAGCCAAAGCTTCAGGTTTGGTGAGGAGAGGCCTCATTTGTGGCATCATGGGAGTCACAGCTTCTTCAGTTCCCGGGGCTGAGATGGGAGAGACACAAGATGGTAGGCACTGGTGTATTCTGATTCCTCCTTTTAGCCTTTCAGAAACATGGGGATCATTTTTCTGGTAACTGTCCTGGAGTGTGGACAAAGGGAGAGAGGTAAACCTTTCAGGAAGTAAGACATACTGATCCTGAGTTACCAGAAGATCCCTAGAGTGTCTGGGATGGGCCTAATGACCACCAGGTAAAAACTAGAATTTAGCCTGGCTCTGCATAAAACAGGCTCAGTGAGTAACACTGAGTTGATATCAGTAGCCTCAGCTGTTGGCAAACCCAACAGACATAGTGGCTGCTGACCTTGGTGGCACATACCTGCAATCCTTAGCACTTGGACAGGTGAAGCCAGTAGTTGGGTTACACCGCAAGACTTCTCTCAAAAGCAAACTAATGCAAAGAATTGAATACAATTTCTCTAGAGAAGCAATGCGACTAGCTAGTAAGTACTTGAACAATTACTCAACATCATCACTGATCAGAGAAAAGTAACCATAATAGGGTACTAGTCCATACCCGGAAGGATTTAAAAAATACAAATGACTGTCAATGGTGAAAGATGGCCAGGATGTGGAAAATTTAAATCCTCCTACATTGCTGAAAGAAATGTACATGTAAATGAGGCAGGCACTGGCAAACACAGATTGGCAGCTCCTCAAAAAGCTCACCACAGAGTCACTGCTGTATGATCTCGAGGTATATATCCCATCGGACTGAAAACATATGTCCAAACAAAGACTCTGATGTGAATGTTCCTGACATTCAGAATAGCTGACGGGTGGATGCAATCAGCTCTGTCCATCAGCTGAAGGGCAAACAAAATGCAGTGTCTCCAAACAGCCATGGAAGGCGCTGAAGTCCTGCTTCGTGCTAGAATGGGAGCAAACCTGGCAAACATTAGGACAAATGAAAGAAGCCAGGTGCAAAACTCCCTCATCAGCTCAGTACTGGATGGAGGTCCTGCCACTGAGGGGTGATGGAAGATAGAAGGAGGAAGACTCAGCCTGTTGTATTGTCGGGCTCCATTTGTATTAAATTTCCAGAATAAAACATCCCGGGAGTGCAAGTAGATTGATTAGTGGGTGTCAGGGGGAGGTGGAGACTGAGTGGGGAGTGGTTGCTAACAGATTCAGGGTTTCCTTTGAGGATGAAGAAAATGTTTAGCGAGGGGATGCTTGTACAAGTGTGTATGAACACGCTAAAGCCCACTGACAAGTAGGCTTACAATTTGGGGGGAGTTTTTTAAATTTTTAATTTTATGTGTATGAGTATTTATCTGAATGTGTGGCTGTGCACCCTGCGTACCATGTGTGTGCAGAGGCCAGAAGAGAGTGTCAGATTCTCTAGGACTGGAGTTACAGATGACTGTGAGCTGCCATGTGGATGCTGGGAATCGAACCTTGGTCCTCAGGAAGAAGCTTATAATCTTTCCTCAGTCCCCCGATGTGTACATTTTAGAAGGTGAACTTTATGATGCATGCATTATGTTTCATGTGTTGCTTAATGATTCAGGTAATCATGCGTCACATATTCTAATGGTGGTCCCTAAGATTATGTAACCTAGGGATAACTCCAGAGAATGGCCATTGAGTTTCCATTGGTGGAAAGACAGAGGTGGAAGGCGGTAGAGATGTGAAGTTTTTCTGGCAGAGGGAGAGAAAACACATGCTAAAATGGATCCGTTTTGACAGCAGATTAGCCGTGGGAAGCAAAAAGATCTTCTTTAACCATGACTCTAACTTTTCTGTTTTGGGGGATGCGGTGCCTGGTTTTTCTGATAAGCGAATGAGGTGCACAAAGGAAGGAGCAGATTGTGTTGGGGGAGAAGATAGAGTTTTGTTCTTGGATATGGGGATGTGGCTCTGTTGGTAGAGTACCTGCTTAGCACGCACAAAGTTCTGGGGTCAGTCTCCAGTGCTGCATAAGACTGGGTATGGTGGTGCCTACCTGCAATTCCAGAGGCAGGAGGATCAGAAGTTCAATGTTATCTTAACCTACATACTGAGTTTGAGGACATCCTATATCAGAGACCCTGATTCAAAAAAAGAAAGGAATAGTTTCTTTTTGTATCTGCTGAGTTTAACACCCCCACCCTAGAAGCGATCTGAGGGAGTCTCAGTTGAGAGGTTATCTCCATTACATTGGCCTGTGGGCATACCTGTGGGGTATTTTCTTGATTTTTTGATTGAAGGGGGTGGGTAGCTCACTGAGGGCAGTGCCATCCCTGGGCAGGTGGTCCTGTGATGTGTGAGAAAGCTATAGTTCAGTAAGAAGCAGCCTCCCCCACAGCCTCTGCTTCAGTTCCTGCCCTAGGTTCCTGCCTTGAGATCCCTCAGTGATGGATTGTGGCCTGAAAGGGCAAGCAAGCTCTTCATTTCCTTCCCTTCTCAAGCTGCTTTTGGTCAGAATGCTCTTTTATCATAGCAACTGAAGAAGAAACTAGGACAGAGCCCCATCTCAACACAGAAGGGCAAGTCCGCTGTAATGGCTCAGTCCTTTAATCCCAGCACTCGGGAGGGAGAGGCGGGTGGATATCTGTGAGTTTGAGGCCAGACTAGTCTATATAGAAAGTTTTAGGCCAGCCATGGCTACATTCTGAGACAATGTCTAAAGCAACTACAATAATCAATTCAACAAGCAAACAATATCACCCTCTCCTCCCAAAAACAAAAACAAAAGCAAAAACAACCCTCCCAAATAAGGTAGAGACATGATCAAGGCCGACATTCCAAAGTTAACTTCTGTTCTTCATGTATGCTTACATCTGCACCTCTCTCTCTCTCTCTCTCTCTCTCTCTCTCTCTCTCTCTCTCTCTCTCTCTCTCTCTCTCTCTCTCTCATTGGGAGTGAATGGAGCATTAGGTGGGCAAAAGGGCAGAGACAGGATCAATATTTAATAGTTAGCAAGGAGGAGGCAGTGGTTCTCAACCTTAATGCTGATGCTGTGACCCTTTAACACAGTTCCTTGAGTTGTAGTGACCCCCCAACCATAAAATCATTTTCATTGCTACTTCATATCTGTAATTTTGCTACAGTTATGAATCATAATGTAAATATCTGTGTTTTCCGATGGTCTTATGCAAGCCGGTGGAAGGGTTGTTGAACCCCAAAAGGGTCATGACCCATAGGGTGAGAATCACTTATCAAATGAGAAAGAGAGGGGAGTAACTCCACTGGTAGAATAGAAGCTGTCTGGCTACACAGGCTCGCCTTTCACCAGCACAAAGAAATGCATTACATTGTACATACACAGTGACAACCAGATGCGGTTCCTCGGCACATGTGTCCATACTACATGCAGTTCCTCATCGTGTCCATGTTCTGCTCTCTTTTTCTTTGACAAGGCAAGCGCTGTCCTACCACACAGCCCCATGCTCCCTGTACAGTTTTCTAAAAATCTTCTTATTTTGAAGCAGGGTCTTGTGTATTGCCCTGGAGGCACCTCAGCCTGATGGGATTATAGGTCTGCCGCTGCTGCCAGGCTCTAGGCTTTTGAACAAGTGTTGAGGAATTTTGATTGTGCTGATAAAGCATGTGCAGTGCCCCACACACTCACTGGCCGGTCGGTTTCTTGGAAGCTGTGCCTGGATCTTTCAAGGCACTGGGATACCGTTGGGTTTTGGACAAAGACTCAGAATAAAGTCCACTGCTGATTTCCGTATCTTTTGTGAGATCTAAATCCTGTAACAGCATATAATGTCCACACAAGTTCCACGTGAAGCTCTCTGACTCCTGTGTCATTTGTAGCCCAGTTCTTACTATTCTGCTTATGCTGTTCTCCGAGTAATCCCACCACGCAAAATCAACTACTGCTTCCTCTCTCCTCTCCTCTTCACCTTTACCCCTCCCCTTCTTTCTTTTTCTTTCTTCCTTTTTAAAAAAATTTTAAAAAATATTTATTTATTTATTATGTATACAATATTCTGTCTGTATGTATGTATGTCTGCAGGCCAGAAGAGGGCACCAGACCTCATTACAGATGGTTGTGAGCCACCATATGGTTGCCGGAAATTGAACTCAGGACCTCTGAAAAAACAGTCAGTGCTCTTAACCTCTGGCCCATCTCTCCAGCTCCCTGTTTTGCTTTTTTGAGACAGGATTTCTTTGTAACCCTGGCTGTCCTGGAACTCACTCCATAGACCAGGCTGGCCTCGAACTCACAGAAATCCACCTGCCTCTGTTTCCTGCATGCTGGAATTAAAGGCATGCACCACCACTGCTTAGCTGGAACCTAACTCTTAAGCACTAAGCTTTCTCTCTGACCTCCCCTTCCCAGTTTTTTAGTTTTGAGAAATGCCTCATGGTATAGAAGATGTGAACTTTAAGAAAGCTTCTTAAAATGTCAATAATGTGACATATTAAAATAGTTAGGATTTTGTGCTACACAGATTTTTTGGTTTTTCGAGACAGGGTTTCTCTGTGGCTTTGGAGCCTGCGCTGGAACTAGCTCTTGTAGACCAGGCTGGTCTGGAACTCACAAAGATCCGCCTGCCTCTGCCTCCCGAGTGCTAGGATTAAAGACATGCACCACCACCGCCCGGCCTGTGCTACACAGTTTATTCAAGGAGGGGTGTGTGTAGAGCCCATGCCAAGTGGAATCCCACATTGCTAAGCCATTTCTTTTGTGTGTCTGTCTCAGAGCTAGGAAAGGCATTATGAAATAAGCTAACCAGGTTAGAAGTCTGGTGACCACCTTGGAGAGCAATCAGCTATAATCTCTGGAGTTACTATATATATTATCTATCTATCTATCTATCTATCTATATATATATATATATAATGGAAATCATTTGCATATATAGCAGACATCTAGCTTCACAGAATCTGGACTCTAATAATAATAAGCTAAGCAGAAGTATGTTCTCCAGGAGAACTGTGTTCGAGTAGCTTGGCACACAATGCTCAGGCATGACACAGAAAGGACATGCAATTATCTTTTTGCCATAATAATAAGCTTTGGACATGAAGCATAACGAGCAAGTAGTTCAATTGGAGCTTGGTTTGCACATCTCTGTTACCCGAGAGCAAAGCACTAGATGTCTGCTTCGTTCCTTTAGACCATCACATTTATCCCAGCATCCAGTCTTCAAGAGCCAGCCAGGGTTTCACCTCCTCTGACGTCCAGCCAGAGTTCTCTCTCATTGCGTATCAGGCAAACTGATATATGCAATCCATAGTGTCAGGATGAGCAGCCTAGGGGCCACAAGCCTACAGTCTTAGCCCCCAGGATGCAGAGGCAGGAGGAGCAGGAGTTTGAAGCTAGCCTGGTCTACATAAGACGTCTCGAGAAGCCAAGCAGTACAGGCTAGGGATGTGGCTAAGCTGGGAGAGTACTTGCCTAGCATGCACAAAGCTCTGGCTTCCATTCCCAGGGCATCATCATTCAGGAGGACGTGGTGCTATGCGTCTGTAATCCTCAAGAGGTTCTGGCAAGAGGAACAGGAGTTCAAGGTCATCTCTGGCCTTGAAAAGTAAAGCCAACCTGAAACACCTTAGGCCCTGTCTGAAACAAAGAAGCAAATAAACAATCTAAACAACAATGAAGATACTGTGATTGAGGCCCAAGATGTCACACATACCCCCACCCCTGAGGCTGTCTGTACCAAAGACACCCTGTTATCTTTGTCAACTGAGTTTCCAGGCTTTTTAGCTATACATGAATCTCAACTGGGGATTTCCAGAAATAACTTCCCTAGAGTGGGAAGGAGAATTGAAGAGAATTCAGGTGATGGCCCAGCTCCTGCATGTAGCACATGAATTCTAGGGGTCTGGGCAATGTAAGCAGAAAAGGAAAGATGACCTCATTTGTACTCTGGCCAGTGAGCCCAGCTGCATGCTGGCTAGACAGGTAACAGCCATGTTCTCTCAGCTCTTGCTCCCACGAGACACCACTCTGGAAATCAGGTCTGCAGGCCAGCATCCCACAGAGGCCAGTTCTCTAAATTTAGAACTTGCATTCTTCAGGTAGAGAGCTAACTTGGAGGCTGAACTGCTAATTGGGGACTATGGGAAGAAAGCATTTTCAAAGCAAATAATGACCGGAGCCGAGCAGAACAGTCCCTTTAGCACATCAAGAGGGGATGGCTCAGCGAGTGGCATCTTGCCAGGGAATTAACTCCAAACAGCCCTGAGGTACTAGAGAGGAGTTTTAGCAAGTGGCAGCCTGGGAGGGCTGTGCATGGGCTTACAGGAATTGCTTCGCCTGCACTTTGATGGCGCTCAGCTGAGCCTGTGCTGCTGGGAAAAGGCGAGCGGGATCTGACTGTTACATCGGGAGGGTACTGTGGAGACACTTCACTGGGGAGTCCCAGGCCCAGCAAGATTAAAGTCTTTGCCCAAAAGCATGCAGTGGAGGACTGCGAGTAGAACCCAGGCCTCTTGTTTCCAGGTGTTTCCAGCCCTTATTCCTGATGGATGAGGGAGGCAGGGACGTGACACCCACAGGCACTTGCTCCTTGGGTGACAGAGCACTATTTTTGGTGCAGAGCTGAAGCATCAGTCAGCAGATAGCAGGATGAGATAAATGTGGTCCCTGTGCATGGGAGCAGCATGTGGCAGTGTGACAAGATGTGTCAGCGCAGGAACAATTAAAAGCAGTGCCATGGCAACCAGTGCTCGCTCTGGGCCTAGACAGCATCGATAATTGAGGGTGCCATGCAAGTTGTCTTCTCATCCGCTGAGAAGCTTGCACATGAGAGGCTCTGAAGTGTACCACATCGAGAGCACAGCCACAAGCAGACTCACGGGAGAAAGAAACCCTGCAGTCTTGGGAATTCTCCAGAATTGTCTTGTCTATTGTAAAAGATGGTTTTGCTTCCCCTTAGAGCAGTCCCCTGCTTCGGTGTCCCCTGAGCACTAATGTTCCTACAAGAGGCTCAGAGTGAGCAAAAGGGGAAAACTCCTTCTTCCTCTTTACCTCCTTCCCTGCCTCTTCCCTCCCCTCTTCCCTTTTTGGTATTTGAGACAGAGTCTCACGCTGTAGCCCAAGCTGGCCTGGAACTACTATATAGCTCAGGCTGGCCTCAAACCCACAGAAATCCTCCAGCCTCAGCTCTTTTGTGCTGAAATTGAAGATGTGACCACCATGTCCAACTTATACCTTTTTTTTTTTTTGTACATTGCAGGCTCTACCCACCATTAATAATACAATTAGAAGTCTCCATCCATGGCAGGAGCCAGGTGAAGGTGTGGCATGGGTTCAGCTCCATCAGCAGGACTCATTATTGGGCCGTTGTGCTTGGCTGCCTTGCGCTGCCCTGATTGTAACATCAGAGTGCTCTTTTCTGAAGCACAGACCACTTGCTGTCCCCAGTATTTGCCCCCATGCTTCTTTACTGTTATTTTTAGTTTTGAGTCAGGGTCTCACTGTTAAACCCAGGCTGTTCTTGAACTCAGGATCCTCCTGCTTCGCTTCTTTGAGCACTGGATTTCCAAGTGTATGCCACCAAGCCCAATCTCTCTTGCTTAATTTTTTTCCTTTAAATTTCTGATTGGGCATCTTGCAATCAAGACTTCTGGATTCCTTGAGAAGCAGATGTGATCCTGGGATGGGCTGACCATACCGTGAGTGAGAATGCAGCTTTAAGGCCTGTGCTCTTGGCTCTACCCTCCCCTCTGCTGGTGGGTTTACTACTAAATGTAGAGTTAACTAAGAAAATAATGGTAGTGTACAACTAAATGCAAGAAGTGGGCATGGACTCTCGAGAAGTGATCTGGAATCTTAGTTCACTTTGCAAACTTGTTTTAATTGAGAGGAGGCTCACTCATGAGAGAAGGTGGCAAAAAAATGGGAATGCCAGGAATGGGTTGGGATTTTTCCCAGATTAGGCTTTGCACCTTTTTACATAGGGTTTTCTGAATGGGCACGGGTTTTTCTAGATTCATGGTGGAGAGGAGCCAGTATAATGAAGCAAAGGACAGTTAGTTAAGGTTTCACAGCTGCGTTGGTCCCAGCTGATTTGGGGTGCTCTTGTGTCTTCATGGTCACATGGTGTCTTACTGTAATGCAGTCTTGTGTTGCATCAGCTACCAGCCACCCTGTAGCTTGTTCTTCTTTTCCTCTGCATATCTAGCCGAACTCATTTCTTCCCCAATCTCTGGAGATGTCTGTCTCTTAATCTTTAGGGCTGAAGAGGACCAAAGATCCATTTTCCATAAACCCTGCTGATGTTGCTCATGAGCTGCACACTGGGGGGAGTTGGAGATGCTGCAAAGCTCTGAAGTTGGGAAGGGGAGAAGCTTCGTAGGACCATCATTTAGTATGGGACTGTTGAGGCCTAGAAGACACAATTTTTATAAGACGGTTAAAAACATAGAGACCAAACATAAGGAGCAGAGTAGTGGTTACCAGGGGTCTAAGAAAAGTAGACTTGGTAAGGAAACTTATTACACAAATGGTGTTTGGGTCTAGGCAGATAAAAGAATTCAGAATTTTTGTCCTAAAGTAAGAATAATTATTATAAATCATGAAGGATGCTAGAATCAGTTAGCTTTTTTTGTTTTTTATGAAGACTGTTTGCTGGTGTCATTTTGTGTAGACTTTATAATTGCTGGTGTAGTATTGTCCTGGCTAGGCGTTTGTCAATGTGACATAAGCTAGATATCTCTGAAGAGGAACCTCAGCTGAGAAAATGACTCCTTCAGATTGCCTGTAGGTAAGTCTGTTGGGCATTTTCTTGATTAATGATTACTGTAGGGAGTAGGGTGGGGATCGGGGAGGAAATCCATTGAGGGTGGTGCTGTGCCTGTGCAGGTGGTCTTGGGTTAGCCAGGTGGCACATCTTTAATCCCAGCACTCAGGAGGCAGAAGCAGGCAGATCACTGTAAATTCGGGGCCAATCTGATCGACAACGCAAGTTCTAGGAAAAGCCAAGGCTACACAGCGAAACTCTGCTTCGAAAAACAGCAGCAGCAGCAGCAGCAGCAACAATGAAACAAAAAAGAAATCAGGTTAAACAAATCATGCGGGTCAAGCCAGTAAGCAGTGTTCCTTCATGGCTTCTGTTTTGGCTCCTGCCTCAAGTTCCTGCCCTGACTTCCTTCAGTGATGGCCTGGGACCCAGCATGTATGTGCTGAATAAACCCTTTCCTTCCCAGGTTGCTTATGGTCATGGTGTTTATCACACTGGCAGAAACCTAAATAAGGCAAGTTCTCTGTGTCTAATTTTACACAGACTCTAACTCTGTATTATCACAGACTACTGCATCTGCTGGTTGTTCTTTCTTGTTGGGCATTCAAAACCATAGAGATAGACAAAATGAACTTTTGCTTTTTCAGCTATTAAGGTCAGCTGAGGTTCTTTGGGGGTGACTTTTAGGGACTTAACGTGTAGACTCTTGATTCCATTACTCTTTTTCCTCTACGAGTTTGTTACCTTCTGGGACAACTCAGGGTCTTGCTGACCAGTGCCTTACTTTTGGAGCACCGGGAAGCATTCATTTCTCTTATTAAGAACGTACAGAGGTTCTAGCCCAAATCTAGAGCGTCTACAGTTTCTTTGATTCAGAAATCAGGTCATTGGCTAGAGTTGTGGCATCATTCTAGAGAGGCTGGTTGTCCTCTGAGTTTTAGCTGGCCTTACAGGCCAAGATTCAAAATATCAACTAGCTTCTTAGTCTCTTTATCTTATTTGACTTTGATCCAGAGTGCAGCTTCACCAGTTATGGTGGCTTGAATGTACTCGGCCCCCATAAGTTCATAGGATGTGGCACTACTACAAGGTGTGGCTTTGTTGGAGAAGTGTGACACTGTGGGGTGCATTTTGAGGTTTCCTATGCTCAAGATACCACCCAATGTCTGAGCCCACTTTTGGCTGTCTTCTGATCAAGATGTAGCCAGCATTATGTCTGACTGCATGCCGCAATGATCATAATGAACTAAACTTCTGAAACTGTAAGCCACATCAACTAAATGTTTTCCTCTATAAGAGATGCCATGGTCGCTGGGCGGTGGTGGCGCATGCCTTTAAT
>JAQHUG010000237.1:2514508-2551979 GCA_028555095.1 Dicrostonyx torquatus | reverse complement strand
AGAGTTAGCCAATAAGAAGCTAGAGCTAATGGGCCAAGCAGTGTTTTAATTAATACAGTTTCTATGTGATTATTTTGGGGCTAAGTGGCCAGGAACTAACTAGTGGCTTCCTCCTACACACAGAGAGAATAATTTTATAATCCAGGCATGATGGCACAACTCCTGTAATTCCAGCACTAGAGGCCGAGGCAGGAAGATCACAACATTTGGGGTCCAGCTTTAGTTACATAGTGAGTTCCAGGCCAGATCTGCATGTGTGTGAGCATAGTGAGTTTGAGACCAGACTCTCTGTGTGTGCATAGTGAGTTCCAGGCTAGACCTTGTGTGTGTGCATAGTGAGTTCCAGACCATACCCTGTGTGTGTAAATGTGCATGTGCACTTTTAATTGAGTGTGTAGGCCCTAGTTTTACATTGCTGTCTTCCTTAGTTGTTCTCCATCTTGTTTTTTCACAGGGCTCCTCCTGTCTCTGCCTCCTCAGCACTGGAACCACAGACAAACACCGCTCTGCCCAGCTTTTTCACAGTTGCTGAGGATCCAAACTCAGGTCCTCAGGTTTGCCTGGCAAACACATTACCTGATGAGCCACCTCCCAGACCCCGAGTTCTACCTTAACTATGCACTGTGACTCTTCCTCAAAACAAACAAACAAACAAACAAACAACTGCAACCCCTCAAAATAAAAACCAAGTAAACAATAAATCTTTTTATGTTAACAGCTGGATCAATATCTGTACTCAAACTGTCACAAATTATGCTTAAAACATTATTTAGAATATTTCAAGCTGTAAGTAACAACCTTTGCTGAAAGTAGCTTAAAAGCACAGGTATTTTAAAAAATGATGTCATTCCACATGAAATCCAAAGGTAGGTTGTTCTAGTAATTTCTTATTGTAGCTACAATAAATGTCTTAGTTACTATCCTATTGCTATGCAGACACACAATGACTGAGGCAACTCTTATTAAAAAAAAGAATTTAACTGGGTATCTTGCTCACAGTTTAAGGGTTATACCACAATCATCATTGTGGGAAGCAGACAGGTATGGTGTTGGAGTTGTAACTGAGAATTTTACATCCTGATCTGCAGGACAGAGAGAGAGAGAGAAAGAGAGAGAGAGAGAGAGAGAGAGAGAGAGAGGGCTCTTGAAACCTCAAAGCCCACCTCCAGTGACATACTTCCTCTAACAAGACCACACCCCCTAATCCTTCCCAAACAGGTCTACTGAGGACCAAGCATTCAAACTCATGAGCCTGTGGGGAGCCATTTCCATTTAGACCACCACAATAACTTACTTGTCTTATAACTTCTGACCCACCTCTCGCCCTGCCCTGCCCCAGAAGTTGCATGGGGGTAGACTCAGTTGGCAGGGCTATCATTTCCTGGACGCTCTGAAATGAGCCTTCTTTCTTGGCTGTGTTGGCTTTTGGAGGCCATCTGGCTTCCATGTCTATGACTTCTTCCTTGAATCATCCCAGCCTCTTGCTTCCACCATCAGATCTGCATCTGCAGTCAGATCTGTCTCCTCAGGACACTTGTGATTACAGTTTAGACCTTACCAATGACTCCGTGTAATCTCCTCATCGCAAAATCTTTAACTCTAGCACAGACGCAAGGTCCCTGTTGCCATATAAGGCTAAGAATGGGAGGCTTCAGTGTTTAGGATGTGGGTATTAGCTTACCAAGGTTAAAGGACTTTTATTCTCTTCTGCCACACCACTCTATGTGGTTTTAAAGGTCATTCATGTACACAGAGCTCTTTCATTCTGAGCCATCTTCTGTGTAAGTAGTCATGTTGATTTAAAAAAGAATTCCAAATATCAACTTGTAGATGACAAAAAAGACATTAGTTATTTGAATGTCAGTATATTTGTGAGTGGATGAAATACCAAACATAATGTTCCACAATTTTGTATGAAACACATGCTCATAAAAGAAAATGTGTGACAATCAAGGTGTCTTTTCAGTTATTAAATGCCCTTTGAATCACCTTTGGCTGGAGTTACAAACAGGTGTGTAGAATGACCCCCAGTGCCAAGGAGACTTTGAATCCTTGTGTGGGAGACAGTCAGCGTAAGTGAAGAATACTGTAACTGATGGAAATGGGAGCTCCTGGGAAGACGTCCAGAGATGCCGCATGGATACAAAGGGCTGTCAAGTTTCAAGAAGCAGGAATCAGGAAATGAACTACCAGAACCATGGCTGTCTGATTAGCTCTCATTTTCCCACCTCACAGTTTTTTCAGCTCTGCCTTCTCTCTCTTCTCTGTCCACATGATTGATGCCAGCCACCCTAGACTTTTGAACTCCCTTAGAGCTGGCAGTCCCTCTTCAGTGTGGTGAGGTCACACGCTCATGTACGTGCCACAGCCAGGGCAGCTGGACTAGTAAGGCAAGAGGCCCTCACACACCTCTCTCAGAAATGACAAGGGAAAGGGAAGTGAGGGCAAGCTGAGGTAGTGGTTGTGATTTGAGTCATTCATGTTAGTTGTTGGTACTCACTTTCAGGTAGCTCATTTAATGCTTTGCTGGGTTTGTAAGAGAGAAGAGTCCCCTGTTCTCCTCAGAGAGTCCTGGAGCAGGCTGCTGTAGGGATTCAGAACACTGGTGGAGCACGGGCCTGGTAACAGGACAGACCCTGCTGCTTTTTGGACCTCGTAGGGCGAGTTTCTGCCCAGAAATAACAGACTGGCAAGTGTGAGAGGAACTTTACTCACGGGCACGCTTCTATCTTGGTCTGTGGGCTCTCACTTCAGGAAGGAAGAGGTACGTGGCCTCTAAGAGGCCAGTGCTACTCCTTGAAATTTACTTATACTGGGTAAGTTATCCAATTTAATGCAACAGTTCTTAGAACTTCCTTCCTTCTTCCTCTCTCTCTTTCTCTCTCCCCATCCTCCTTCTTTCTTGGTTTCCCTGTGTAGCCTGCACTGTATAACTGCCCTGGAACTTGATCTATAAACCACAATGGCCTCAAACACCAGCCCCTGCCTCCCAGGTTCTGGGACTAAAGGTGTATGCCGCCAAGTCTGGCAAGTTTTAAAGCTTTTTAAAATAGGAATTAGTAGACTCCCTACAACTTGAAGTTGTAGGGATCTTGAATGTAGGAATGCTGAACGTGACCCCTGAGAAGGTTGGGGAATGGAAATGAAGTCATGACCCAATCATTGAGAAGATTTGGGAGGTAGACGTGAAGTCACCCCCTGTCCAAGTCCGGCTTTCGCTACTGAAACTGAAAAAGGAGAAGAGAAAGATGGAGTTATGGTGGAATGTGCCTGAGGTCCCAGCACCGAGGAGACTGAGGCGGGAAGATCATGAGCTTGATTTAACCTGGGGTATATTTAGTGATCCCTGTCTTAACATCTTAGACAATTATTTTTATAGTTCTGGGGGCTGAGGAGTCCACGGGGCCACATTTGATGAGCACTTTCTGCCTGAAGGGGACTCTGCAGGGTGCCGTGTGGTGGGACAGAGAGAACTTGCTGTTGGGAGTCTCAGCCTAAGTAGCCACCAATCTGACCCTTAGGGCTCCACCCTCAGAAACTCATCTCGTTCTGTTTTACCTTCCAAATGCCTCATCCAATTATGAACCAAAAGTTCCAAATACTATTACCACAGGACTTTGGGGACTAAGTTTCTCAGTGCATTTTGGAACAGCTAAAGAGCCATACCATAACACTACCTTTTTTTTAAAAATTTTTTAAAAATATTTAAAGAGTGCAGTAGCGGTAGTGATTGATTTTGGTGGTGGTGGTGATTGTGGTGGTGGTGATTGCGGTGTTGGTGTTGGTGATTGTGGTGGTAGTGGTGAAATTAGTGATTGTGGTGGTGGTGATATTGGTGACATTGTGACTGTAGTGATTTGTGGTGGTGATTGTGCTGTTGTACTGATTGTGGTAGTGGTGGTCATTAGCAATGGTGATGGTATGGTGATAATTGTTGGCAGTAAAGGCCTATTTGGTTGGATCTATAAGTCTTCTGTCCGTGAAGGCACCTCACAGGACCACCCACACACACAAGCTCATCAAGGTTGCTCCTGGGATGACCCCCATCTCTGTCAACTTGGTGCTTTGGGTTGTGTGGCCTTTCCTCGGGGTTTGATGCTATTCTGTGTCTGGGGGCAGCCCTAAAAACGTGTCTGCTCTAAAGCAATACCAGCACAGAGTTGCAGCCTGGTAAAGAGATCTACCTGCCTGCCTGTCTCTAGCTCCTTTAATCTTGTTTAGTTTCCCTCTACTCATACCCCTGCCAAGTGGCAGTGGACACGGAATGGCGTATCTGCTGGAAAATGAGCAACAGGAAAGAGACAAAAAGCATGAAAACAATTAGCCAAGGATATTGTGCTGTGTGCATGTCCACATGGGAACTTCACGGCATCTGTCCGGCACTGATTGTTAGAACTTCTGGAATCATAACCGTCTGTGGCCTTCCTAAATCCACAGCCCAAGTCAATTGTCAGGAGCATTCTAGGCAATCCTCAGGCACACTGACACGCGAGAGCTCCCTAGTCCCAGCTCCACTGAATCAGCAGTGAACAGGACTTGTTCTCAAGCTTCTTTAGAGCGCATTAACGTGCATGCAAGTGATGCAGGTGAATGGTGGGAACTGAGATTGCTCATGCCTGACTGGAGTGCTGCTGTGGCTTTTGGTTGGAGGGCCGTGCCCGTGGCGGCAAAGTCTGTGTTGAAGATCTTTGTGTACCTGCAAGGCTATCTTGAGAGCGCTCAAGTTCCCGATGCCAGTGGTTTGCTTGCTCCCCACCCATCTCATGTGTGGTCAATAAGGCTCTACTAGGGCTCATCCTGATTTCCCATGTTTGTCTCCTCCTTACGCCCTTCCACCTGGTCCCTCTACTCACCTGTCCTCTGCTCACCTATATTCCCATACCTGGGCTTCTCGTCCCGTGGATCTGCTTGAGCTGCAGACAAAGACTTGAATATCTGTAGATTTTGATTTGCTAATATGAGAAAGTCCTCTTTGCTCCTCCGCGAAGTGGGTGTGTGAGACTTGAACAAGTACGGAAAAGTGATTAAGGAGCTGGTTTTCTCCTTTGTACACCATTATAAGTTCTAACCCCATTAGCTAAAAATAAGAAAGCAAGCCCGAAGTAGAGAAACTGACCTGTAGCTCCTTTCTGATGTGGATAGTCAGTCACCAGTCATGGTGAAAGCTCTTGTCAACCCAAATGACAGAGAATGGCTCTCCACAACGACAGGCTTGATGGAGAAGAGCAGCAAGCCGCAGTGCCATGGCAACTGTGGGTACATTCAGGGAGGCAGACAGAAGAAGGGGTTTTGAAGGTAAAATGGAGAGGACGCATAAGTTGTTTTGAGCTGAAGGGAACATTGATTATGGACTTGTTGTGGGAATTGACGTCAGTACAGTGATGGGCAGTGTACCAGACAATTGTTCAAGTAGCAAGGCACAGTTTGTAAAGCCCTTTGGAGAGGGTCTGATTTCAGGCCCAAGTTCTGATTAGAACCCTTCAGGGGTCTTTGTAATGGCTCTTATCACAGCAGTGTGTGCACAGGAGGACCCTCCTTTCCTAATCTCCTTACTCTTTGGTTTGTGTTTGTGAAAAGAACACCATGTTGGTATGGGCAGCTTTCACAGTCTAATTGTGAAGCCAGCAGCAGTCAGTGGATTCAATGGCAATGAATCCAGACAACAATTCCTGGTTGTGGAGTTGCTGGACTGTGGCTTTGGTTCAGAGGGAGATCTCTCCAGCCTAGGAAGGTAGCCATAGACAAAGCTAATCCCAGCTCAGTGCCTCTCTGAGCAGGGGCATGATTAGTGACTCTGTAGAAAGGGCTGCTAGCATCATCTGGGGAGGGATGATAGTGAATACAAATCCCGCCCGAGAGTCTGATGCAGAAGGGCCTGGTGAAGTGTATGCATGTGTTCATGTGCGTGAGCACAAATGCAAATGCATAGCATTTTTTTCCTTGTGAATTATATTTTAATATATCCTTTGTGCAATTTTTCCTTAGTCATTTTGGGAAGCAATGCCTTAGCACAACAAATGTTGAAGGCATCTTAGTTTGACAATTTTTTTTCAGTTTATCAGAAAAAAAATTCATTCACTTGGTTGATATTTATTGAACAACTACTATCTGCTACAGATGCATTGTTCTAAGCCCTGGGTAGACAGGGTGAACAAGACTGTCAGGTTCTTCACAGAACTCCTAAGTAGTTAAAGTAGTTTAGAAGGAGGAGTAGAGCTTTCTGGACCTTAAGATTCTGCTGTTTGGTTGCAAGTGTTGCGGTTGCTACAGAGTTCTGCGGCAACCTTTGTTGGGAACCTCTGTTCTTAGGGTCTGGGGTGGGGGTGACATAAAGCCAGCAACCGCTTTTTAGGTTTCTCAGTGATGAGATGGGGACAGAGACACCGACTTCAAGTCTCATCATGGGTTGTGAAAACAAAACAACTACAACAAACGTAAGCATAGAAATCGTGGACTCCAGTGCTTGGCATGTAGCTTTATTCTCTGTTGTTGCATGATGGGCTCCAGGTCTTTATCTTTGGTTGGGGCCAAATTAGAGAGAACACGAACAAGAACCAAGAAGAAGCTCTGCCACCTCCGCAGAATAAGAACTGCAGGTGCGCAGTGGGGCAGCTGCTCTGGGAGTTCCTCCAAAAAGCTAAACAGAGCTCACTGTATGACTCAGTAATTCCACTTCTAGGCAAGTACCCAAGAGACCTGGAAACATAAAACCTATATACAAAAGTATACATCATCAGAGCCCAAAGGCCAAAATTAGAAACAGCCCAACTCCTTCTCAACTAATGAATGAATAAAATTGTGTATGTGTGTATGTGTGTGTATATAACAGAAAGAGAGAGAGAGAGAGAGAGAGACAGAGAGAGACAGAGAGAGAGAGAGAGAGAGAATTTTAAAAAGCAGAGTAAATATGGAAGAATACTACTCAGCCACAAAAAGGAACAAAGCCTTGACTACGCAACAGCATGGATAGACCTGAAAACATAAATAAAATTAGACAGAATAAAACCTCTTTATGGTGTCACTTATACAAAATGTCTAGAAGAAGACAATATGTAGAAACAGATTAGATTAGTATGGTGTAAACAGGGTGTAAGAGGGCGTACCTGTAGATCCAGCATCAGGAGGCAGAGGCAGGAGTACAGAAGGTGAAGGTTATCCTCAACTACATGGTGAGTCAGAGGCCAGCCTGAGCTACCAGAGACTCTGTCTCAAAAAGACAAATGATACATTTTATACAATCTATGAAGTAAGAGATTGCTCCCAGCCTGCCTTGCCTCAGCTGGCGCATGCATATGCTGCAGAGAGAGTGCAGATGGCTTCAGATGACAGATCCCTATGCCTGAGACTCCCTTTTGCCTTCTGGGATGGGAAGAATGCAGCAGCACCTTTGCAAAGACGAGGAGGAGGCAGCAAACAAAATAGTGCTTGTTATAGCGCTACATTGTTACTTATGTTTTTATCTCTGCTGTAGAGATGGCTTGCTAGTTTTCAAACCCTCAGGTCTGCGGTCCTTAGCCTGGGTTCTAGAAGCCCCACCAGGCTCTTTCACAGTGCTGGTGGCTGGCCTTGACGTGGTCTTGGGTGGTTCACTGCACCAAGAAAGCTCAGCTTTGACTGGATGCTGCTCCTTGAACAAGCGCTTCAGGCCCCTGTTGGCCTCCTGTTTTCAGGAGGAGCAAAGTGAATCTGTACTCTGTGTGAAATGTGTTAGGACAGAAGGTGTTTTCAAACCTGTGAAGTGCATGCGTGGGGAGGGATGCCTGCCAAAGAGTGAATCATACTTTGCTTCCGCCCCGTTCCTGCTTTAGGTTTCCTCACTTAAAGGCCCTGACTATATGCCGCCCTACAGAATGTGTCTTTGTCACTTCTGAATGGCCACATATGCTGTGCCTCACATTTGGGATTACCGTATTAGGTTTTCAAAACTGATCTTAAATTTTTTTTTTTAAAGTTTGCCTTTAGCATTTTGCAGGAAGCCTGCTCACCAGCTGTTTGTTTATACCGTCTTGTGATTGTTTTTGCACATTATCAATGAATGGTGCGTAATTACATCATTACCAGGAAAGCAGCGAGCTGAATTTCCCTGTAGGGTGTTTCTAGGGGGAATGCTGTACTAGGTCTATTCTTAGGCTCTGAGGAAATTCGTGGTTAGACACTCAGTGTCTCCAGGGAGAGACAGGTCTTCCGGCTAGCTGCTAAAGCCCCACACTTCTGGTGCTCTGTAGCAAAGCAGTGAACCTGAACATTTCTAAGGCTCCTGAGACAGAGACTGAAAACTTGCAAAGATGACCTAGTTGAACTTTTTCCTACAGCATTTCAGACCCCAGGCAGTCTCATCTTCCTTCCCTCTATTTTACTTAAAAAAAATACATATGTACAAAGTACATACGTGTATGAAGTATGAGAAATAGTCTAACACATGTACCCATGGCTTAGTGTTCAAGTCTGTCTATCCCAGCATTTATCATTTCTTTGTGATGAAAGCACTCAGCATCCTTTCTTTCAGGTATATCGAATATCATCGTTTATGTAGATTCCCAACTGTATAGTAACCCATCGGAATCTTTCTCCTATGTGTAGCCTAGTACTCCTTGATCAGCCTTTACTCATCATCCCCCCAATGATTCCATGCACCCCTTAGCAGCCACACTATCCCCTTTGATCCTTGGTGTTGTTAAGTTTTTTTTTCCTTGGGTGACAAACCGCCCATGCAATAATCCAAATCACACCAGATCAGACCAAATTAGAAAAGGCTCAGGTTTAGTGGATGCCAGCGCTCCTGGGTGGCCCCTGAGAAAACACAGAGAGGGGGGAAAGGAGAATAAAACAACCACCAGAGAGGAAAAAGAGGAGCCCATGTGTTCGTTCTCTGTGGGGCAGTTTAAATAGCCTGTGAGAGTGGTCTTGACCTTCTCTGGGGAAGGCTCACCATTTGCAGGGCTTTCTTGGAGGTGGAGTTTGGATTGAGGCAACTCCCAAGGGAAGTGACTTAAAATGGAGTTTTCCCACCCAACATTCTGAAATGGATGTCAGGGGGCTGAGGTGAAGCCCCCAGCCAAACTTTCCAGACTTTTTTGGATAAGGATGTTAGGGGCTGAGGTGACACTTCCAACCAAACAGTGGCCACTAATCTACCAGGTTTCTCGATGGTTTTGCCTTGTCTGGATTTTTCTTTCCAAGCATAGCCGTACAATTGTGGTCTCTTGTGCTGGCTTCTTTTACTTAGTGTAATAGTGTCAAGATTGCTGCATAGGAGAACTTACAGCACTGCATCCATTCATTCCTCTCTAAATAAAATGATTAGTTAAACCACATGTCACGTAAAATTTATAATCTAAATCCATCTTAACTATACGACTCTTTTAGTATCTGCACATCATCCTCCAAACAAGCTCCAACTCTTTCATCTTGCAGAACTAAAATGATGTCCATTAAGCAACTTCTCTACCATGCCCCCCTCCCATGAATGTGGAGGCCAGGAAGATGGTGGGTGTCTTTTTTTTAACTTTCCACGTCATTATTTATTATTATTATTTGAAGCACAGACTCTCACTGAACATGGAGCTTTGGGGCATTAGCTAGACTGGTAGCGAGCCCCTGAGATCCACCTGTCTCTGTACTCCCAGCTCTGGATTACAGATGTATCTGCTGAACTTGGCTTTTCCCTGGGTTCTGAGCATTTAAAAAATAGTTCTTATGCTTGCACTATGAGGCATTACCCAGTGAGCTATCTCCCTGGCCCATCTCCCCAGATCTCTTGTCTGTTTCCATGATTATCCTAGATGGCCCTTTAATTACTGGTGTATGAGTGGCCATGCCCCAGTACGTGTGCTGAGCTCAGAGTACAGTCCATTAGAGGCCTGCTCTCTTTCATATGGATCTCAGTTCATCAGGCTTGGGAGTAAGTGCCATTATCCTCTGAGCCATGGCAAAGGCCTAGCTGGCTTTCTGTGATTGGCTTATTTCATATCATATCGTGCTATCTAGGTTTTATCCATATGGTAGCATATGTTAGAATCCCTGTTTTGAGGCTGGGTAATGCTTCACTATCTATATTTTAAATCAATCTGTCCATAAATACATGGGACTGCTTTCACCTCTTGGCCGCAGTGAGTAGCACGAAAGTGGAAGGGGGCATACACATTCTGCTGAAGTCCCTATCTGCAGTTCTTTCAGGTATGTACCTAGAGGGGATTGCTGGACGGCATAGTATTTGTTTTAATTTTGGGGAACCACCATGTTTCCAGTCAGCTACACTATTTTACCTTCTCATCAACCGTGCACAGAGTTCCAATGTCGCCCAGCTGTCTTGAGCACTTGTTTTTTTCTGTTTTGTTTTGCTTTTGTTATGGATAGTAGCTTTTCTAGCTAGTGTGGGATAGTGTCCATTCATTCCTAATTGATGTTGGACATGTCGTGCTAGGTGGGTAGAGAGGGATCTGCCAATGGAGAAAGATGCCAACCAGATATTAGACACAGTCCATGCTTCAGTGTTACAGTTTGTCTAGGGAAGTCAGATTGTATTTGTGCTTCAACAGTCACACATGGCAAGTGCCCGTGCTAGACTTCAGGTTGAGTGTTCAGTGGATTTCTTGCCTTCAATCCTTCCAGCGTTGGCCTGTGCGGGGAGGGGGGGGAATGATACGAGAACCATCTCCTTTAACAGGGAAGGGAACTGGGCACTTTAGTGATTTACCAGGTCTCTCTAGCCAGAGTTGTAAGCTTAGCACTCTCTTACTCCAGACTGGCCTTCAGAGATAAAAGACAAGCTTCAGCCAAGCAGTGGTGGCACACGCCTTTAATCCCAGCACTCGGGAGGCAGAGGCAGGCGGATCTCTGTGAGTTCGAGACCAGCCTGGTCTAGTTCCAGGATTGGCTCCAAAGCTGCAGAGAAACCCTGTCTTGGAAAAAAAAAAAAAAGACAAGCTTCCAGGCCAAGTGCCAGGAAAAGTGATCACCTGGACCATCTCTACGCCATTATTTGGTGCAGGTGTGTCCAACCTGTGGCTCACCAACCTTAGAAGACCTAAGAAGGTGTGCCATCAGGTCTTGTCATAATTTCAGAAGGTTGGACATTTGCGTGAGAACTGAATTAATTAGTGAAAGGAATGGAGAATTCCCACGCTTCCTCTTCGTCAGTTCCATTGCTATTTTAAGAAAAGAAAGGGGCTTGCCATGTGGGCCAGGATGATTTTAAACCTGAGGAGACCTTCCTGCCTCTACCTCTAGTGTGCTGAGATTATTGGAGTGGACTAGCGTGGTCGCTTAATAAGTCATATATTTAAACCTTTATACTATTTCACTACAATATTTTTATTTAATCAGTAGTTATCGCTAATCTCTCTCTGAATTTGTAAATTAGAAGCTCTACCACAGGGATGTATATCTAAGAAAAACAGTAAACGAATGCTGGGAAAACAAGCTGCTTTTCCTCCGTTCTCACTCTGCCATCAGTGCAGAAGACCTGGTGACCTCAAGAGCTGTGGGGGATTTGTCCTCAGAAGTAAGCGAACAATTCTACTACAGTGAGCACCAGCTGCATGGCCTACAACCTAATACAGTCCTGATGCTGTCACCTGGAACTGTGCCCTAAAAGGAAAAGAGGGGAGACAGTGACCAGTGAGGACTGACCGCCACCAGCGGTCTTTCTTTCTCTTTCCTCTTTATGTCCTTTGTCTCCTAATAAGCTTCCTTCCCCCTTTTGTTCTTCCAGGCTCCTTGTTTGTCCCTTGCTCAACAAAGCATTCTCCTGAGGCGAAGAAAACTAGAAATATGTCACCTCACAAGTATGTCCCTTTGCCTTAAAAAAAATCTATCCCTACAGAAGCAAAGTGAAAAACTTCCCTTCCCACTCTGTGTGGTAATGGTGTACTTTCTCTCCCCCCGCCCATAGTTGCAGGCTCTTGCTACCCCAGAGAAGAACCAAAGGGTTCTACAGTCAAACCTGACCCTCTTGGCAACCTCTGTGTTCACCTCCCCATGGTTCCCACTGCTGGAAGCTGAAAAACCTCTCTTCTTTGCCTGTCTTTTTTCTACAAATTTATTGTTCGCTGTATTTTTTGTGTTTTTGGGTTTTTTTTTTTGTTTTTTTGAAGATGCCAAGATGCCAGAGTTTTTAACCCCTCTTTTCATTGAGGTTTCTTCTGCGTGGTGTGTGTGTGTGGTCCACATTAATAAGCTTGTTTAGGTTTCTTTTCATAATTGTCTTTTGTTGTGGATAGTCCAACTAAGAACACCTATAGAGAAAAATTACCTATCCTCCTGACAGAGTTCTGTTTAATTCTCTTTTGAAATATATATATATATACATATATGTGTGCGTGACATATATATATCTAAAATCCCTATGATTATGCAATAATCTGAATTTTCCTTTGACTTTATGTATAGAAAAGAAATATGTGTTTTTCTTCTTGTAAACATATGAATACCTGGATTTTCCTCTAGTAAATAAATACATATTC
Source organism: Dicrostonyx torquatus (assembly GCA_028555095.1). Taxonomy (NCBI): domain Eukaryota; kingdom Metazoa; phylum Chordata; class Mammalia; order Rodentia; family Cricetidae; genus Dicrostonyx; species Dicrostonyx torquatus. The sequence continues at coordinate 2,539,515 of JAQHUG010000237.1, read as the reverse complement.
TCCCTCTGAACATATCAATCTCTGTGTACACATACATTTCTATGTGTATGCAATTTTTTTCTCAGCCTTTGAGCCATTTTCTTCCTTCTTTGGTCACAAAGGCATTCAGAGATAAGTCGTAGCAGCCCTTCCGTTTCCCTGCGGCAGGGCTAGCCCCTGGTGGGACCTGTGCTGAAATCACAGATGAAAAGAGAAGGGGGCATCTAGTATACATTTTCTAAGAACTCTTTCCTGGGGAAAAAAATCAGAACCTATCAGGCAAATAGCCCATTAGGTGTGCTTTCTCTGCATGTGCCTCCATGGGCTCGTATGAAGAAACCGAGCTAGAGGCTGGAACAGCCATCTTGTGACCACTAGTGACAAACCTAAGGACAGAATGCTGAAAGGCTGTTGAGAAGAGATGTGTATTTGATGAAATCACAGGTATCAGCCCTGAATTAGTCCTGGAACCATTAACTTTCAGATGTTAAGAAAAAACAAAAAAAACAAACGTATTTGCTAGCAGATTTAGCTTCATAGTAAAACTAAGAGAATACACACCCCACCCCTCCCCGAAACTCCTGCCTCTTGTGAAGCACCTTCTGACTGCCACCACCCTCCATGAGTGCAGGGCGTTTACAAGAATTAGGGAACCTACATCGACACATCACAATCTCCCAGAATACCTTGTTTTCTTTCAGCTTGACCTTGGTGCTATCCACCTGTGTATTGCACAGTGTCAGAAACCATATATCCCACCAAGACAGCATCATACAGAGACATTTCAGGGCTCTAAAAATCCTTGTGCTGTTCTGTGGCTGTTATGTATCTGTCCCTTGAAACACCTAAAGATTACCGATTTTTGTACCGTCTCCACAGTTTAAGGTTTTTCAGAATGTTCCAGGCTCCGTGTAGTGCCGATAACGCCAAACAATGCTTAAACTGTTATCTGCCTCTTACTGAATTCTTCATCCCCGAATCATTCCTCCATTAGATTTGAAACATCTTGAGGCAGGGATACAGTCTGTAGCTTCTTTGTGTGTCGTGTACACAATACCAATGTGTTGTCAGTTTGGCTGTGGGTGGGGCACCCTGTAATCAGACCCTGCTGTGCAGTCCGGTGATGGGAAGAAAGAACGATAAAGCTGGAATGGAACACACAGCTTTGGCTCTCCAGGTCCAGCCTCCTAATTTCATATAGGGAAACAGCGTGCTTAGTGAAATTACTTGGCACTAGTGAAAAGGAAACACGGAACATGCAACAATAAACTCCTGCTTAGGAGTTTATTGGCGGGTTGTGTGTGTGTACAGGCTTGGTAAAAGTTGGTGTGCAGAGAGAGTGAGCTTGAAGATGGCGCATCTGGCTTTTAAAGGCTGCCTAGCGCATGGCACAGGGGGGTGACGTAGCTGCGTCATACACAGATGACAGAGCTCATGCATGTGTGCAAGGGCTCACGCAACTGCGTCACATGTAGATGATGCAACAATGCTGCACTTGGGTCACGCGGGGTCCTGGGGCCATTATGCACTTCTGCCTGAGGGCTTGTCCACATATATGTGGCCCTGGATCCCAGAAGGGTCAGTCATGTTGTGTGGCTGAATCATTGCACTTAGTATTTATTAGTGACAGCTATAGGCCCTGTCTAGCCAGCTTTCCATCATATTGTACTTTCTTAGCTTGGCTATTGGCTCCAACTCATGATCCTTCCAGAACAGTTTCAGGTTCCTGACGTTAATTCTTACAGTAACTTGTGATGTGGGTCTGCCATGAAGTAGCAGCTAAAATCAACAAGACACCCTGTGGGAGGAGCTTGTACTTGTATTGCGAACATTTGGGAAGGAAATTGGGGGTACCTGTAGAGTCGTAGTTTGAACAAGATGGAAGTACAAAGACACACAGCAGGCAGACTCTACCATCTCTCCATGGCTGCTCTGAATCCAGACCACTGTACCGGTCTGTAGGGGCAGGTGCCCATATCTCAGCTCCGACTCAGATTTAGTCCTATTATTCTATTAGATAGGTTTGTAGGACTCCTGGGACAGTTGATCTTAGTGCCCACCTGGTCAATCCTCAGGCTAGATATTGTTAAAATGCTCTTGTTTACAGATGTGATTATCATCAAAATCAGGAGACGGAGGGAAGCAGATTACTGTGGGGAGGCCTCACCTGTCCTTCAGAGACCTTAAGAAAAAAAAAGCCTGGAGTCTGCCTTGCTGACCACTCGACTTGAGGGGCGTCATTAGCTTTTCTCTGGGCTTCCAGCCCGCTGAACCACCCTGCCAACTTGAACTGTTGGTCATGAGCCAATATTCTATTGATTCTTTTTCTTTGCAGAACCCTAATGAATTTAACGTAAATATTGTAAAGTCCAAAGACATAGAGAGCTTGCGCACACTAAAATATGGCAGTAAGGTAGATATTTACAGGGCACTTGAGCCCAGTCTTACAGGGACAAGGCTGCAGGAATAACCAATGGGAGGCTTAGCAGGAAACACAATGTGCAAGAGTAATCCCTTTTAAAATGTATTAGAAATGTGTACAGCCCACCCTTAAAAAGGTGCAGGTTTTACAAACCACTTCCTTTTCTCCAAGTTGCAACTTTCTTTCTAGTCATCCTTCTGCTGCTATTTGCTCTGCTCACTCTCCCAGGGAATCTACAAAACGGCAGACTCTCCGAGTTATCCTCAAGAAGACAGCCAAGGAAACAATGACATTCTCTGGGAATTTATGGTCCATCTCGGTCCTGTCCCAGAGCTAATCACTTAGCCAGATGTACAGGAGATGTGTGTATGGGGGGGAGCTTTGCAGATGCTCAGAGGCCCAGCTTGAAGCAATGAAAAATTGATGCTACTGGAAGGAGAGAGCTGGGGAGCAGCAGCTGTAGGCAAAACCAGCAGGGGAGGGGATGGGGCTGGAGGCAGGGGAGAAGCCTGGCCCTGGCCCTGTGCATGTCCTTTCAAGGGGCAGAGGCAGTGTAGAACCTATTTTTTTTCTGTCATCATGGATGTAGGTTGCACAAGAAAAGACGCCAGTCACTTCCTACTTTGTTACGAGCACCCCTGTATCAGAGCTTTTAAAGTACACCACCATCCATGCATTGCTATTTTCCATATATAGAGAACAATAACTCCTATCATTGGGTTGCTGTGCAAAATGATTTTGTAAATATAAACACTCATGTGTATTTTTGAAGTTGACATGTCAACTTTTCATTTTATGTGTACAGATAAGGTTCAGTCTTAAAACAATAATTTCTTAACTGATAGACTGTTGAAATTTCCTGAATTATACAGTTTAGAACATGATGAGTTGGACTGGAGAGATGACTCAGTGGTTAGGAGCACTAGTTGTTCTTCCAGAGGATCTGGGTTCAATTCCCAGCACCCACAACTATCTCTAACAACAGTTCCAAGGAACCCAACACCCATGGCAAAACCACCAATGCATATAAAATAAAATATTTTAAATATTTAAAATAAAAATTTTAAAATTTATTTAAAAAAGAAAACACGATGAATTGCGACCGCTGACAGCATTGTTAGCCAATAATGGCAAAGCGAGGGAATATGTGCTTCGGAGTATGTGGAGTGGGTGCTGGTGAAGAGGTCTCTGTGAGAGGTGTAGCAGGTCTCAGTCATCAGCTTCCATATCATATATTAAAAATACAGTTGTAATATGTCTTTGGAGCTTGGTCTAGGGTAACGGGAATGAAAGGTTACTGCTCCGTGTTCAGCTAGAAGAATCCAGTTACCATCTCATTCAGAGTTCGCAGGCATTCTGTGATGTTCTGGAAACTTTCCAGAACCTGAACGATGACAATTCTCAGAAGTTGTGGCTTGGCCGGGTGGTGGTGGCGCATGCCTTTAATCCCAGCACTCGGGAGGCAGAGGCAGGTGGATCTTTGTGAGTTCGAGACCAGCCTGGTCTACAAGAGGTAGTTCCAGTGCAGGCTCCAAAGCCACAGAGAAACCCTGTCTCGAAAAACCAAAAAAAAAAAAAAAAAAAGAAAGAAGAAGTTGTGGCTTGGGTCAAGGACTATTTTCCTCCCACCTCAGGGACATTTGGGAATACTTGGACCCTGCCTACTATCATATAGCAGGACCCCCACAGCAAAGAAGGACCTGGGCCAAAGTGTGTTTGAAATGTAGAGAGAACAAGCATTTCCTGTTTAGACTTTGGTGCCTTTATTATTTTTCACATTCTGCTTCATGACCAAGCCAGTGAATGAGTTATGCAGGGGCATCCTCAGATAAAGATCTTGCTGAGATGTGAAGCCTCCTAGGTTCCTATCTTGGTCCCCAAAGAGACTTGTTCAGGGGGACCCTGCAGGCTCACTGCAGGGAGAAACCCACAGGGAGACCTTCTTTTATATCTGCTCCAGGCTCTTGAACTTTGATGTCTTGAGAGTTAACTTAGGACAAATGGTAGGAGAGACATCCAACCTTTGTCTGAGAGCTCCCCCAGGTGAAGGGATGTCTTGCTTTATTGAAATTGTCTAGACTCAGGAATGAAGGGGCCTGCTGGGGTTATATTAAGAAGACTCATAAATTAGGTAGTTTAAAATGTCCTTCCTCTGGACTGAGGATTAGCTTTGTTGCTAGAGTGCCTGTTTAGCATGTAGGGAGCCCTGGGATTTGGCCACATTACCACATAAATTGGGCATGGTGGTATAAGTCTGTAATTCCTGAGCCTGGGAGGTTGAGGCAGATCAAAAGTTCAAAGTCATTCTCAGCTACATAGGAAATTATAGACTAGCCTGAACTACAAGAGACTACATGACTACAAGAAAAAAAATCCTTCTTCAATTATTTAGATTTGTTATGGTTTGAGTCTGAGGAGGTCAGCTTGTTGGAATGTTTGGTCCTCAGGTTGTGGTGCCATTTTGAAGGCTGTGGAGTTTTTTTGGTCTGGCTGATGGGAAGTAGGTGACTAGGGATTAGCCTTTAAATTTTTTATCCGCCTCTATTTCCAACCTGCATTCTCTTTCTCCTTCCTGTTCTGTTCTAAGTACCTGCTGTGTGTTCCCACCTCAGCCAGTACAACCATCCCGTGTTGGCCTGAGAACTAAACCCACCTAAAACTGTGAGCCAAAGTGAGCCTTTCTGTCAGCAGGTTGCTCCTACATGGTGTTCTGTCACAGTTGACAAGGATAACACACACAAAAGGCTTAGTATATTCTTCAAGAAGATGTTGTTTATATAGGTTTCTCAGAACTGGGAATTAGTAAAGAAAAAGAGAGATGCCATGGACACACAATTTAAGGAGTAGGGAGGTCCTTACAAAGTGCTCCATGTTCTGGGTCAGGGAGATATCTTACTTAGGGCTTTTATTACTGTGGACAGACACCATAACCACGGCAACTCTTCTAAAGGAAAACTTTCAATTGGAGTGGCTCGTTTACAGTTTCAGAGGTCAATCCATTACCATCATGACAGGGAGCATGATGGCATGCAGGCAGACGTGATGTTGGAGCTGGGAGTCTACATCTTGCAGGTAACAGGAAATCATCTGACACTGGGGGAAGCTTGAGCAAAAGAGACCTCAAAGTCCACCCTTTCAGTGACATACTTCCTCCAACAAGGTCACACCTCTTAATAGTGCCACTCCCTTTGGGGGGCATTTTCTTCAAGCTACCACATGTGCTCATCAGCTCAGCACTTCCTTGGGGGCTCTATTGTTTCACTTGGTGTGTCCTGGCCTTGAAGCCCCCAATCTTCACGAAGGGTCAGTGGTTTCTATTTGCTTATTTTTGTCACTGAGAAAGTCATACAAAATGCTTAGATGATGTGTCCAAGGTTGTGAGTAATCCTGTCATCTCCTTGTCTCATTTGGAGACAAACCCTGTCAGGGTCCAGTGCTATTATTGTCTTTTTTTTAAATTTATTTATTATGTATATAGTGTTCTGGGCACCAGATCTCATTATAGATGGTGTGAGCCATCATGTGGTTGCTGGGAATTGAACTCAGGACCTCCGGAACAGCAGTCAATTCTCTTAACCTCTGAGCCATCTCTCCTGCCCTAATTATTGTCTTTTTGGAAGACAGAAATAGAACTCATATAGCATAATTCACCCTGTTAAAGAGTATGTGATTTAGAAGCTTTTAGTATGTTTACAAAGAAGTGTCATTGTCACCACGGATCCTGGCCCAGTTTTCATTTCTGTGGAAGGAAACTCACACCGGTAGCAGTCGCTTTACTTTTGTTTCTGAGTGGCTGGCACAGCTCCTTTCTAGGTCAGTCAAGCTCAGTAGTTATTGATTTCATCTTACAGGAGTAAAGAAACAGTTCCTGTTTATTCAACAGCTAGCATGCAGCATGCAGATACAGTCATACTTTCTACCCAATAACAAAAAGGCCAAACACAACAGCAGCGATGCTATTGCTGATAACGACATCGTCTGTACATTTACGGCGCCAGCAGCATGCCGTGGTGATGTCCAGAGCCTGTGGTTTGCCTCTGTAAGAGAACGCGGACGGAAGATGGCAAGGGTAGCTGTAGTCTCCACATCCCACCTTCTTACCTGCACCTCTTCCTCCTGGCTCCCAGTCATGACAGCTGAGCGCTCTGAATGGGCCAAGACTGAAGCAACGTTCAGGAAACTGCCTCGAAGGCTCCCTGAACAGATTAACACTTTGATTTCAGAAACTTTTATAAATAGCATTATTTTGGTCACACACAAACAAGGATGAGTCAAAGTGAAACCGGCTTAGTTCTCCTTCCTGGCTAAGAATGCCTGCTTTTCACACCTGCCGGACTGCACAGGGTGTGTCATCCGGGATGGCATTTCATGAAGTTCAGTCACAGCTGAAGAGGGAAATATTTTTTTACTGATTGAATTTTTTTCCTCTAGGAGGAAATTCTTTTATTTTTATCATGTATCCTAGCAATCGCCTTCTCTTGCATTCTGTTTTTTTTCCTACCAATTTCATGTCTTTTAATGTTTTAGGAGTTATTTTTATTTTAGATGCGTATGTCTGTGTGTGGATACGTGAGTGTAGGTGCCTGTGGAGGCGAGTGATATGGGAGGTCCTTCTGCGTATGTGCTGCTTTTATTGGTTAATGAATAAAGAATCTGCTTTGGCTGTGATAGGACAAAAGAGTAGAGCTAGGTGAGGAAACTAAACTGAATGCTGGGAGAAAGAAGGCAGAGTCAGAGAGAAGCCATGTAGCCCCACTCAAGACAGATGCCAGAACTTTCCCTGTGGTAAAATACAGATTAATGGAGATGGGTTAGTTTGGGATACAAGTGTTAGCCAGAAATACGCTTAAGCTATTGGCCAAGCAATATTGCAAATAATATGGTTTCTGTGTGGTTATTTTGAGTCTGGGCCGCCGGGAACAAACAAGCGGCCTCCTACAGCAGGCCAGAGACAGAATTGGATCTCCTGGGACTGGAATTACAGTTGGTTATTAATGAGAGGCATAAAGTGGGTGCTGGGAACTAAACTCACGCACTTTGAAAGAGCAGCAAGTACTCTTAACCACTGAGCAATCTTTATAGCCCCCTATAAAGATTTTTTAAAAACGTGCAGTGCATGTAAAAGTCGATAATTGGTTCTCCCCTTTCCTTCATGTAGCTTCCCTGGACTGAACTCAGGTCGTCAGCCATGGTGGCAAGGGCTCCTAACACTGAGCCGTCTCACTGGCCTTACTTAAATTAATTAATTATGTATGCATTTACTGTTTATTGAGATACAATTTCATCTCACTAGGTAGCCCTAACTAGCATGGATTTCAATAGACTCCAGTGGCCTTGAGCTCATAGAGAGCTGCTTGATTCTGCACCCCCACCCAAGTGCTGGGATTAAAGGCAGACATACACCACCACACCCAGTCTTCTAAGTTAAGTTTTAAATAATTAAAAAAATTTTAAACTGGGGACTAGAGGGACGACTCAACTGTTATGAGCATGTGTTTAATATTCATCCTACCTACATCATCACCTCTTTTTACTCTCTTAATCTAGATTTTTGCCCGAATACACACACACACACACACACACACACACACACACGGCTAGATATTGCAAATGGGCGAGAACATATGGTGTTTGAACTTTTGAATTTGAGTAGTACCTTGCTTAATATTATACTTTCTAAATCTACCCGTTTTTCTGTAAATTTCATTTTTCTTCATAGATGAAGAAATTTCCCGTGTTTATATCTCCCACATTTTCATTATCCATCCAACAGTTGATGGGCATCAAGACTGGTTCCACCTCCTTGCTATTTCGAGTAGAACAGACGTAATCACAGATATGCATGTATCTGTCTGTTAAGGTTGTGGAGTCTTTGGGGATGCCCAAGAGTTGTACAGATGGATCAGATAGTAGCTCTATTTTCGTGCGTTCTTTCTTTCTTTCTTTCTTTCTTTCTTTCTTTCTTTCTTTCTTTCTTTCTTTCTTTCTTTTAGAAACTTCACTACTAATTTCCTGTCAGCAGTGGGTAAGGGTTCCTCTGCTTCCTCTTTTCCACATTCCCCAAGGTGTTTGTGGTCAGATTTCTTAATGATGGCCATTCTGACTGGGATGAGGTGTTACTTTGAAATAGTTTAAATTGGTTTTTTTTTTTTCGGTTTTTCGAGACAAGGTTTCTCTGTAGCTTTGGAGCATATCCTGGAACTAGCTCTTGTAGACCAGGCTGGCTTCGAGCTCACAGAGATCCGCCTGCCTCTGCCTTCAGAATGCTGGGATTAAAGGCGTGTGCCCCCACTGCCCGGCTGAATAGTTTAAATTTTTCTTCTTCCTCTTCTTCTTCTGACTAGAGCTGTTGGTGAAATGTCATCATGGAAAATAATCAACTGAATCTTGACATTACTCTGCATGGTTGATGGTTTCAAAATGCTAATTGCTGTCTATACCTGTGGGGATGGTTCATTGCTCTTGTTTGTGAAATAGCCCAGTTCTATTTGAACCACCTGTGGTTACAGGCGCAGTGCTCTAGCTCTTCTTTCTGACCCTTTTCAGTCCTTCTTTGAAAGCATGAGCTGCTGTCTTCTGGAGAAGGAGCAACAACAGTATTGGCTACAGTTTCTTCCTTTGGACATTGAGATGCTTTGTATTGTCATTTCAAGGAACCCCATCTAACAGCTTGTTTACTTCATTCTTGACATTCAGGCAGGTGTAACCCAGGAGCAAGGATGTTTATACAGATGTGTTACTAAAGAGCAGAGCTTCGTGACTACCAGTCTGTCTGTTTGTCTAGGTTCATTGATCACACTTAAAACTGCAAAACAGAAAGTGAGAAAGTCGACTGCTTTCAAGCAACAGTTACTGAAGATGAAGCCTCAACATATGATCAAACGGCCTTATAACTCTGACCCGGCTCTTCCTTTCTGGGATAGTTGGAGTTGAGCTTCCTATCTAGCTGTGGAGAACTCACAGGAGCCCAGAGGTGTTGCTGCCCAACTCTATTCTATTTGCGTTTATTAGTATAGCTGTCACTCAGGTCTGTTCTCCCTGGTCAGTGCATTTGCAGGGTTTGTAGCAGATCCAGTCCTTATTTCAACTGGAACCATGGCAGTGTTGGGCACTGTTCCTGCTCTGGACCTTGCTAGGGGCATGATTGGTCAATGCTAGCTTAGTGTTGGGTCCCAAGTAAGGAGAGGTGAAATTGGTTGGTGTTTTTCAATTGTTTCCATCAACACAAGCGTGGCAATATCATATGCATGTGAAAAGTGAAGGACTGTGACAATTCTGCAGGTAATACCACATGTGAACTTCTTCCTGGTGTCTTTTTGAGAGGTTGCATACTTATTCAAACACTGCTTCCATCCACACTTGCACTCCTTTAAAAAGCTCAACTCATTAGTGGTGTCAGTTAGGGGTCGTTATAAGCTCATTCTCTTAGCAATGTCTTCATTACTCACTTTACTGTCTGATTTCTAGAAAGTACTTTAGTGCTTTACAAGTGGGAAATGGCCTCAAAAGCTAAACATTTCTTGTCACAGGGACACATAAATATGATGCTTCAAGTCAATTACTTTCTCAAAGAAGAATTCTAGAAATTAACCTTGGCCAATGTCAGAACCATTGTGGTTCTTGTATGGTCTCCAAGATGACTAGTGAAGGAGAATGCCCTTTGAGATGTGAGTTATGGCATTACTAAGAAACTGATTATACTATTTTATAGTACATTAAATAACGCAAGCGCAGCTCATAAGAGGCGTACACTGTTCGCCCACTCAAAACGGTACACACGTGTATTTGCTGTTATAAAGTGCATTCTCCTATAAAAAGTGACACAGTATTTCTAATGAAAGCTGGAGCTAAGAAGAGCTTTAGTACCGAATTCACAAAAGTCACCGTAGGGAAAAAATGTTCAGCAGTTTGAATTTTAAGTGCTTCCTTAATATGGTTTCCGTTACTCGTTGCGTATGACCTTCATAGAACACGCATTCATAATTATTTGTGTAAGGGGCATTAAACCTTAGGAATTAAAAGTTTTTCACATTGGACTATAAAAGTTACTTTCCAAGACCACATAAAGTATGAACCTGTAGCAGCTTGTTTGAGAAAATTTTAATAAGTGATTTTTGGGTCTGCCTTTTGGGGAACAAAGACAGATTTTCCTTTTCCCTTAGCCTCTCAAAACTGCCTCCTTTAGGCTCCAGATGAGGAACATTGCCTGCAGCTGCTGTCAGAGTGTTGCATGAGCTTTCCCATGGCAGATGATCATGAGTTTACCCCAGGTATGGCAATGGTGGCAGACCAAAAAGAAGGAGTCCCCTTAAATCTAGCTAGGTGAACCAATGAGTTAGGTTATGGCTACTAATTGGATGAGGGTTTATTTACAGGAATATGGGGCAACTTCTGAGTACTTATACCACTGAAGAAAATGTCTCTCACCTACCCAGTAATCCTCAACTGTATAAACGTCCTGTGGGAGAAGGGAGAAGTTGGGGGGAATGGGAGGAGTAAGGCCTCTTCCCTTCCATCCCCCAGTGGCTGTTAACTATCTATAAAACTTTTGGGCCCTCCCCCTAAAATGGAACATGGATGTGCTGTCCAGTCCCTGTGCTGGTAATCACAGCATTGAGGGGTTTAAAAGGGCAATGGCCATGTCATGCCCAGAGGACATTGTTTCACAAGACAGAGCAAATGTTGCTCTCTTGGTTTCTGATGGCTGCTGACTTTCTAATCTGGAAAGAGTCTATCAAATCTGAACCTATGTAACACGAGGTGAACATATAGCCTCCTGCCGGTGCTTTCCTCCTCTGTCTCTGCTTTAATTTTCCAGTTCCTCTGCAGAAAAGACAGAGCAAGTGCGGTGGTTTCACTAAAAATGTCCCCTGTTGGTGGCACTGTTTGCAGAGGCATAAGAGATACAGCCTTTTGGAGGAAATATGTCATTGGAGACAGGCTTCATGCCATTTTCAGCTTGCCCTCTCTGTTTCATGCTGTTTAGGAGATGAATTCTCATTTTCTTGCTCTGGCTGCCTAATTAGCTTCCAAGGGTCACCCCACTGGCAGTTAGGACTTAAAGGAATGAACGAGGGGGGATAAACATTGACTGTGAGTTGTGCCCTCTTTATTCCCAGCTCCTCAGAATGTCTGCATTGGAGGACAGCCCTACCAGTTTTTTTTTTTTCTTCTGTATGATCCAGATGAGCCCATTCTAGGTGTCTCCAGACATCCAGAGACAGCACATCCTTTAATGTACAGATGACCCTGTTGGGGCTACCACCCCTTGTACTCTGACCTTCAGCAGCTGTCTGGCTAGGGGTTCTCCAAGGTTTTCTGTAGCGGCACAATAATTAACCAAGCCAGCTCAATAGGAAAAGGTATTTTTAATAAATGAGAAGAGGGAAGACTCACACAAACAGGGAAGTCCGAAGTCCTACTGATCACCAGACGCCACATGGAGCGAACCAGAGAACGCACACCTGTGTTGTCTCTGTTTTCATTACCTGGGGTCCCAAACACCACACCCCAACTTGAGGCGATTAGCTAATTGTAACCCCATCAGTTTTCTGGAGAATCTGTGATCTTCTAGTCCCTCTGGGCTGAGATCTGTCTTCCTGATTTAGCCTGGAAGTGGAACCGCAGGCTGCTGAACTACCTCATCTATGTGTGCTGGATTCCCAGAACACGAGCTGTTCTTCTTCCTTTAGTTCTTGCTTCTTCTCTCTGTGCATTGCTGGTATGACTTCTTTGCTACAAATCTAAACTTTCAAGAATTGTGACTTCCTTGAGTTTTCTACGACCATCATTGACAATCACTAGTTTAGTTAGTGTAGGAAACTTATTCTTAGCTAATTTGAGGTCAAACTCATGACTCTTCCCCCCTCTTAAACCCTGTGTAGAAGTGGAAGTAAAGTGCCATTGGTGTGGGATTCTCCTCTTTATGCTGTGAATACCATTGGTTAACAAAAAAGCTGTTTTGGGCCTGTGATGGGGTAGAACAGTACTAGATGGGGAAAACTAAACTGAATGCTAGGAGAAAGAAGGGCATAGTCAGAGAAAAGCCATGTAGCCCTGCCAGAGACAGATGCTGTTTGGAATCTTGCTGGTAAGCCACAGCCACATGGTGATACACAGATTACTAGAAATGGTGTTTAAATTAAGATGTAAGAGTTAGCCAATAAGATGTTAGAGCTAATGGGCCAAGCAGCGATTTAATTAATACAGTGTCTGTGTGGTTATTTTGGTTCTGGGTGGCTGGGAAATGAACAAGCGGCCTCCTGCTACATGCCATGTCAGAGCATCAGGTGAGGGCCTGGGGTCTGATGCATTTCCCCATATGCCCATATTGCTCTTAAGAGTGCACATTGCCTGGTTCTTGTTCTTTTCTTCACACTGGGCCTTATTGAGGTGCCTTTATTCTGCCCAGTCTATGCAGGTCATGGTTAGTGAGTTCTTGCTTAAACTGTAATGACTTCTTTGCACTTGTTGGCAAGGTTCTTGGACTCCATGAAGCTGCCTCAGTTCTTCCATCCCACAGAGATGTTTTTTCTTTCTTCCTTCCTTCCTTCCTTTTTTTTTTTTTTGAGACAGGATTTCTCTATGTAACAGCCCAAGCTCTCCTGGAACTAACTCTGTAGACTAGGCTAGCTTCAAACTCACAAACTCAAACTCAAACTGCCTGCCTCTGCAAGTGTTCCTGCAGCTATGTTGAACGGGTTCCCCATAAGTAAGTTGTACCCCATGCACACTTGTGGGTCTGTCTAAGAATCTGTCACCTGTACATTTACTGTATAATACTTGTGGCTCCAACACTGGCTAAGTTTATGATTTATGCCTGAAATCCTAAAAGTTCAAGGGTCCAGAGCCAACATCTAACTCCAGTGCTCTACTGTAACATGCTCACACAGTGGGGTGGAGAGGGTGCGGGTCAGAAAGCAGGGGCCAAGAGGAATGCTGCTGGATCCTGTCAGCTCGAGCAGCCTCACCGTTACTGTGGTGAGGGTCTGCGCCGGGTGTTTCTAGGTTTAGCCTCTTACTCAAGCATCGGAATAAAAATAAACACAAGTTGCGAAGCAGCAAAGAAACTGCCTTCAAAAACGAAGTGACAGACAACTCAGACAGAAATACCCTGTTGAGAGTGACAGCAGGCCACATGCATGAGAACATTCATGATTGTTTGGGGTTCAAAGGAAAGGGAAGTGTGGTTACTAGACATCACTTGAGTGGTTTTCTATTTTGATTGACAGTTTTCAAGTTGTATACCTTTTACTGAGCATGTCCCTACCTGGAATGTATCTGATTTTAATTACATGCATGCTCAATTATGACTATGTATAAGGTGGTGAATAGAGGAGTCCCTCTAAAAGGTCACTTCTATGACAGTTTTCCTCATTGCTCATAAACTCAAAACCAGTTCAAACCGGATCAGCTTTATATCCAGACATAACAGGAGTACAACTGAATAGATTATGCACAAATTTAATAGCATACTGAAATGAAGGAGCTATATTGATAAAGATCAACGCGTTGACCCATTTGCCCACAAAGAATCTTTCTGTTCCACCTTTAGCTTTCTTTCTTTCTTTCTTTTTTTTTTTTTTTGGTTTTTTGAGACAGGGTTTCTCTGTAGCTCTGGAGCCTGTCCTGGAACTAGCTCTTGTAGACCAGGCTGGTCTCGAACTCACAGAGATCCGCCTGCTTCTGCCTCCAGAGTGCTGGGATTAAAGGCGTGCGCCACCACCGCCCAGCTCTGTTCCACCTTTAATCTGTGACTCAGGCTGCTAAACTCCAGAGGAAGCAAGCCAGAGGCTCAGTATTTAATACCAGAAGGTCCAAGAAATCTTGCAGATCTCACACACCCTGCAACTTTATTCCTAAAATGAAGTTCTGGGGGTACAAAGTTGTTGTGGTATGAATACCAAATGCCTTTTGTGGCCTCATGTGCTGGGGACCTTGGTTATCAGCTGATGGCCCACAACTGAAAACTACCTGTAATTCCATCTCCAGGGAATCTATTCCTCTGGCCTCCACAGCTACTTGCACTCATGTGCACTCAGTTAAAAATAAAATAATAAAAGGTTTTAGGAGCTGGAGAGATGGCCTAGTGGTGAAGAGCACTGACTGCTCTTCTGGAAGACCCAGGTTTGATTCCCAGCACCACATGGTAACTCACAAGTGCTTGTAATTCCAGTTCCAGGGGAGTCCAGTGCAATCTTTCTGGCTTGGAGTGGTTTTAAACTCTTGGCAGCCCTCCTGCTTTAACTTCCTAAGTGATGGGATTACACACATGTACCATCGAACTCAGAAATTTTAAGCATATTAACATTAATTAGTTCTATAGATGATTTAGGTAGATTTTGAAATTGCATTTTTAAAAAGATTTTTATTGGCCGGGCGGCGGTGGCGCACGCCTTTAATCCCAGCACTTGGGAGGCAGAGGCAAGTGGATCTCTGTGAGTTCGAGACCAGCCTGGCCTACAAGCGCTAGTTCCAGGACAGGCTCCAAAGCCACAGAGAAACCCTGTCTCGAAAAACCAAAAAAAAAATTTTTTTTAAATTTTATTTACTTTTATTATTGGTGTTTTGCCTGCATGTATGTCTGTGAAGGTGTCAGATAGAAGTGGAGAAGTTGTGAGCTGCCATGTGGGTACTGGAATTGAACCCAGGTCCTCTGGAAGAGCGGCTAGTGCTCTCAACTACTGAGCCATTTCTCCAGCCACAAAGTTACATTTTTCAAAGGATTTAAAATACCAAGGGCTGGAGAGATGTTTCAGAGATTACAGGCGTGCACTGCTTTTGCAAAAGAGTAGAGTTTGATTCTCAGCACCTACAGTGGGTGGTGTGGTAACTCCTGTAACTCCAGGTCAAATGGAACTCGACGCCTCTGACCTCCTCAGGCACCTTCAATGTTAGTGTTGATTTTTGTGTGTGTTGTGCATGTGTGGGTATACATGTGTGTGCATGCGTAAGAGCTGGGGGTTGGTTTTGGATGCCTTCCTCTATTGCTGTCTATCCTAGTTTTTAGACAGGCTCTTTTGGTGAACATGCAGCTCTCATTCAGCCAGTCTGGTTGGCCATGGCACCAGGGACCCTCCTGTCTACTCCCCACATTTCCCTCCTGAGCTGTGCTTCAGATGAGAGCTGCCACGCCCGGCTTGTAGGTGCAGGGGATTCTTTCTAATGAAGGTCCTCATGCATGCCCAGTGAACATTTTACCCCTGTGCTCTCTCTCCAGCCCTGTAGGGCTCATTTTTATTATGACCAGATGCTAGAATCGATTTGGATTTTTGTTTGCATTTTAGTTTTTCTATGTCAAGCCGTTCTGAAGATGCAGAGATGGATGCTTGCACAAGACTATGACTCAATCTCCTCTGTTCTCTGCCTTTCATTCCCTTAACATACACTGTTCTATTCCATCCCCGCAGCTCTCCTTATAGTATAGCGTTCTTCTTCCGTGAGGGTGGAGTGGGTGGGAGTCACAGGACTGTGGTAACTCCCTATGTAGACGATTCCAGCACTCCCTCAGACTTTCATCTTACCACCCCTCCCTTGCTTCTCTGGCACCTCTGGTCTGCAACAGGGCTTCTCTTCTGGGTTGTTTTCCCTCCCTTTGTTCTTCTGCACCTCTTGGATTCCTTTGACTTCTCCCCTTTTGCCCCACATTCTGAATCTTAAAATTGTGAAGAATTTGATTTACAGAATCCAAATGATGACCTTTATCATCCCCTCTCCCCTTTAGCCTTTAGTTGTCAGCTGCTGTAAAGTTGACTTGAACGGCAATTTCCCCAAGATCGGGCTGGCCTCGAGTGAGCCATCTCAGTCTCTACAGTTGCTGCAATTGTCTTTGTGCCAGGTTACAGTTCAATGTTTTACATTTTTAATTTTTATTCTAATGCTTATTGAAGTATACCTATACAATGTAAATATACGCACAAATTGGAAGTGAACATTTGTATCTGTGAATTCCAGTCCCGACACAGGTATTTTCAGTACCAGGCAGCTCCCTCCTCACTGCCCACGGTGGCCTTCTCCAGGGCAACCTGTGTGTACGTTTTTTTATGTTTAGAGCTCCGCTCCGTAGACAAGGAATCCTCCCTTGTTTCATTTTTCGACATGGTTGCTCTAGCTGGGCACTGTACTCAGCAGGGGAGGGCTGGGCACTTCCTCACCCTTAGTAGTAGGTAGTGTGAGTCAATACAGGATTTGAATCATTTATTAACTTTGTAGCTGTGTAACAGGCGACAATGGCTATTTCAACTTTCGAGTATTAGGATAATCAATATCCATAAAGTGCTTCATGGTAAATTTGTGATGAACAGCTCTGTATTCATTGCCGGCTACAGTAGGACACCATCGGATACACATCTTTAACAATCTGCTTGTCGAACGGATTTTGTCTGTTACTCTGTAGCGTGTGTAGATGATGTAAAGAGGTGAAGATTCAGTATGGCTCCCAGATTCGGTCTCCAGTCCTAAACTCCTGTTATTCTAGGCTAGTGGTGAGGCAGGGCATCAAGTCCAGGGGACCTGTGGAGGAGAAAGGGAATACAGGACAGGGCCAGGGTAAGATGGAGCTCCCCGAAGATACACCCTGGCCTTCCCCAACCAGGCTTTATTTTCTTTTCACCTCCTCGCAATAAGGTCGTCAAATTATGACTATATCAGAGCACTAATTCACGGATTAGGGCAGAGCCGTAAGGATCCAATCTTCTGAAAAGGCCATCAGCTGACAACCAAGGTCCCCAGCACATGAGCCCACAGAGGGCATTTGATATTCAAATCGCAACTACTTTGTACCCCCCGAACTTCATTTTAGGAATTAAGTTGCGGGGCGTATGAAATCTGCAAGATTTCTTGGACCTTCTGGGATTAAATACTGAGCCTCTGGCTTGCTTCCTCTGGATTTTAGCAGCCTGAGTCACATATTAAAGGTGAAACAGGAAGATCCTTTGTGGGCAAATGGGTCAATGCGTTGATCTTTATCAATATAGTTCCTTCATTTCAGTACAGCGTTCATTTAGCTATCACGAAGCTCCCTCATTCATGTTTCATTGTACCTCACTATGTTTCAGGTCCGGCCCAATCTCTATGACATCTCACTATGGCGACATCTCTCTTTTAGGAGCATTCATTTCAGTATCTGAGGGGGTCCCTTTAAGGCCCTGGAAAGGGCCGGCTGCCGAGTGGGCGGAGAGGCCCCGCCCCGTCACGTGTCCTCCGTGCCATTGGGCGGAGCCAGAGCCTCTAGGTTGCCGTCACTTCCGGCTCTCTGTCAGTCCCGAGCGAGCGAGGGAGCGAGCCAGAAGCTGTTGGACGGCAGGAGCGGAGCGTGAGTGCGCGGGACCCCAGGCCCATTCCTCGAGGCCGCGGTCGGGCCGACCCCGTTTCCCCGCCGGGCTGCCGCGGAGCCTTCGCTCCCGTGCCCGCTCCGGCTGCGAGAAACGGCAGCCTTGACGGGCCTCCGCTCTTCCCCGTGCCGCCGCGCCCCGGGCCTCGTGTGCCGGCGGCGCCGGGAGCCGAACAGAGGCGGTGGGCGCAGGCGGGCGAGCGGGCAGGGAGGCGCGAGCGGTGGCCGCGCGGCCCTAGGACAATGTGGCGGGGCACCGGGCGGAGGCGCGCGGACCACCGGCTCGGGAAGGCCTCGGGGACGGTGGCCCCGGGCTCCGGGGTGAGGGGCGGGGGGCGCGCCTTGGCTCACAAGGCCGGTCTCCGGGCGGCGAGGATAAGATGGCGCTGGCGCAAGGCCCTCCTCTCCCGCACGTTCTCGGCGCCTCACGCCCCCTTCCTCAGACCGGTTGGAGCCCCAGCCCTCGCCGCGGGGCCTAGAGGAGCTTCCGGGCTGCGACCCCCACGCGCCCCGCGCCTTCGCACTCTCGAGTGCCCTGCCCCCTGCGATGTCACCTCTCCTCCCCCCACTCAAGTCACCGGATGATCTGTGTAAACGCTACAGTCTCCCCTTTAGTTACCATTTGCTCGAATCACGAAGCCCCCCACCCCCAAAAGAATCTAACCCAGTAAAGCTTCATGAAAGTTAAAAGTCAAAGTTTAAGAGAAGGGCGGGCTTTCGTTACCATTACATTGTTTTCTTACTGGGTAGATATAGGTTAGATAATGACGTGGTTCTTCGAAACAATTTTAATTCCCTAGGCAGCTTTCGTTATGGCAGATAGATAAGGCTGGCAGTTTACAAATAAAAATGTGTATGTTCACGTTAATAATCTTTTCAAAACAGGTTTTTGGGTAGTTGCGTGAACAACTGCCTTGGGAAACTAACTTGATTTTGGTGACTAGGTTGTGAAATGGAGCAGCCAGAGGAAAAGCGAACGAAACTGGTTATGAGCCTTGCTGCTGCCTCCCGTGTTTATTCTTAAGGGGCCAGTTGTGTTCAGTATGGTCATCTGGCTTGACTTGAGCGTTTTGAATTTAATGGTCAGGATTTGGATAGCACACTTTGGCCTTGATCTTCTGTTTTGGAACATTGAATGCCAGTTTGGTTTAGAGAGCTGGGTTACAATTTTTTTTTTTGTCTAGGGAGGGGAAAATCTGAAGTCTTTTTCTTTACAAAGTGTGTTGTAGGCCCTTTAATCCATACATACTTTGGTAATTAGCTTTTTGCCATCTGGTATAATTTTACTTATTTACTAAAGTAGAAAAAGCAGTGCAAAATGCTGTGAACTGTATGTAACATTATGGACTCTGATGGTGCATGTTAATAGTGTGGCCACAAGGTGAAAGTTAGTGTCTGCAAATCAGGTGAGAGATGATTAATAATGACAAAATTAATTAGGTATCACACTTTGATAGACAAGCTGTTTTTATGTTGGAGCTGTTCCTCTAATTCTACATTAGGTCTTAACCTAGTGTGAGTGGAATTGCTTACTTACATTTCTTTTGATTTTAAAGTAATTGTTCTCAGCTGCTTTCTTGCAGTCTTCCCATAAACTTTATTACCCCTCTAAAATCTGTTCTTGAAAAGACTCATTGACTTGGAGAAAGAGGTAAAGGAATGTGCACATGGCTTTTATTTCTTTGTCCTGAGTTCAGAGTATTTGGCTGTGCTTGTTATTTGCAATTTAGACATGGGTCCAGTGTGCAATGACTCCAGTACCACAAAATCGCAGAATGAGCCATGGAACTTCTTGGTTTTGGTCTGTTTTTTTTTTTTTTTTTTTTTTTTTTGGACTGGAAGAGAGCGGAGATAAAGGTAATAGAGCATCGTGTAAATTATTCATGTAATGTATTTTTCTTTCAGAATGCCTAAATCAAAGGAACTTGTTTCTTCAAGCTCTTCAGGCAGTGATTCTGACAGCGAGGTTGAAAAAAAGGTAAATTTTACTGTACCATGTAGCTTTATTGTACCAAATTTGTAGTACATTAATTCCTCTATAATGCTGGCATTCAGTTTGGAAGTAAAAAACTAGTTAGTCTTTTTAGATATGTTTTGCTACATATTCTTGACTACCTCCAGCCACCTCAGATTTTCCTGAGTTCTGGAATTGTGCTACCAGTGCTGGGTTCAGAATGTAAGGGAGAGAATCTGCAAGGGTATTTTGTAAAGGTAGATGGCAGGTGGACTGCTTGAGTGGAGTATAAGCTTCTAAACTCATTTGTAGGCATTAAACCAGGCGATAGAGGTTGTCTTTTTGCTGTTCTTGCGGTCCTAGTGCATTCCAGGCAAGTGCTCATAACTCAGCTATATTCCTACCCCTCTCTTTGCTTTTTATTTAAGACAGGGTCTCGGTAAGTTCTCTGAACTGACCTTGGACTCTTTTCTGTACGCCTTAATCTCCTGAGTAGCTGTGAGTATAGTCCCAGGTCACACAAGTCTTCTATTGAGCACCTTTATTAACCTAAAGTCCCAGGAATGTTTTCTTAGACTCTATATCACTAGAGTTTAATTACGTTGAAGACACTACTTTACCATTATTTAGAAATCTGTGTCATTCAAAAATCTGCTTAGTCTAGGCTGTTGAGGTGGCTCAGTGGGTAAAGAAAGGCCCTTGCCACCAAACCTGACAACCTGAGTTTGGTCCCTGTTCGTCTACAACTATACCAAGAGAACCAACTATGCCAAGTTTGCCCTCTGACCTCATGTACCACATACAAGCATCACAAGTACTGTATGCACAAAATAATAGTAATAAATTTCCAAAAATCTGCCTAATGTGTAGATAGTAAGTCATCACTATTGGGCTGCAGAACTGAAGTTTTGAATGAAAACATTATTTGATGGCTTTCTCAGTCATTGCTCTCCTTCATTACAGAGTTTTAGGACACTTTAAGTTTGAGAGATAATTGCTTTTAGTAAAGTCATCCAGCACAGCAAACACAAAATTATCCATTTTGTCAGAATAAGCTTTTTTTGCTTTAGGTGACATTTTCATTCCACTTAATTGATCACATCAGTGGAGTGTAACGGAGCAGCCCATCTTGTGGTCAAGACTTCCTTCCACACAGCTGTATCTTGATAGAAGGTTATATCTGGGTGAACATTCATATCCTGGAAATCATAAACAAACTCATTCAATCCTTATTTGTGTACTTGTTTTGTGGAAAAAGTAATTAGTGAGTAATTAGTAGACCTATGGTTTGCAAATGTTTAAAAGCAGCAAGCAGGGATGGTGATATAGTTCAGTTTTGGTCTACCACTCAGGAAGCCCTAGGTTTGATTCCCAACACTGTGGAGATGGAAGCAGGAGAATCAGAAGTTCAAGGTCACCTGGGATACTGGGGACCCTGTTTTATGAATTTTTGTTTTTTAACAACAGCTGTCCTTTCCCCCGCTTCTTTCATTTCCTTTTTTTTCTTTTTTCTTTAATTTTTAAATTTTTGTTTTGTTTTTCTGCCTACTTTGTACTGCCTAACAGAAGGGAGTTCTTTATAGGGAAATTTGGGGAAGTTGGAGCCTATGAAGATAGCCTATGAAGATAGACTATAGTGCCATTTATAAGGTTAAAATGAGGAAGGGTTCAGTCTTCATACATAGAGTTTTTTTTTTTTTTTTTTTTTTTTGATTTTTTGAGACAGGGTTTCTCTGTGGCTTTGGAGCCTGTCCTGGAACTAGCTTTTGTAGACCAGGCTGGTTTCGAACTCACAGAGATCCACCTGCCTCTGCCTCCCGAGTGCTGGGATTAAAGGCATGCTCCACCACCGCCCGGCCATAGAGCTATTCTTGAAGAAATCTTTTTAAAATTTGTATCAGTGTAACATCTAAGTATGTTTATGTAAGTAATTTATAGTGACGTTATTTGCTGGGCATGCATCAGTCCACAGAATTGCCTTCTGCTTGCTGAGCTGAATTTGGTAGTTTGTTTTGCATAGTACTGTTAGTTCTGTAAGCGTTTATATTAAATGTGTCATGTTTTTTATTTCATAGCTTACTTAAGTGCGTTCTTAACCTAGCTTTATCAAATTTAACACAGTAAGTTTAGTTACGTTGAAATAGTAATTTGTACTTGTCCACTAAGAAGGAACATGTGTGCCCTCTACTGTTTGGACTGGGCACTTACATGTTTTTTTTCTTTTTTCTTTTAATGCTTTTATGCTCGTGCTGCTTCTAAAATATAAGATTGAGTGCTAGTCTTAACATACTATTGCCTATCTTCAGTATTTTTTGTGTTGAAGTTTCTGAGTTGTTGCGCTTCAGTTCCTGGCATAAAATAACTTCCCTTTCCTAAGCATGTGTTGCAACACTCCCCTCTCCCAGCCCTCCAACAGGGCTTCATTATGTAGGCCTGGCAGCCTGGAGCTTGCTGGGTAGACCAGACTGGAAGCAAAGCATACAATTCTTGAGAACAGTTCAGATTCCTTTTGGAATTGACAAGAAGTTAATAAATATTCACATCTTAGTCATAGATATGTTATTTTATTTTTGAGATAGTCACTGTCTATAGCCTAGGCTGTCCTTGATTCTTCAGTTTTCCTGTCTGAACCTCAGGGTTACAGGGTGTACCACCATACTTTTTTTTTTTTTTTTTAAATAAAGGAAAGCTTTTGGTAGATTTGTGGTTTCCAAAAGTTTATTCAAAAATTATAGGCTACTTTCCAAGAAGTATTATATAGATTCTGGTCCACAAAATCACTGTCCCAATATCTGAAGTATCTTTGGAGATTCTGAGAAGAGTTTAGAGACACAATTATTAGTTGTAATTGCAGTCTAGATTCATGTTAATTTTTTTCATGTATGTTTCTTTTATGAATCAAGAAATTCTTTGGTTCTTTAACTCTTTAAAGGAAATGAAGTCTTTTGAACTTGACATGTGTGTGTTCTTACCTTTTCTTTCAAGTTAAAGAGGAAAAAGCAAGTGGTTCCAGAAAAGCCTGTGAAGAAGCAAAAGCCTGGTGAGACTTCTAGAGCGTTGGCATCTTCCAAGCAGAGTAGCAGTAGCAGAGATGATAACATGTTTCAGGTAAAGTTGGATTGCATTTAGAGGACACAGCTTTGCTTGAGCTGAGGAACACTAGAAATGTCTCGATCTGAAGCACATTGCAGTCTGTGTTGTAATCCTCTTGACTAATGATGATTATTTTTATTTTTAAAAAGTTTTATTTATTTTTATGCATTTGAGTGCTCTGTTGACTTTTTGCTAGAAGAGGGCATCAGATCCCACCATAGATGGTTGTGAACCACCATGTGGTTGCTGGAAATTGAACTCCAAACTCCTGGAAGAGTAGCCAGTGCTCTTAACCACTGAGCCATCTCTCCTGTCCCAGACTAATGTTTATTAACAAACAAGTAGGAAATGAAGGCAAATTGTTCAGTTCTGGGCTGTTGGTAAAGCCTATAAGTCTTTAGTCTTGCTATATTCAAACAGTGCAAACCTAAATGTTAAAGAAATTCAAAAGAAGATTTAGAAGTGCACATTTGGGAAGCAGATTTGAGTAGGTCTGAGTATGTGGCTCAAAAGTATAGTTTTATAGTATTTGAGAGAAATGGCCTAACTTATGCTTCATAATAAACAGAAGCCTGGGGAATATAGCTTACATGTAAAGTGCTTGAGCATGTTTAGGCCTTGAGTAGGAGTATCAGCTGGAAAAAGAAAAGGAAAATGGGCTGAATAAAGAGAGAGATTTGAAACTACAGAAAGACCATGTTTGACATCTTGAGTTTACTAGGGTTTTTTTTTTTTTTTTTTAGCAACTCAGCATTTGCTTCACTGTTTAAGAATTACTTGTGAGATGAGGCTTTGTAAGCAAATGATGCTGTGAGATTGCTAAGGTAATTTCCAGAGGACAGACCATGAATGAAGAGGTGGAACTGACAGGGAATGTGATCACTTGAGGGTCTTCTGGAGCACCTGGAAGGCTTGATTGAGAATTACTCTTGTTGGAGTCTACATATGCTTGACAGAGTAGCCATCCATCAAAGAAAGAGAGGAAGTGGGTGACAGTGTCTGAGTAATTTTCAGATGGTTGATGAGAGAAGAATGAGGATGCAAGTTGAGATCAAATGATGAAAGAAAACTAAAAGTAAAGTAGCAGAAGCAAGAAAAAGACAGAATGTACAGTTACTGAGTTACAGGTTTAAATTCCCTATATTCTGTGTAATTAGAGGCAAAGTATGTTAATTTGATTGAGAACATAGGTGAAGGTATGTGATGAGGAATTAAAAAAATATTACTGCTTTGAGTGGATAATAAATTGGATGCTTAGTGTGTTCTATATTTCATTCAGGCTTTTCCAGGTTCTGGTAAGCCGCATGGAATGTGGTCTGTAACCTCATGGAATTTAAGGGGACCATAATTACACACACTTGCATAGTAAATATTACAATAAAGCCTGAGAAGCAATGGTCAGATTATTTGAGAGAGTGAGTGTGGAAATCTCATTAAAAAGTTGTTATCTAAATCTTAAGATGTGAAGGTTAAGTCAGCTATGCAAAGTGTGTGGACAAAGGAAGCACCTTCAAGAGCAGGAAATTGAGTTAATATCTTGAAGTGGGAAAGAGCTTGGATTGTGTAGCTGGAAAGTCTAGCTGAGTGTCAGCTATTGGTGGAGGGAATGAAAGGCAGATCTTACAGGGCCATTTGCGTTTTACTATTTAAAGGCCTATTAAAAATGGATTTTTTTTTTCTTTTTAGGCTGGGGGGGTGTTAGAGATAGCACATTTAAGACTATTTTGACATCAAACATGGTCTGGACTCACTGTATAGAATAGGCTGAATTCTCATTTTAGCAATCCTGCCTCCAAGTGCTGAGATTATAGGCATAGCTACCATGTCCTGTTCATTTCTAGCCTTTTAACTTGGTGTGGACTTTACACAGGATCTCATTTATGGTGGCTGGGAACTTGCTATTGTAGTTGAGTGAGGCTTTGAATTTGTTATTCTGTCTCTTAAACTTCCAAAGATGGGATCACAAGTGTGTGTGATACCACAGTTGGCTTATCTCTAGATTTTTATCTTTCCTATTCTACTTCGTAATTTTATAAAAATTGGATGATGGGATAATAGATTGGTATTTGTGAGTTATTGTTTATAGACAAGTACATTGGTACAGATTCTTATATATGGATACAAAGTTAAGTTATATTAAATATTGTATGCATGCATGCTTCTACCTCTGTCTAAAACATTTTTTATGTATCGATATATATCTACCATATTGCAGTGTACATTTCTAC
>JAQHUG010000237.1:2488439-2514299 GCA_028555095.1 Dicrostonyx torquatus | reverse complement strand
TTGGTTTTTCAAGACAGGGTTTCCCTGTGGCTTTGGAGCCTGTCCTCTTGTAGACCAGGCTGGTCTCGAACTCACAGAGATCCGCCTGCCTCTGCCTCCCGAGTGCTGGGATTAAAGGCGTGCGCCACCACCGCCCAGCTTCTTTGGCTATTTTTACATTCTTTTGGGAACAGAGTGTCTCTGTTCAGTTTTTTTCTTTTTTCTTTTTTCTTATTTAAAAGCAAAACAAAACAACCTAGGTTGATATACTGAATTATAAGGCTGTATTTTGGATATAAGTTACCTTTTGCTGTACTAAATATAGTGATCTTTTATTTTTAAGCTTAGGAAAAAAATGTAATCCTTTAACAGCAGTATAGTTTAAAACGAGTCAAGAAACAACTCAGGAGACGTAATGAAATGGATTGGATGAACACAGACAGGAGCAAGGCAGGCCTCTTCTGGTCAGAGACTTTGGTAGTTGTCAGGTCTTCATTTTGGAGATGAGGTCTCACATTGGGCCTTTGCTGTCTTTTTGTCTTCTGCCCCTTGATCTTTTGTTTTCTTATTTTTTTAACATCTGAAAATCATGTATCTATTAACTAACATAGGTATTGTTTAAATTTTAATTTGTTATACACATAGGGATAAGAATGATTACTGTTGCTGCTAAGTTTTGTTCCCTTTGAGAAATGACCTTGAAAACCATGTTTCATGTTACAATAGTCTCAAATGTGCTACCTTCCCCACCTGCCACAAAATCTTCAGATTTTTAATAGGCCTGAATTTCTTTTGTTCTGCCCATCAGATTATTTTTGCTTTAAAATATTTAATTTTTTTGGAGTTAAAATATTTTATAGTTTCCCTCTTCCCTTTCCTCCCCCCAGCCCTTCCACTCTCTCCTTTTCTCTTTCAGATCCATGGCCTCTATTTCTTTTTCTTAAATTGTTGTTACAACACACATACATACATACTCAAACACACTCACTTGTTTCTCTCATATACCTAAATATATAAATACAACATGCTTAGTCTGTATAATGTTACTTGTATGTATATTTTCAGGGCTGGCCATTTGGTACTGGATAACTAATTGTGTTGCTCTTCTCTGGGTAAGACTATTTGTTCCACTCTCAGTATTCCTTGGTTGCCTCTAGTTCTTTGTCTAGGGTTGAGGCCTCCTGAACATTCATTCATATGCTTCTGTCTTAGCATGTCTATATGTATCCTTGTTCAAGTCTTGTTTGGGTAGCCAGCCACATTGATGAGATTTCATGTGTATTGCGTCTCTGACATTTCTTAAGAGACATAATCTTACAGAAAACTTTCTGTTCCTCCAGCTCTTAATTTTTCTGTCCCCTCTTGCTCAATTATCCCTGAACCACAGATGCAGGAATTGTGTTGTAGATAGATAAATTGAGCCCAAGGCCTTTTTGGAGCAAATCTGTACCTGCTTCTCACACTCATGTAGAAGACTGAACTTTGGCTGAGACTGAACTAATGCATTTTTTAGGTGTATGGTTAATCTTCTCTTACTTGAGTTCTCTTTAAGGAAAAGCTTTAATTTTTAAGTTTGTTGTATCAGTATTTTCCTGTATGATTAATGCTTTCTTTTTAATGATACCTTGCTTACCTCATATGCACAACATTTTTGCCATTATTTTTGTGTATTGTATAGTTTTAGTTTTCACGTTGGTTCATACAAACTGTCTCTGTATGGTGTGAGATAAGGATTAAGGTGCCCCTTGTTCAATATCTTTGTTATGAAGACTTTTTGCCTTAGTGTTCTGTTACTGTGAAGAAGTGCCATGACCACAACAACTCTTATAAGGGAAAACATCTAATTGAGGCTGGGTTACAGTTTAGAGGTTTATTTAATCACACAGAAACTGTATTCATTTAAACACTGTCTGGCCCATTATCTCTAGCATTTTATTGGCTAACTCTCACATCTTGAATTAACCTATTTCTATTAATCTGTATATATCACCATGAGGTCATGGCTTACCGGGAAAGATTTAGCATGTCTGATTCTGGCAGCTCCATGGCGGTTCTCTCGCTTTGTTTGCTTCCTCTCAGAATTCAGTTCTGTCTACTCCACCTACCTAAGTCCTGTCCTATCAAAAAGCCAAGGCAGTTTCTTTATTCAACCAATGAAAGCAACACATAAACAGAAGGACCTCCTACACCATATTATCATGGCAGGAAGCATGATGGCATGAAGGCATACATGGTACTGGAGAGGAACTGAAAATTCACAATTGGATCTTCAGGCAACAGGGAGGAGGGCGGGAGAGAAGACTGGGCCTGGGTTGAGCTTCCGAAACTTCAAAGCCCGCCCCTGGTGACACACTCCCTTCAACAAAGCCATACCTACTCTAACAAGGCTACATGCTTCAAATAGTGCTACTCCTTCTGAGTTTATGGGGACCATTTTATTCAAACCATCACAACTCTCCTTTCTTTGAATATTTTGGATCTTTTCCAAATAACTTGGTGAGTTTTTAAATGTGTGTCTATTTCTGAGCTGTATTCTCATCTTTTCACATATGTCTATCTGCTTACCACACTGTCCTTAGATTTACTGAATCTAGAAAGTGAGGAAACTCAAAACACACTTTGTGTTAAGCCAACATACTTTATCTATCTATATTTATTTATTAGTAGACAGGGTCTCACTGTGTAGCCCTGGTTGGTGTGGAACTTGCTTTGTGTAAAACAGGCTGTTCTTGAACACAGAGTTATCTGCTTCTGTCTTCTGAGCCATTTTTCTTTTTGATTTCTATGAGATTGACTGCATTATACTTTAGGCATCTCATTTAAGTTGAGTTAAATAGTATTGTTACTCTATGACTGTTTATTTCACTTAGCACAGAACTATAGTATGTGGCAGGATTTCCATTATAAAGGCTGACTAGTGTCCCATTGCATGTGTAAATCACTTTCTGTTTGTGTTTTTATCTTAGGATGAACTTTTGGGTTGCTTCTACATAACTGTTGTTAATAGTACAATTAAGGACATAGATGTGCAAATATCTTTTGGGAGACCCTACTTCCAGTCTTTTGGATATATGATTATGTGCCTATTCAAGTTTCAGTTAGTGATAGAGCACACTTACAGTAAGGGTACTATAGGATTGGTACCATAGTATGTATGCTGTCTCACTAAGTACTTATTGATGTTCACACAGGAGACTTCTGAGCATGCATTTCTCAGAATATACCCAGTCTGTTAAGTAGTACTTGAGAGTCAGATACCCCAAAGTGGCCTTATTAGAACATATTATGTCTCTGTTTTTGTCACAGGGCATCTCTTCTATTTACTTTAGCAGTTGTGTTATTTTATTAATAATTTCCATAAATTTAAAACTGAGGCTGAAGGGAGAGAGCTCAGTAGGCGAAAGTACTTGTGCAAGCATGAGGATCTGAGTTTGAGTCCTCAGCAGTCACCTCAGGTACTTGGATTTGGTTGTAGATGCCTTTATTCCCAGCACTGGGGTGCAGAGACAGGCAGATCCTGAGTACTCTGTGGCCAGCCAATTTACCTTAACAGTGAACTTCTAGGCAAGACAAAGAATGAGAAAGACGCCTGAAAGTCATTGTCAGGATGTCATATGTGGACGCATGTGCATGTTATTCCCCCAAGTGGAAGTTGGAGATTTGCTTTGTTTCCTTCTATCTTCCTAAGCAGCGATTTTCACTTGGTTACAGTTGAGTACTTATTCTCAGGATTAGAAGTGCCATTAACCTGCAGCAAGTTGTGAATTGCTCTCTTTATGAGTTTCTTTTTCCCCTTTGCTAGATTGGGAAGATGAGATATGTCAGTGTTCGGGATTTTAAAGGAAAAATTCTAATTGATATTAGAGAATATTGGATGGACTCAGAAGGTGAAATGAAACCAGGGAGAAAAGGTAAGGTTTTATTTCTTCAGTTTGATATTAGTGTTGACTGCATGCAGGGTGAATACAGGTCAAGAATTGGCATTACTCAGTTGATCCTTTTAAAATGAAATGTAATGAATCCTACTGCCACTTTAAATTGACAGTTAACTTTCTTTTTGATTTTACATCATTTCTGAGACAGATTAGTTACTACTTGGGAAATTGTAAAATGAGAAACAGAAAAATCCTGGGTTTAGTGTTTCCCTTTGAATTTAGCTCCAATAGGCTCTTCTTGAGGACTTCAAGTAGATCTCTATCCATTTACTGTTGGTGATTCGCCCAGTCCCAAGTCTCTTAGCATGTAGAAACATTTTATTCTGTCACCAAGTGGCTAGAAGACATTGGTTGAACCAGCTTTGTATTAAGTTACTTTTCTTGTGATAAAATATGGGACAAAAGCAACATGAGGGAGAAAGGGTTTATTTTGGCTCAGTTTGAAGGCACATGGCAGCTGTCACATGGGGCCCAGTCAGGAAGTGGACATGAGGGCCTGCTGCTTTGTCTCTCCCTTTTATCAAGCCTGGGGCCTTAGGTGGGATGGTGTTACCCACATATAGGGTGGGTCCTCCTCCTTCAATTAACCTGACTGCAAGCACCCTCCTCGACACACCAGCAGTGTGCTCTTGATGGTTCTAAGTCTGTCAAGTTGATAGTCAAGATTAACTGTTAACTTGTCACTTCTGCACTAGGGAGCAAAACTAATGGAGGCTGGTTGGGTAATCAAGAGGAGTAGAAAAGGGGGTGCTAGAGAGGGGAGTGGGCGGAGTAATAATCAAAATACCTTATTTACATGTGCGAAAATGTCATAAACTTTTTATGTATTAGCATGCTAATAAACTTCTAAAAAAGATTAACCACTACACAACCTAAATTTGTGTAGTTAAGTGCTCTAGGTTGATCTTGGGCCAGTAAGTTATGGTGTCTTAGCAGGTAAAGGCAATTGTGCCAAGCCTGATGATCCCCAGGGCTCCCCAGGGCCCAAGAGGTAGAAGGACAGAGTGGATACTACCTATGGTGCTGTAAACTCTGTGGGACAGGTGGGCCACACATGTACACATGTGTGCATTCATGAAATAAATGACAGATTTTTAATAAAAGGACAAAACATGGTTCCTTTCTGGACTATTCTGCATGTTGTCAAAGGTGGCAGGTAGCACTTAATTCATGCTTCCTCTTTATGTTTGCTATTTAATTCCTGTCTTTAGTTTTCATTCAGGATTTTTCTGGTTGCCAGATATCGTTGTTTTAAACATTTACTGAAGGAACTCAGCCTTAAAGCCTTTACTATATGCTGTTCATTATTATAGTCTCCTTGCAATTTCATGGTTCCTCAGCAGTTTTATAAAAAAAAAATGTTTGCTTATGTATTGTGTATTATATGTTGATATACTATGGTTTCATACTACCCATTTTAATATAATTACTCTTGGATATGTCTCAAATTACTGATTGGGAAAGTGAGCCTAGAAAATGCAGCTAGTGAAGGTGAGTCTGGTAGGAATCCAGAGTGTACTCAGACCTATATCTGTATTCTGCATTCTACCATGCTTCTTATGAGTCACTCTCTAGGGCGTTTCTCAGAGTGAAATGGATGCTCATGGAAGAACTCTGCACAGAACCTAGCACCTTGAATTTTGGTGGAAATATGGAGCAATTGTTGACAGTGACAGGATGAAATAATGGCAGTCTCTTATGCCAAATCTGGGTCTTGACTCTTAGCCTGCACATATTTGTGAAATATCTTCAAATTATTAGTCCTTATTCATCAGAGTGTTATGCAGATGCACTGAATACAAACTCGAACCTGGGGTTAACAAAAATTTTAATATCTCAATATAGATCTCTCACAAGACCTCAATAGTCTAGTATTGTGCCATTCAAAATGGCAGTTTTGGGGCTGATGAAGTAGCTTAGAACTAGAGGAGGGTGTATGTGGTATGAGTGAAGTCTGGATTCTATCCTCAACACTAAATAATCTACATAAGTAAAATGCCACTTTTGATAAAGGATTTGGGAATATCAAAATACCCAAAGGCAGCTTGATTTTTCACCTTGTATTTCTTAAACTTTGTTTAGGTATTTCTTTAAACATGGAGCAATGGAGCCAGCTGAAGGAACAGATTTCTGACATAGACGATGCAGTAAGAAAGCTGTAAAATCTGAGCCATATCAAACTGTACTGTTGTAGTTGTTTTTAATCTGTCTTTTTACATTGGCTTTTGCTTTCTAAATGTTGTTTTCCAAGTTGTTGTATATTTGGATTGCAGAACAATTTGTAAGGTGAATACTTTTTTTTTTAAAAAAATGTGCATTATTAAAATGTTCTGAGTGAAGCTAAATGTCAACTTTATTAAAGAGGATTGCTTTGTGCCCCACCCCAACCTAGTGTAAAATAAAGTCAGATCATTGCAATCTTACTGTTGTAGCCTTTTTTGATCAAAAGACTAGTTATTGTTTTAGGCCAAAAGAACAACTTTCATAGGCATATTTAGAAAGATTTATATTGCATTGAGCTTCTTAGAGGATTGCTTTGTAAAATGCATACTCAGTATCTTTTCAACCAAATTTGTTGAAGTTCTCCACAACAAAACTTTACTTTTTCTTCAATTTCTCTGATAACTTATTATTTCATGTTCAATTTTTACATCACTCCTTATTTGGGTATATTATGCTGGTTTGGAAAGTCAAACTGTCGTTAATTGCTTTCCAAGTCTACTGTGTTAATATTAGCAGGTCGTTGTTTGGTAACATGACTTGTATGAGAACGTCAAGCCAAGTGTATGTCATTACTCGTATCTCTGTGTAGGTGTTGCTTATACTACAGAATATAGTGACTTGGATGTCTGATAAGCTTTCACTTAGTACACTATTCACACTGGGATGGTGTCTGTAAAGTCAGCTACTAAACTAGATTAGACTTTAGTAAAACTTGTGAAACTTTATTGGCCTACTGTTATATTCTAATAATGAGTGTGGATTATATGTACACACATCACTGAGCTTTACTGTCATGGTAAGTTATGTGTACAGTTTTTAAGACTTGGCTGTTTTAATCTGGACAAGGGACTCCTAGACTTGATGCTAACTAAATTTGATAGACACTGTTGATTGGTTTTCATTTAACCACAGTGATAGGCAGGCATAGATTTCAGGGCTATTGCCCCAGTGAATAAGGCAGTGTTCCTTAGGGAAAGACTGCCTACAAAGAAACTCACTATACTTGAAGGGACCTGGCCTGTGATGAGAAAGGAATTTTCTTGAAATTAAATGGTAGGCACATGATATTTTGGTGACAGCAATATGACAGTGGTAGATAGAATAATAAGTAACAAGAATGGTTTAAAGCCGGGCGGTGGTGGTGCACGCCTTTAATCCCAGCACTCGGGAGGCAGAGGCAGGCGGATCTTTGTGAGTTCAAGACCAGCCTGGTCTACAAGAGCTAGTTCCAGGACAGGCTCCAAAGCTACAGAGAAACCCTGTCTCGTAAAACCAAAAAAAAAAAAGGTTTAAAGACTTGTAAATACTAGCTGCCATATCAGAATTACATTATCTTATTACCAGGTTTGGTTCCCTTGTCTAAAAATTTTGCAAAATTGTCAAGGATTTAATTTAAAAATCCACCTGCCAGGCCTCATATAATTAACCTGCTTTCCCACAGATATTCTTTAGGTAACTGTAGTATGTTAGTTATTACAAATTGATAAAGAAATTTCACTTATTTCACCTTGATAGGTACCAAAGTGTTCAAGAAATAATTGTATATACCTTACTCGTTCCTGAGGGTTACTCTTCTTATTTGGAACATAGCGAGTGTTGCATTTCATTAACATAATTAGTTTTGTTAAGTATTTTGCCATTTAGAAAAAGGGTAGTTAGAAAATAAACTTCAGTTTTAGTGTAGATGAGGAGGGCCATGAATTCAGAGATATGTATGCACTTCAGCCATCCACTTTGTAGAGAGGTGGTGCTGTCATCTGTTATCTAGGCATTACTAGCTGCTTAGCATAATAAATTCTCCACGTGGAAAACTTTCTCTGGCATAATTTGTTAGATTTATAGCTAAATTCACTTACTAATGTTACAGAGTAGGTAGTATACCTGAGTTTTTACATTTTTTCTTTATGTGTGTAGAAAAGGAGAATTAGGTTAAGAGAGTTAAAACTCAGACTGAACAGACAGGGTACAGTCCATCTATTTTGCGTTCAGATTCCTGTCTCTCTTCAGTGTCTTAGTTTCCTTTCTGTTGCTGTGACAAAGTGCCCTGACAAGAGCAGCACACAGGAGGAGGAGAATTCTGACTCACAAGTCAGGTTACAGTCCATTTTTTGCAGAGTCACAATGGCAGGAGCTCCAGATAGCTGGCCACATTGCATCCATAGTCAGGAAGTGGAGAGCATGAATGCATGCTCAGTTCCTTTCCTTCTCATTTTAATCTTTGGCTTAGCCCATGAACCTATGCCATCCACAGTGGGCAGGTCTTTTTCCTTCCACCTCCAAGGAATCAAGATAATGCTCCAGATATACCTCGAGACCCATCTTCTGTGTGATTCTAGATTCTTTTAAATTGGCAATTAACACTGGCCATCATAGAGTTCTCCCAGGAAGAAGGCTTGATAATTTGAGGCATAAATATCTTATTTATTTTGTAATGCTGAAATAATTTGTACCTACCCTCAGTGTTTGCTCTTTACTATGCTTGGTAGCAAGGCTTCCAAATGGGTTTTCCTCTTTGTCTTTTAGAGTAAAAGCAGCCTTCAGCCAATTTCCAGTGCCCTTGGCATTTCATTTAAACAAATCACTGAAAAAGAAAACTGTATTTTCTTTTGTTTGCTTCACAAATGCTAAAATCTTGGGAAATACTACCTCATTACCTAGCCAAGATCCCGTAAAAACCAATCTCTTCTGCATAATATCTTAGAGACAGCAACTTAGGGAATCGTGGAGGAAAATGCATCCTGGCCTGGCTACAGGGAAGGAAAGGGGACTGAACATGTATGTAAGTGTTCTTGACAGGAATGTTAGCACAGTGTTTGCCGTAAAAGCTTGAAAATCTTAAGAACTGCTGAGCGATATTTAGTATCTCTTGTGGAATTCTTTGTGGTTCCCTTTTAAGAAGATTTAATGTAGAGAAACACTAAAAAAATTTTTTTTTTAAAGAACAGTGTTTTTCCAGATAAACTGTAGTGTAAAACATGCATAAAGTGAGAAGTATGTAATTCTATAATTATGGAATGCCTGTATTCTTTGTTTGGTACATCTTTCATGGAGGTGTCAATGAACTGAATACTTCACCTGTGAATATTTTAAAGTTGAAATAAAAACAAGAAATATACCCTTTGTGTTATCCCATTTTCACACACCTGAAGATGAATGGGTAATTTTATCTGTCGAATGGGTTTTAGTAGCAGATAACCTTCCATTGTGAATGTTCTAGAATCTGTATTAGCTTTACAGTATTAAATCTGAAGGCCTCTGGGACTTGGTGTAGGCCTATTTTTTCATCCACTTGATCCAAGTGGAAAAAATACAAATGCCCAGGTATACAGAGCATCAAGTTCTTTTCCTCCTTGCAACTGCTTTGCAGTTTGATGCCTTGGTTTATGTCTTAGTCATTGTTCTATTGCCATGAAAAAACATAATGACCAAGGCAACTTTTATATAAGAAAACATTTAAATGAGACTTGATTATAGTTGCAGAGATTTAATTATCCTCTACATGGAAGGGAGCATGGTGGCACACAGGCAGACATGGTGCTGGTAAAAGAGCTGAGAGTTACACATCCAGATGGGCTTTTGAAACCTTGAAGTCCATGCCTATTGGCACACTGCCCCCAGCAAGGCCACACCTAATCCTTCTCAAGTAGTGCTACTGCCTGATGAATTGTTCAAATATATGAGCTTGTGGGGGCCATTCTCATTCAGACCACTACAGTGTACTTGTATTGTCATTGATAAACTCTCATCCTGGTCAAGTTGTAGTTGTGTAGAGAGCTCATTTGCATTTCTGTTTTAAGAACTTGCATAGGGATGGACTCATGGAGAACAATTTAGGACTTTTATGCCATTTTCAACCTCAGGGTTTAGTAAAACATGGACTTAAATGTCCAGTCAGAAGGAAAAATAAGTACTAATTGAAACTTCTGTAGTATGGGTCAAAGAAGTTAATAGAATAAATGAGATTTTACAAATATGGCATAAATTGCATTCGATTATGTACCACTTAACAGTCTGGTGATGTCCATTTAGATGAATATCTTGTTCTGCAAGTTTCTCAGTTCATATTGTCTAAAATTGCTCTTACACTCTAAGTCTCGGATTAATAGTGATCTGACCCTGCCTATCTCTACATTTTACTTACAGGCTCCTAAGAGTTTGTTGCAGGCTGGGGTTTAGGTTATTTTCCTCTGACAGTTAAAGAATGAAGAGGCACAGAAAAAGTCTGAATCAAGAGCAAAGTTTTATTGGCAAGCAGTATAGACTTTTGAGGTTGAGAAGGGTCCTAGTGCTAGAAAATCACTGACAAGAAGGACTAGTTTCTATTTGGTGTCAAGTCCACACTCCTGGTGACTCCTCTCCTCCATTGGCCATATGGTGTTCATGTGCCCTTTCTGGCATGGGACTGGGTTCCACATTGCTGATAGGTTCTCCATTTTTGTATAGGAGCATGGAAACAGCTGCAATAGGGTTCTCTTAGGGCTTGCATACAGAGACTGCTGTTAATTAGTTGGGGTTCCCAAACCTGCTTTATAGTGTAATGGGGAGGGAGAATTTACTGCAGGTGAAGGGAAAGGACCCATAGGAGGAAACATAACTGGTTCTGTAGATCTGACCAAGCACTAGCGGCTGGGAAGCTCATAGTCTCCAGAAGTGGATGCATTACTGCTACTGGGATAAAGGGTCATGGTATCAAAGTGCTCTAAATTTGCTTTTCCATTAGTGCAGCTCTGTCTTCATCGGAGAAGTTTTTGTTTGTTTTTGAGACAGGGTTTCTCTTTTGCTTTGTATCCAGTCTTGGAACTAGCTCTTGTAGACCATACTGGCCTCGAACTCAGAGATCCGCCTGTCTCTGCCTCCTGAGTGCTGGGATTAAAGTTGGGCACCACTACCGCCAGGCTTGGAGAAGTTTTTTTGGACAATGGACAATGGTAAATGCAGAAACTTATAACTGATCGATCAATACAGAGAGTGTCTGTGGAGTACTTAGCCATAAATGGGACATCCATATAATAACTCCCTTCCCCCAAGTCTCAGGGATCATCTTGGAAGAGAAGGCAGAAAGATTGTAAGAACTAGGGATAAGGGAAGGCCACCATGAAACCTCGCCTACACAGGACCACTACTCTCAGGGACTCAGCAGCTGTGCTTGCCTGCACTAGATGGAGCCAGGCAGCATCCCAGCACACAAAGCTTTCATCCAGCAGTTTCTGGGAGAGGGAAAGAGCCAGGTTTCTTTTTTTTAATTTTTATTTTTTTTAGATTTCTTTTTAATTGTTAAAAGAGAAAATTACATTTACTCCCCTTGTCTCAGGCCCTCCCGCTCCCCCAATATCCCTCCTCCCTCTCCCTGCTTCCTTAAGAGGGGGCAGGGTACCCTACCCTGTGGGAAGCCCAAGGCCTTCCCCCCTCCTCTATCCCGGCCTAAGAAGGTGTGCATCCATATAGAATAGGTTCCCCAAAAGCCAATACATGCAGAAGAGATAGGTCCCCGTGCCACTATCATTGGTTTCTCAGTCAGCCCCCGTTGGCAGTCACATTCAGAGATTCCGGTTTGGTCATATAGAGCCAGGGTTCTTTAAGGGTGTAACCTCTGCTAAGTCGACCATGCTCTCATTGATGTCTTGACACCTGTAAGTAATGAGGTCAGCACAAACTGGACTAGGCAGGTTACAAAATTCATGAAGACATGAATTAGGAGAAGGGAGGAGTTGGGGGTGATAGGATAAATATGCAAGTATGAAATAATAAAAAGCATTAAAAATGAAAAAGCCTCAAAGCCCTCACCCAGTGACATAATTACTCCAGCGAGGCTCCACCTCCTAAAGGCTCCATAATCTCCTCCAGTGACACCAGCTGGGACCAAACACATGAGCCTGTGGGAGACATTTTATATTCAAACCACACAGCTTTATTTTCAAAAAACACATTGGTAAAAGAATGGTAAGAGACCCTTCAAATCCCCTTCACTTAGACATCTGGTTCAAATTTTGTCTGTTGTCCCCATGGCTTCTAACAAAAGTTCCCAATCTAGGGTCAGGGATCATGTGATTATGCCTTTCGGTTTGGCAGTTCTTAAGTTTTCCTTGACTTTTACAACTGTCATATCTGAGATTCCTTAAAGTGAAGATCACTGGGCTGATGACAGGTGGGGGAAGGGTGGAGGCTGTTCAATGAGGAAGAAAGACCATGGCTGGATAGTTAGGCTGTGAGGTTCAGTATGGGGTGTGTATGTGTGTATATAAGGTGTAGAAGAGTGTGGTCAAGGGTGACATCTGAGAAAAGTTAGAGTGCACATTGTTTTCTTTTTATCACATGGTTACAGCTAGTTTTATGTTTCCTTTTGTGTTTTCCTGGTGGAACTCTGAAGTGCCACCTGAAACATGTTTTATACCCCAGGTATTAAAGTATGTCCTGGGGTTCAAGTTTGAAGGCTAACCCATTAAAAAATAATTTCAGAAGCCCCAAGGCTTTCTTCAGAGCTCTTAGTTGTAACAAAGGGTTTTTGGTATCCAAGCATCCATAACCAGATTCGTGTTTTAACCTGTGATTCATTCTGTTGCTTTTGAATATGAGAAATGGCTTCTTGCTCATTCTACAGCCATTGGTTACTAGGCAGAGGAGGCTTAGAAACACTTGACAGTTTCAGCACATTTGAGCCCTTTACATAAAGGTGCTTCTTGAAATACAAGCCATTTCCATCAGGAAAGGACCTTGGGAAAGTTGATGGACATATACATTAAAATATCTAAAACTGGAGCTGGAGAGATGGCTCAGCGGTTAAGAGCACTGACTGCTTTTCCAGAGGTCCTGAGTTCAGTTCTCAGCAACCACATGGTGGCTCACAACCATCTGTAGTGAGATCTGGTGCCCTCTTCTGACATAAAGTTATACATGCATATGGAGCATTCATATACATAAAATAAATAAATACATCTTTAAAAAAATCCAAAATTGCATCCAAGACTGGATTTACTAATTTGTTTTTATAGTTGTGTATTTACCTTTTGAGATGTGGTCTCGCTATGTTACCCTAGCTGGCCTGGATCTCGCTATATAGAACAGGTGGAATGAACAGAAAGAAGTTCCCCTGCCTCTGCCTCTGGGAGTGCTGGGATTAAAAGCATGCACTGCCATGCCTGATTCACAGCTCTCCCCTCCCCCGTTTTATTTTTGAACTCTAGCAATAATTGGGGTTGTGTAGAAAGAAGGTTGGAATTTAAGAATAATTAAATTCCTTCCTTTGAGCATTGAAAAGAAGTTTTAGTAGACTGAGGCTTGACTTTTTAAATTTTAGAATCACTACATTTATATAACCTACCCTTACTGTGGGAGCCTGGTGAACATAAACATCAGGGCTGAGTTCTCATTTTTTGAGTACCAAGGTGGGAAAGCGTAGTTAGTGGCAGGTACTAGGGATTTATTTTCCCATTTAATTTTCATTGTTTCAGAGAAAGGAATGAACTAAACAACAGTTAGTATACAAAGACATCGGGGTTTCCAGAGAATAACTGGCACGGTTCAAATGGCACATGTGGCAGGGGTGAGATTTGAACTATGTCTCTGTCCAACTCCCAAACCCTAAGCCCGTATTTACTTACATCCTTGTGTAACAGGCCTAGGAGAATGGCAGAATTCTCTGTTCATTGATTTAGCAATGGGCTTTATTGAAGCAACCCTTGCCCTAGTTTTCACTGTCTGGAATCATGAGCTAGGATTAGCATCTGACCCAGTGAATAATCTTGTTGGGTTTCTTAACAGCCATCTCCCATTTCCCCGCAGCAGCAGAAACAGCAGTTGTCCGTTCTTCCACCTCCAGCGAGCTCAGGTGAACCCTTGCTGAGCCTTTAGACCAGCAGTTCTCGACTTTCCTAATGCTTTGACCCTTGACTACAGTCCCTCATCTTGTGGAGGCCCCAGCCATAAAATTATTTTCGTTGCTACTTCATAACTGTAATTTTGCTACTGTTAGGAATCGTAATGTAATGTGTTTTGGAGATAGAGGTTTGCCGAAGGCATCACGACCCACAGGGTGGGAACTGGTGCTGTAGACTAAAGTAAGAAAATTGACTTTGACTCGTCAGGTTCTGTTCCCGGGCAGAACTAATGAAGTGGGAACAGGAGGAACTATGCTTGAGTATAAAGGCTGTGGTTTCCTTTTATCCTGGTCTCTGCTGGAAGCCAGGGACCCTGTGCATTGTGACTGTAAGGAGAAGCTTAACCATTCATGAAGATGATGCTGGGAAAAAGAAATGAAAAACCTCTGACCTTGCTGCCTCTTTCCACTGTGACACAAACAATAGTGACTCCATCATTGGGGTTGGGCTTAGAGGAACTCTTACAGTGAGTTGGGTGCCTTCTGCAACCTTTCAGATTCCCTCTTAATCCTTCATACCTGGC
Organism: Dicrostonyx torquatus; assembly: GCA_028555095.1. Lineage (NCBI taxonomy): Eukaryota > Metazoa > Chordata > Mammalia > Rodentia > Cricetidae > Dicrostonyx > Dicrostonyx torquatus. Next base: position 2,499,765 of record JAQHUG010000237.1, on the reverse strand, counting down.
CAACTGCCCAGGATGAACCTGGCCACACACTCTCCTGCTTGGCAGCTTTTCTCTGCCTCAGTCAGAGTAGAGAGCTCTGGTAGGAAATCAGAGGGAGGGGCGTGAATTTAGACATTGGTTCCTCTGGCTTCCAACCTCCCTTCATGCCCACCTTTGCTGTCTGTGAGTCTCCAAGAGCGACTACCTTCTCAGTTTTCAACTTACTTCTTTCAGCTACCCCCTTGCCTGTTCTTTTGGACTTAAAATACTCAGAAGGTCTACTTACTTTAATATTGATTAATATTCTTCACTGTTTAGATGGTCTCTATTAAGCCCTCCAGAAAAACAAAAAGGATGAGAGGAAAGGTACCTCATATAATTATAGAGGTCTATTTCATTTTATTTTATTTATTTTTTTAAAGCAATGTCTCACTATGTAGCTCTGGCTGACCTGAAACTTGCTATGTAGATCAGGCTGGTCTTGTATTCACAGAGATCCTCCTGCCTCTGCTTGCTGGGATTAATGTCTGCCTGATTATTGATTGTGGTGATATTTTGTTATGCTCTAACAAATAAAGCTTTCCTGAAGATCAGGGGGGTGGAGCTAGCCACTAGTTAATCATAGAGGTCTGGAGGTCTGTGCAGACAGGAAGTGATAAGTCTGAACGGAGAGAGGAATATGAGGTGGAGGAGACACGAGCTTAGCCCTTTTCTGGCTGAGGAGTTGGCGAGGTAAGAGTTGGCTGTGGCTTGCTTCTTTGTCTCTCTGCTCTTTCAGCATTTACCACCGTATCTGGCTCTGGGTTTTTATTATCAAAACCAGTTAGAACTCATGCAACAATTGAGCTTGAAAGGTTGAACTGCTTAGGCTATCTGCAGGCTGGAGAAGCAGAGAAGCAAGGTTAACAAGGGGTGAAGGCCCGAGGACCAGGGCTAATGGTAAAGCTTTTTGTCTAAGGCTGAAGGGCTAGGGGCCTAGAGTTCTGATGTCCAAGAGCAAGCGGAGATGCTGCTCAGCCTTCCTCCCAGACACACCTTTTTTTAGTGCCTGCCCTTTTGGGCAAGAGCATCTTCTTTCTGGAAACACTATCATGCTTAGCTAGTTAAGTGAGTTTCTCTTAATCTAGTCATATTGACACTGCAGCCAGATGGCACGACCACCGTGGGGGAGGGGGTTGACTAAGTTTTAGACACTTCATTGGAATTTAAGGAAATAAAAATCACGTAGAAATAAGAGCTAGAAACTTCTGGTGTCTTTGAAATGTTCTTCCAATGGTTGCAGAGTAGTTCTGGGACCAGGTCAGAGTTGGCAAACACCCATTAAGGACTCTCTCTCCCTCAGGGGTTGTCTGTTATGTTATGGAAAGGACAATGGCTGAGGGGAAGATGGATTCATTTGGGCTGGGAATCTTAACCCTCCAGAGTTTCCTGGACCTTCGTTGCCCACAGAAGCAACTGTCATGTCTCCCCTTCCCCCTTCCTTAGCTAGACTTACCCCAGGAACTGCCTTTTCAGGAGTAATGGGACTTAGGGCAGGAAAGTCTCTAGTGAAAGAAGGTACGCTAAGCTTTGTCCAGTCTGTACTGAGGAGCCGTGGCAGTTTTGAGTGCAGTGCCTCTACCAAGGCAGTCACATCACAGATGACTTCCCCTCACTCTAGTGTTTGTTTTTTTGAGACACATTCTCATATAGCCTAGGCTGGACTTGAACTTGCTCTGTAGCAGAGGAGGACCTCCACTGATTTCTGCCTCCACTTCCAGAGTTCTGGGATTATAGATGTGCAACATCATGTTCAATTTATGTGCTGCTGGGGATTGCCAGGCAAGCACTCTGCCAAGTGAGCTATTAACACCTAATCCCCCCACCCAACTCCTTACTCTTAAATTTACTAGCCACTTGGACTAATCTTTTCCTAGTTACTTTGGACTTGGTTTTAAACCAAGTTTTAAATTTCAAACCTATGAAAAATTCAAACAAGTAATATAGGAAACATTCTCTACTCATTTCACGATATTTTGTCTTACTGTTTGAAAATGAATTGTGGAAATATATATGCAAACACAATGCTTAGATGTTTTTTTACTTTTCCAGAACTTTCTGTGGTGGTTTGACCGAGAATGACCCCATAGGCTCATATGTTTGAATACTTCGTCCCTAGTTGGAGGAACTGTTTGGGAAGAATCAGGAGGTGTGGCCTTGTTGGGGAAGGTTTGTTACTCAGGGAAACACACCTTTTTGAGGTTTCAAAAGTCCAGGCCATTTCTAGTCTCTCTGCCTCCCACTTGCAGATCAAGATGTAAGCCCTTGGGGACTGTTATCACGGCATGTCTGCCTGGGCTAGCTTTCTTTTTGAAATAGGTCGTCTGTGCAGCCCAGTGTGGCTTCACATTCACAAGATCGGTGCTGAGCGGAGCAATGTGCACTACTGCATTTCATTTTATCACTAGCTTATGGTGACGTATACAACTTGGGAGTAGTCAAAGGGAGGGGCTGGGGGAGCATTTTTGCTGCCCCTGAGAGCTCCCCCCTCCTGACACGTTATGTATTCACTGGTACAGGTCTTAGATCCCCAGCACTTGCTTTTACTGAGTGCCTCAGTTTCTTTTCCTGTTAGCGTGGTTAAGCACTCTGACGAAGCAGCTGAAGGGAGACGATGAGACGAGACGGTTTGTTTCAAGGTCACAGTTGGCAGAGTTTGCTTCTACCACGTTCAGCCCACAAGCCTGAGCGAGCAAAGTGGAAGTTAGTGAAATGTGGAAATCTGAGTCTGGACAAGCTTGAAATGTGGCCAGAGCAGAGATATCCAAGGTGGAAACCAGACTCCCACTTCCAAGTGCCTGGTTGGAAACCTTAACACATGAGGTGGTGTTACACTTGGCTGTAGTCCGGTTTCATTTTTTTCCCCGTCTGGTGCAGACATCTTTCATAGAGGAAGAATCCTTTGAAAAGGTCTTGATTGACCTTGCTCAGCCTAGATATAGTTGGACTTTCCACAAGGCAATGTGCCTTACCCTCTCTGAGGATTAGATGGGGGTTGGGTGGGAGGGTAAATGGAGGGAGTGGGAACTTGGATTTTTTTTTTTTAAAATCTAATAAATAAATAAAAAGGTCTTGACTGTTTATAAAAGTATCAGGATGGGGAAAGTGTTTGTTACCACTCTTCAGCTGGGCTCCCCAGGACTGGAGTCTCTGTGACTGGAAAATTTGGACTTTTTTGTTTGTGTTTTTTTTTTTTTTTTTTTGGTAGACCCAATAGAGTTTAAAGATAGGTGTGTCCTGAGGGAGCTAGAAGTACCACAGGCTGTGTGTTAATACTGTGCATGCACACTTGTGAGATCTCCTTGCAGGGCGTCTGGAGAGTACCTGCTACATGACCTGAGACTTCTCTAGTGTGCACCTGCTCAAGGAGCTTGAAAGCAACAGGAAGACGGTCCTTCAGCGCCACCTAGTGGCCGGCAAGGATTGGGACGGCGACCAGACTGGTCAAACTGGTAAAATGAAAGGTTATTTCCAATTAGCTCTGGACCAGAACTTTTGTTAAATACAACAAAAATTATTATATGACAAACAAAAAGGATATAGTTTTCAGTTATGAAATTCAGCAAGCAGTGACATTTTAATAAATAGAACAGCAATAAAATAGACAAGGAGAAAGAAAACTGCCCATGTTGTTCATAAAGCTGAATGAAAAGTTGGAGTACAATAGCTACTTCTTCATATTAAATGCTCTAATATAATTTTGAACAAGTGCCATAAATATAAATATTGCATTACGGTAACAAATGAGCTACTTTCTTTTTAAATTTAGCTGACTTTGATGGCACATACTTGCAAGCCCCAACATTTAGCAAGCTGAGACAGGAGGATCATGAGTTTGAGCCAGCCTAGGTTACATAGTAAGTTTCAGGCTAGCCTGAGCAACAAGAGCAAGACCTTGTTAAAAAAAACTGGGAAAAGAACACACACATACATATATACATACATATATGTCACATATACATATATAATATATAACACATATGGACATATATATACACATAATATATAACACATGCACACACATATTTTTTGTTTTCAAGGCAGGATTTCTCTGTGTAATAGCCCTGGTTGTCCTGGAACTTGCTTTGTAGACCAGGCTGTCCTTGAACTCACAGTGATCCTTCTGCCTCTGACTCCAGAGTGCTGGGATTAAATGTGTGTGTCACCACTGCTGGCTAAGATCCAATATATATTAAATTGATAGATTTGTTACCCATGGGAATAACATATAGCTTTATGTTTTGAGAAGATAACTGTGTAGCAGGGAAATTGGCTCACAGGGTACATTTATGAAAGCTGAAAATACTTTGAGGGCTTCTTAGCAAACAATATTAATTTTAAACTTTTTTGTAGAATGAAGCAAGTCAGGCTATATTTTTGTAAGTTATCTCTAATCCTGGATCAGTCAATTTGAATACCTTTCCACTTATTTTAATAAAGTTTATCTTTTGATAATGGAAGTAATGAATTGCAGGTTCGTTTTCACTTTTGTTGATGGGAATAAAATCCCCATTCTCATGGACAGCTTTGAAGGGCTGCTGGTTGTTACATTTTACTTTACAAAGTTGGGCTTCTATTTAAGGATAGGCTTCTGTTTCTTAGATCTGATGCAACCTGTAGAACATGTGACCCCATTTACATGGTGTATATCCTTGTATTTTTCTTACAATCTTTAGCAGTTAATTCTCTTGCCCCTGTAAACATGCTTATAGCTGTTAATCTTTTATCACTCTCCCATAAAAGGGACTTCAAAAGACCAGAAGGGGCTGCTCTTTAAAACCCCAACTTAAGGTGAGGCAGCCCCTTGCCAGTTCTAGGTGCACCTGGTGTAGGAGGTCCTTCTGTCTTTGTGTTGCTTTCTTTGGTTAATAAAGAAACTGCTTTGGACCTGTTGATAGGACAGAACTTAGGTAGGCAGGGAAGACAGAACTGAATGCTGGGAGGAAGAAGGGCGGAGTCAGAGAGATGCCACAGATTCGCCACCAGAGATAGATGTGCTTTGCTGGTAAGTCACTGCCACGTGGCGATACACAGATTAATAGAAATGGGTTAAATTAAGATGTAAGAGTTAGCCAATAAGAAGCTAGAGCTAATGAGCCAAGCAGTGATTTAATTAATACAGTTTCTGTGTGGTTATTTTGGGGCTTAGCTAGCCAGGCAGCTGGGATGAACAAGCAGCCGCCCCTTGTAACGTGCACCTCTAAAAAAATAAAGCTTGTTCCAATTAGACAATCATGGATTTGGTCTTCTTGATAGCTTCAGGTTTGGCATAATAGAATGTAGCAGGTTTTCTTTTAGACCATCAACCTGCTCTCAAATCATGACACAGACTTATTAGTAGTTATGAATGCTCAGCCTTATGTTTGTCCCACTAACTCTTATAACTTATTTTAACCTGTTTCTCTTTATCTACGTTCTCAGGGGCTTTTACCTTTCTTCAATTCTCCATGTCTGTCTGTCAGCTATCTGCCTGGCTGACCCTGGATGTCTCCCTCTCTCCCTTGTTCTCTCCTTTCTTTCTTTTTCGGAGCCTGGATTCCTCCTATTTATTCTTTCTGCCCACCAGCCCCACCTATCCTACTACCTAGCTATTGGCCGTTCAGCTCTTAGTTAGACCAATTAGATCCCTTAGGCAGGCAATGTGAAACAGCAACACATCTTTATATCATTAAACAAATACAGCATAAACAAATGTAACACGTCTTTGCCTAGTTAAAGTTATTACTTCCACAGAATAGTTATTACTTCCACAGAATATTATTCCACAGAAATAGAAGGAAAAGTTTATTTGGATTTAGAGTTCCCAAAGGGTTGTACTCCATGGTGGAGAATAGAGGCATGGTGACAAGCCTCTACTTGCAGGCATGGTAGAAGGGGCAGGATGCTAAAGGCTTATATTTTGAACCTCATGCAGGAAGCAGAGAGGAAACTGGGAGTGGCTTTAATCTTTAAATTCTCAAATCCTGCCCCCAGTGACATACTTCCTCCAGCTAGGCTACATCTCCTAAACCTCTCCTACTGCACCACTGGCTGGGGACCAAGTGTTCAGACACCTTAGGTCATGGGCTGTGTCTCAGTCAAACCACCACAGGCTTTATGCTGATTTGCCAAAATTGACCTAGTGCCCTCGAGGAGCTTAGGCAACACTTTCATTCCTGGCAAGAACGAGATGGTGTACTAGTTTTTTATCCCCATGACAAAATTGCTGAGAAAAGGGAGGAAAGAGTTTAGTTCACAGTTTCAGTCCTTGGTTGGCTGACTCCACTGCCTTTGAGTGTGGGGGGGTGGGAGGGCGGAGGGGCGAGGCATCACCATAGAAGGATGTGGTGGAGCACAGCCTCACTCCTGGCAGCCAGGAAGCAGGCCGAGATGGAAGGGACTGGGATTAGTTATATTCCTCAAAGGCTTTCCTCCAGCCATCTTCCAAGTAGGCTTGATTTCCTACTAGCCTATTCAACTGCCTGGAGCAGGAAGCTGGAGCACAGACAGCAGACAGGAAGCAGGGGAGGTTACCCTGGAAGCCGAACACCCCCCGCCACCTGCCCCGTTACATACTTTCTATAGCAAGGATGCACATTCTACACACCCCAAACACTACCAACTGGGGACTAAGAGTAAAATAGGGACATGCTCATTCAGACCAACACAAGGGGGCTCCTTAAACCTTTTTCTTCTGAATTTCCTGCTTTTATCTGTGGTCACCACTTTTCTTTTACTGCCACTGTTGAACACTGAGTATTAAAAACAGTTTAAAATTGAATTTTCTTAGGTGTTGAAAAAGACTTTTCCCTGTGCTCTCTTGCCTTTTAACAAATTTTGGTTTTAGTGGTAGTAGATGGAAGTGAAATAAATCTATACTTTAAATAAAATTATGAAAACTTGGTGTAATCAAATAGTTTAAGATGTTTGTGGCTTTTTGTTTGGTTGGTTGGTTTTTGTTTTTTTGGTTTTTTGGTTTTTTTTTTTTTTTGCCAGAAGGTGGTAGCAAAGCTACAGTCAGAATTTTAAGTGTCAGCTCTCAGTGGAAAACCAAATCCAATGGAAAGCAAAACCAAAACCAAACTAGACAAACAATGGGATACCACCTGTTTATATAGTTTCACAAGCCCTGTTTTAATAATTCAGTATTATCTTTAAAGGCTATAAAATAAGCATAATTCTTACCTCCTATACACAATAAAATGAGTGTTTATTAAAGTTCTTTTGACCTAAAGTTTTTATTGTATTTATTTTCTCTCTCTCTCTCTCTCTCTCTCTCTCTCTCTCTCTTTCTCTCTCTCTCTCTCTCTGTGTGTGTGTGTGTGTGTGTGTGTGTGTGTGTGTGTGTGTGAGAGAGAGAGAGAGAGAGAGAGAGAGAGAGAGCGCATCTGCAACAGATGTATGTCCGTGCCACAGAAAGCATGTGGAGGTCAGAAGTTGGTTCCTTCTATATATTGGTTCTCTCCTTCGACAATGCAGGTCTTGACAAGTTCTTTCACCTGTTGATTTGTATCTCTGGTTCCTTGACTTTTTTTTTTAAATAAACAAAATGACTTTATTTAATTATTTTGCACGTTGAGAGTTTATTTGGAGGTTCTAACAGGAGAGGAAAGCTACCTGTATATCTTTGTCCCTCCTCTATTGGGGAAGGTCCAACCAACAGAGCAGGTGTGGGAGGGACACACTTGGATGGAGTGGTGATGGAGGATGGGGACACCAGCCTGGCCGGCCAGATTAGCCAAATCAGCCCTTCAATCAGCAGAGTGACAGCTGGCACAGCCAGATCACTCCCACCTCCTATTTCATTACTTAGGAAACACTCTCCCTCTCGAGCTATGAACTAAAGGTTCATGAGAATGGCCCACAACATTTTGAATGATAGATTTGAAGCCATTTTTTAGTTTTTTCTTCATAGCGGGAGCACTTTCACCTGAGCAGTAAATGATACACCACACCTAGTCATGTAAATCAAGACTGTCAATCAGGCAACATTTGTAATCTGGGAAAGTATTTTCAGTGGAGTTGGACATTCTCCTCGTTTGTTGAGTCGGTTGTCTCGAGAGGTAATCCTGTGTCTGGCAGATGAGGATCCAAACCCTACCTGTTGTCACTGCTAGATCTGCTGACTCTTTGTAACACAGAACCCCTGTCCCTGCTGACATCATTTATGTCACCCACTTCCTGACCACCAGCTCCTTCACAGGGTCACCGTACTGTGCATATCGACAAGGGCGCGAGATGTACAGATCAGGTCATGTGCCACTACATACAGCAACCGTGATGGTAACATATTACCCAGGGCTTCACTTCCGGCCCAGGTGAGTACTCCATCACCCCAGGGGCAGCTGGCCGTGGTCCTGGTGGGAAGACAAATACAGTGGACCCAGGCCACACTGAACTTGAGTTATGGGCCTCCAGCTTCTGCTCCTCCTTCCGCTATTGTCCTCCTCTTACCTCAGCACCAGACTCAAACTTCTTGATGATTTCTGGCCCATTAGCTAGTCCATGAGGTCTTCAGTACTTGGTGGATGCCCCACTGACAACATCAGAGCCGTTGGTGTGAGCACTGCCAATCTGGACTTTCCATTGACCTACTCTAGCTGTAGGTCAGCTGTAAGATGTTCTAGCCTGGGCTCTCATGGGTCAGACTCACAGTGTAGGAAACCCAGCACACAGAGTTCACTGAAGAATCATGTCCCAAGTGCTCATGCATCTCCCAGGTGCTATTGTCCTTTGCCCAGATAACCATTTCCTGATTGTAGGATCAGGCGTGATTCCAGAGGATTGTTAGTCATGGGATGGGCCCAGACTATTTTACACACGGCTTTCTCATGACTGTTGCAATTGGCTTTGAGGATCTGCCCATACTTGAGCACACTGAAGAGACCCAATCTGAGGAGCAGGTTGCTAATTGGGTGCCACTGAGTCCATGGGCACTGTGCTACAAGGGCAGGCAGCAGGAAGGAATCCTGTGCTCATGGGAGCTGTCCACAGTGTTGATTACAGACATACGGGCAGCTCCAAACTGTTTCCCAACAACTCTCCTTTGGGCGTCAGACTCACTGAGTCAAAGGCTCTTTATTAAAGTTTCCTTCAATAGTACTTCCTACTTAAGAGATGGACTTAAAAATGGAATTAATGGCCAACTGAGAGATTCTGTAAGTTTTCACAATGGTATGCCATTTTGTGTCAAATCATCAACTTATTTTCCCAAAGGGAAGACACTAAGGTTATTTTTAAAATTGTTTTTATTGAGATATATATGTTCTCCACTTTCCTCCCTTCCCTTCCCCTCCCCTTCAACTCTCTCCCATGGTCCCCATGCTCCCAATTTACTCAGGAGATCCTGTCTTTTTCTACTTCCCATGTAGATTAGATCCATGTATGTCTCTCTTAGAGTCCTCATTGTCCTCTAGGTTCTCTGGGATTGTGATTTGTAGGCTGATTTTCTTTGCTTTATGTCTAAAAGCCTCTTATGAGTGAGTATATATGATATTTGTCTTTCTGGGTCTGGGTTACCTCACTCAATATGATGTTTTCTAGATCCATCCATTTGCCTACAAATTTCAAGATGTCATTTTTTTTCCTGCTGTGTAGTACTCCATTGTATAAATGTACCATGTTTTCCATATCCATTTTTTTGGTTGAGGGGCATTTAGTTTTTTTCCAGGTTCTGGCTATGACAAGCAATGTTGCTGTGAACATAGGTGAGCACATGTCCTTGTGGCATGATTGAGCATCCTTTGGATATATGCCCAAAAGTGGTATTGCTGGATCTTGAAGGTTGTTTCCTAATTTTCTGAGGAATTACCATACTGATATCCAAAGGGGCTGTGCCAGTTTGCATGCCCACCAGCAGTGCAGGAGTGTTCCCTTTACCTCACAATCTCTCCAGCATAAGTAAGACACTAAGGTTTAATGATCAAAATGATCTCTTCTGAGATTGTTATGATTGATATGAAAACTATTAGGCTAAAGAGATGAGAAAAACCTAAGCAAATGATGCCATTTTCTCCCTTGTTCAGATTTTCAGCATTCTTTTACGCCCTGTCACCCACCTAGTGAAATGTCCCTTCCCTCCCTTCTTTTTTTAATTATTGAGCTCACTATATACCAGGCTCTGTTTGAGATGCTGATCAAGACAAATAAGGACCCTATTTTATATTCTAGAATATATTGGGGTATAGTGCTGCCTAGAAGAACTCTCTAAGACACTAGGAATAAAGTACAGCCCATAACCTCCGGGCAGTAATGATGATTGTTTATTGTGCTGACCAGTACAGTGTCCCTCAGCAAGGGCTTCAGTTCTGCTGACTCTTGGCAGGACTGGACTTGGAAGCTTTCCGCTAGTTTTAAAATTCTGTAATTCTGTTTCCACAGAATAAAATTCCACAAATTCCTCTGGCAACAGTTTCAGTGTCCAGTGTCCCACTGGTTTAGAGTCAGGACATTTCATGGAAACACTCAGCAAATAAACTGTGGTCTATGGCACAATTTCCAGGAGGCTCAGAGAGCACCTGGCACGGGGATGTCTGTCTCAAGGAGAATCAAGTATGAAGGATGCCTCTCTGCACCTGTGAGCTTACTGTATACGAATTCTCAGTTAAGCAGTGGGGGTTCCTGGGAGGGAAGGAGAAAATTGTTCACCAGAAGACTCAGGAAGCTGCACAGGCTTGGTAGCTGAGTTGCAGGGATGCCCCGAGGGTTTGGATGGGAAGGTGTGGCTCTTGAATTTACATTTCTATAAGAGGTCCCAGTGGTTACTACAGAATCTATAATTTGCTCAGAACACTTTCATTAGACTAAACAAAATCTAACACAAATGTATTTTATTTGCTATTGACTAGGTCATGTAAGTTATTGAATACTGAACTGAAAATGAAAACCATAATGGTCATATACCTGAAAAACAGTTTCTATTAAATTCCTGTTTCCTCACCATTGTGAAGCAGAACCAGCATAAGTTGGCGACTCAGTCATGTCCTCACGGTCTTAGTTAATGTTGCCACATGTATTAGTCATAGTTCTCAAAAGGAACAGAACTGATAGAATTAATACACACACACACACATTTATATGCACACACATATATACACACATACATGCACATACATACATATATACACACACACATGCACATACACACATATATACACACACACATATGAGCGTGCACACACACATACATACAAGGGGGATTTACTAGAGTCTCTTTCAGGCTGTGGTCCAACTAGCCTAACGATGGCTGTCTCCCAGTGGGAAAGTCCGAGAATCCCATAGTTAGTTGTTAGTCCACCCGGCTGGAGGTCTCAGCAGGTCTTGACTATCC
>JAQHUG010000237.1:2431806-2487534 GCA_028555095.1 Dicrostonyx torquatus | reverse complement strand
GTGGTGTTATTGTGTCCTCTGGATCAATAGCTTATATATTGGTATAGATAAGAAGTCAGAGATGTAAGAGCCTCCATGAGCTAGACATGGAAAGGAGAGTGGTGGGGCCCCAAGTGTGTTGTGGGGGGCTGGCCAGCTTGAAGAACTTGTGCCTTGTGCTAATAGGGACTGCTACTGAGATACAGCTGAGGTGTGTGTGCATGTGTGCATGTGTGTATTCATGTGTGCACGTGCGTGTGGGTACCTGTGCAGGTTTTTGTGGAGAACAGAGATTCATATTGGCTGTCTTCCTCTCTTGCTCTCCACCTTGTGTTTTGAGGAAAGGTCTCATTCAACCTGGCTCCCACTGATTGGCTAGAATGGCTATCCAGTGAGTCTCGGGGATCCTGTGTGTGCTTGCCCTGTGCTAGGGTTACAGATGTGTGGCATCATGCCTAGCTTTCTTTTGTGAGTACTGAGGATCCGAACTCAGGTCCTCATGCTTCTATGTCAGGCACTTTGCTGAGCCGTCACCCAGACTCCCATTTGTAAAGTATTTTAAAGGCACTAATATTTTATATATAAATTATAATTCTTCTCCCCCAGTCTAACTACAGTGAAGCCCTGAGGCAGTTCATGAATCCCCAAAGTTCAAACTTTGGGGACCAAACTGCTTCACTTAAAACAGTTTCTACGGAATTTGCTTCCAGGGAAAAGCAAGGCAGTTGGAGGAATGTTAACTGAAGGAGGCCAGTGTCTGGGTTTGAGTTTCCAGAAGTGGTCAGACTAAATAAAGATGTTGTGGTAAGGGAAAAACAAAACCCCAAACATCAACAACAACAGAAGAGTCAAAACTTATTTTAAGATTCAAAGTCAACTTCCCGGGACATTCAGAATGGTTGGCAGCAGCGGTAGAGTGAGGCCTCCAACATGGAGGAGTCTCAGTCAGAGCCAGTAATTTCCCCATGACCCCAGAAAAGCAAAATCATTTTTGTGCTCCAATGCATCCGGATGCTAGGTACTCCCCAAGTCTTTAATGCAAAACCTCAGAATCACAGCACAGGAAAATACTGAGGTAAAAGACACTTTGCTGAGGGGAAAGTAAGTTCCAGAGACACAGCTCATTTTAATGAATACACATCCATCCTGCTGTCATATGGAATTCAGGGAACCACCCACCCAAAGTTTTTCATCTTTTGCTTGCAGTACTGGGACTCCAACCCAGGGTTTGAGCACGCGAGGCATGCACCCCTCCAGAGTGGCATCTCCAGCCCCACATTGCTTTTAAATGATGAACTTTACTACATAGCCAAGTCCATCCACTGGGCTGACTTATGTGGGTTAGCTACAACTGTCACGTGATCATCTGGTGCAGGACAATTCTGTATCTTGTCAATCATGTTTTAAATAAATGCTGATTGGCCAGGCAGGAAGTATAGGCGGGAAAATCAGACAGGAAGTAGAGGCAGGGTGAGGAAAAAGTCTGGGAAGCAAGAAGCTTCCCTGGCATTCCTGCGCAGATCTCCAAGGAAGCAGCATGTGTCCCTGTCCCAGCTGAAAGGTACCGGCCATGTGCCTGGCATGGATGGGAACAATGGGTTAATATAACTTATGGGAGCTAGTTAGAAGCCTGAGATAATGGGCCAATCAGTTAATAACCTAATGTAGACTCTCTGTGTGATTTTCTTTGGGGCTTGCCGGCTGTGGGGTACTGGGCAGGACAGAAACCCCAACAAGTAGGACCCTCATGTTACAATCATCGACCAATGAAGAGAAGTACCTGCTGTTGAGCTGGGATGAAGCTCAGTTCACAAGATTGTCTAGCAGAGATTAGACTCCAGGCACTACATAGACGGCATGGTGGTGCATTTGTGTTATCCCTGCACTGGGGAGGTAGAGGCAGGAGGATCAGATGTTCAAGGCTATTAACAACTATAGAGGACTTTGAGGCCACCCTGGGCTACATGAGATCCTGTTTCAAAGTAGGACAACCAAACTGAAAAGAAGTTCTTTAACCTAAGAGTTTAGCACTGTGAACTTGTTATATCTTCAAGTTCATTAGCTATTATTTTTATAGTTATTAAAACTGTATTGTAAAATACTCACAAATACATAACAAACCAAAATCAGTCGGATCCAAAGTTTATATATCTCAATGAAATTTTATATCATTTGTATCACTATATTAAATTTATTGGTTTGTTACTTCAAATAGTTTGAGAAAATTGGTGTATCTGCATTTTGAATCTCTGAATTATGTCTTAGTTATGACTCAGATGTTCTGCTTACTGTTTTAAACTTGTTTTTACAATTTTTTTTGACATGATGCCAGGAATGTTAGAGGAAAAAAAAGCAGATTGAGAAACTTGAGTCAAACTGAGGCAAACATCAGCAAATTTCAATTGAATGCAAAAGGAACTTGCAGTGCTCATTAGTGATTGCAACAATCTGGATTTCTGTTTTGTTAAGTTTCTTTGCAATAGCCAACATTTATTGAGTGACCATTGTGTGCCCTCAGCTAAGAAGAACACACACGTTGACATATAGGGATAAATTCTACATTCTCATTCTTTTTATTTATTTATTTATTTGAGACAGGTTTTCTCTGTGTAACAGCTCTAGCTGTCCTGGAACTCGCTTTGTAGACCAGGCTGGTCTCAAACTCATTGAGATCTACCTGCCTCTGCCTCCTGAGTGCTGGGATTAAAGGCGTGCACCACCACCACCTGGCACCACCATTCCAAGGTTGTGCATCAGAAATAGAGCCATTAGCATTTTCTTCCTGCTGTTCAAGTTGACAAATGACCAAGGGGGCTATTATGGTCCAAGTAACAGGTTAGGCATTTGAGACTCATTTCAGGCTACAAATTGAACTGGCTTATTGTAAAGGACATCACCAATGTGTTTGCAGGTGCAGGAACTGAATTCTTTCTCAGAATGCTGATATTTCCTGGAAAAAGAAATGCCATTAAAGCACACAGATCCTGTCACCTTTTGATCATGGGGTCCCTTCTCTTTGGAGATCTGCTGCATACACTGTACTTTGTTCAAGCCACCACAGAGTTCAGGAGGATGAGGCAACTGTCCAGAAGAAAGCTTTATTTTATGTTTGTTCACGGGTAATGATAGAAGAGGCAAGGAAGACAAACACACCCCTCAATGTTCCTTCAAGCAATCAAACATTGTCCTTACATCCAAAGAAAAGTGTATTTCTTACCTCTTGTCTAGGAAGCTTCTCTGCAACAGATGGAGACCATCATAGAAAAGCACAACCAATCAAAATGTGGAATGGTGGGGCTCAGTACTAAAGGATCCACCTATGAAACACTCCCACCTCTGAGCTCAGAGAGCATTGTGGGAGGGGGGCAGAAAGACTGTAAGAATCAGGGAGTTTGCTGCGAGGTCGTATCTCCTAGTAATGTCAGAAGCTACACCCATAGAGTCCCACCAACATGGCTGCCCAAATGTGAGATTAGCAAGAAGGACACTAATGCACATACCAGGAATATGTGTGTGTATATATGTATACATATATGCAGGTGGTAACAACTAGTTTAAAGAGAGGCTATGAATTTGAAGGAGAGTGGGAAAGTGTATATGGGAGTATTTGGAGAGGAAAGGGAAGAGAGAAATGTAATTATGTTACAATATCAGGAATTAAAAAGGAATAAAACTCATTAAAAGAGTGTCTTATTTCCATAATTCCAATCTGGGGTAATTATTCATGACAGTTATGAGAAAAACTTTCTCAGCCCAGTGATCTCCTGGAACTAAAACAAGCCCCTCTATCATTCAGTCTACCATAGGTTCTTTAAGGACCACCTGTGTGCATAGCAGGGTACCGCACAGGTCCCAAAGGATGTAGAAGTGGCAAGTGATGGCCTCCCCTTCTACCTTCTGAAGGTTTCCAGTCAGGGCCTACAATGGGCTAAAGTCTTCCCTGAGGGGCCATTGCAGGTGATTGAGCTTAGTGCATTATGGGAGAAGGAAGGCTGTGTGGCTTAAACAATTTGAACAGAAGTTGGCTGTGTATGTTTTAGAATCTGTGTTACTGGGATGTTCACAGACCTTTGAGGTAGGATGTGAATGGGAAAAAGATGACTGTACAGGTAGGTCCCTATGTTCAGTGTGAAGAATCAGAATTGTTTTGTTTATATGATTTAGTAAAGATGAGGAATGAATCTATGATTCCTGGTTAAACATGGCTTATTAACAGGAAAACGGGGAGAGGAAAATTGTGTGTAAGGGAAGCTTGTCTGCACTTCCCAGCACAAATGTAGAGGAATCCAGAAGGCAGGTGGAATCCACTGGAAAAGCAAAATCTCAAGCTGAACGTGTTGGGGGACTTGTAGGAAAGCTCTAATACGATGCGAGGTCTCCTGAAGGACTGCAGGCCATCACCACGTCAGGAATTTAGCTTCCGTTCTCTCTCACACTCTACAAGCTTTCTGATCTCTGCTATTTGCCTTTGCTATTAATTTATGTCATCTTTTAGATCACCCATGGAAACCACCTTCTCTCATTTAATATCCTTGGAGTCATTAACACTTAGTCCTGTGTCATCTGGAAGGTGACAGAGTCTAACATAGTCAGTAGATGTCGGTCAGACACAAAAGGTGTCCATTTGGTGAGAGCGTAAGAGTGAGAAGCTTCATGTTCCCTTTCATGGGTTAGTTCCTCTCTTGGTTGGCTTTATAAGGTCTAAAGCTTGGGCATAGCATGGACTTAGGGCAGACTTGGAGCTTTCTTTCCCTTTCAGATGTGACGTCATTGCCAGGGTCTGTGACGGCTGGCCCTTGGTGGCCTTTCACTGTGGCACATTGCCTCACACACCAAGAAGCTACAGTCGTCCTTCAAACCTGATTTAATGGTGTATCTAACTCTGGCCTGTTGCCCTCTGGACTCAAAACTTAAGTTGTGGCCAAAATCGTCGCTCCGAAGATGGAGACGGGATCAGGTACCACATGGTCTTGAGCGCAGGAGCCAGTCTGAATGTGTCCTGTCACTTGATAGCAGACAGACACTCCTCAGGAGCTACTCAGGACTCCAGGCGCCAGGAAGTAAGTTGAGGTCAGGGAGTTTGTTTTATCTACTGATTTGGAAAAATATTTAGCCTCCCTGGAACAGGGATGTACATTCCGTGAGCCTGAAGCCATGAAATTTGGCAAGTCCCGTATCAGATGCCTAACACTGTTATACAACGCAGTCTAATTTAGATGGTAAGGCTGCCAGAGGGACCTAAGTCTCTCTCTGACCAAAAGTCCCCTCTGACAATTCTTTGGGCCCAACAATCAGTTACAATTAATAGTAACCATAAGAAAGGCGTCCACTGCCCAGATTTGGCCTACAGGTCAATACACACAGCTTTGCATAATTAGGCATTAGTATTTAGTCCAGGGGGCCATGGGAGTGACTTGTGCAATGACTTGGCTACTCTACAAATAGCAGCAAGGGTATCTATCTGAGATTCTGAATGAGAGTGAAGGCCTTCTGAGTTATGCCCTTCTCCCACTGGTCTATTAGAAAATAAAGGTGAGCTTTCTTGTAATTCTTTACATGTCTCAGATAACTTATTCCAAACTGCCACAAAAATCACTTTAATTCTACCGTTTGATTTTGCAGGGTGTATGTGTATCTTCAAGGACAAGCTCTTGAAGCTGTGACAGTAACACAGTTTGGGACCAACAGAAAGTGGGAAGGCAAACTGAACGTAAGTGTGCAGCACACACCCTTCAAGTGCTTATGTGAGCAGAGTTGTTGAACGAGCATTGCCTATCTCAGAGTCGAGCAGATCTGGATTCAAACAGTGACCCAGAAGACGTCTTTAGCTTCCTTTTCTGGATGCTCCATCTGTGACAACAAAGTGTTCTCTCTGGAAAGCTGCTTGTGTAGAACGTGCAGAGGTCACAAGAAGGAAGACCGCTGTAGTCAGATAAGTTTGGAGTTGTTCTGTTGAAGAAAATTCTCCTGGATTTTGACTTGTAGGGTTTCTCAGAGCCTTTGTATGTTGAAATTGGATGCAACTCCCAAAGAGGGATGAATGTATAAATTAAAATGCAGCAAATAGCTAAATGTTGCCCAAACTTGCCCAAGTATGAAACTTTTTTTTTTTCATTAAAGTATTTCATGGGGTTTAGGAATTCAAGGAAGCAACTATGTCTGACTCTCCAGGTCCCAAGTGACAGAGGCCAGTTACTAGCTCAGGCAAAACGTGGAAGGAAGCTGTTTGCTCTGGGATCTAAATCAAAAGCAGGGCCCGGGTAGGGATAGTCTTTTGGGCAACTATAGCAGTTTATATTTATAAACTATTTCATTTGTTTTGTTTATTTGTGATGCATGCCATGGCACTCTTGTGGAGGTCAGAGGACAATGTGCAGGCATCAGTAATCTTCCACCATGTTGAGTCCTGGGGATTGAACTCAGATCTTCAGGCTTGGTGTCAAGCACCTCTACCAGCTGGGCCCTCTTGTCGGCCCTATTACTTGTTATTTACTGTGAGGTGACAATGTGTCAGGCATTGTTCAAGATGATTTATATGCATGGATCCATTTCATCCTCACATCTCCATGAGCTAATACTGCTGTGACCATCTCTTTTACAGTCAGGAAACTCAACTTCAGAGAAGGCAAGTTCCCCATGGTTCCATGGGCACTCAGATGTCATTATGTCACTCCACACCTGCAAGCACTATGCTTCTCACAGAACTTAATGCTGCCAAGGCTCATTGTCCTGCTATGACTCTTTGGCTTTTGGTCTACTTGATTCTCTTCACCAAGCTTTTCTCCTGAGATCAGAGACCTGGCTTTCTTCATCTTGTCCTCCTTTGGGAAAGTGCACCTCTTCCAACTTCTATGGAAAGCGTTCAGGCAACGGACTATTCTATGAGTAGCCCCTGTCTTGGGCCATGTGTCTGATTTTTGAGCCCGTTGCCAGGTTGGGGTTGAGGCAAGCATGTCAATCAGCTCTACTCTTGTGTCTGGAGCAGACAAACCCTAGGATTAGCCACATTCACCACATTAGCATGGTCATGGTCTGCGGAGAAGAGTTAACCAAAACGAGGAAGGTGTGTGTTCAAGATACAAGGTTTAGGGTGCTTGTACTCTGAACTCTAATCTTCCCTGGGACCCTTTTGTTTATTGGTTGGTTTTTGTCTTTTTGAGACAGGGTCTCACTTACTTGCTTCTGCCCCTGGAGTATGCTGTGTTTATAGCCCACAGCGTCTGGCTGTTTCTTGTGGGGTCTTTTACAATAGATGATATATATTTGCAAAGCCACAAGCACCGTTCCTGGCACAGCAACTTGTGTCTCTTGTTTTATTCAGGTTGCAGATGATAGAGACCTTCTTTTTGATGTGGGAAAGCTAATCCCGGCACGCATAAGAAGTAGCTATGAGTGCTACCTTTTATGCAGGTCTGAGCGGTAAAACAAGACCCTGAGTGTTGCACCAAAGCCTAGGTCTGAGGAGTCAGCATAAACTGGAAGATTGTGAGATCCATGGTTGTCATAAAGCAGAGATATATTCATGGAGCGGGCCAGGAGCCAACATTCAGAGGCCCAGTCTAGATGAGAGAGGACAGGGACATACAGGCAGAGGTCCAATTTAAATCAAGGTCCGGAGGGACCCTCAGGGCCTGGAGTGAAGGTTTCCAGGTGGCTGAAAGTTAGGGGCAGCTGTCAGATGTAGAACAGGGAGACTGAAGACTCCTCAGACACAGGGATTAGGAGGCTGTATGTGTACCACACTGATTTGTACCACACTGATTTGATGGGGAGCTAATTCCCTTTTCTAAACAAGGATGATGTCTGCCCCCAACCACATACATTGATTTACTTCCACCAACTGCACCCACATTTGCAAGGTCAATATTGACTGCCCACAAAAGTGAAGCGAATTCTCAAGTCTTGTAATAGGGCCGTGCAGTAGGCATTACAAAAGTCCCCTTGGGCTGTCTCCCTCAGCTTGTTCCCCTCCCTGTGCCTGTAAAGGACTAACTTTATTAAGTTGCAGCGGGGAGAATCACCCTAACTGGGTGTCACCATTTCCTACGCTGGGATCCTGGACTGAATAAAGAGAAGTCTAGTTGAGCAACAGTTGATTTGAGGCTACTTGCCTCAAGCTCCTGTTGCCATGGTTTCCCCCTCATGAGAGACTGTATGTAGATGAATGTGAACCAGCACAAATCCTCCCTTCCTTAGATTGCTTTAGTCAAGGTATTATATGACAGCAACAGGGAGATAACCAAGGCCCCTTCTTACAAGGGTCCTTGTGATTGCATTGCATTTACTGCTCTAGTTGGTGGTGTGAACCTGGGAAAGTAGAGCCTAAAAATGAGAGGAACTAAACAAAGTCTCATGCAACAGCCAGCTTTATTCAGAACACCAGGCAGTTTATACTCTGAGGGTTAAGCAAGGCCATGAGCAAAATTCACATGCGTTTAGGCTGCATATAGTCACGAGGACAATCCGTGCTTAGGAATGTCTCTGAATAACTAAAGTAAGATGATGGGTAATCCAAAGCAAACCCACTCCTCTCTACTACACCCAGGAGGGGCACAAAAGCACATTCCAGGAGTAATTCATGTGCTGGAGAAACAGAGGCTACAAGATTTGCCTCACAAGCTCAGAAAAATGTCTTCATCCCGCTTCATTCATGGTCTGTGTTCTGACAACATTGGGCTTCCTATCCTTGGATGACTGAGAACAATAGCTTTGGCTCCAGGTCTTTAGTCCCACGAGAAATGACTTCCATCCTGGGAAAGGCTCACGGGCTTCAGAGGTTTGAGAATGGCAGTCTATGGGTGGGTGTATTAGTCAGCCTGTCATAGTTGGCATGTTTAATTTAAACTCTGAATAGCTTTACCCGTTTGACATGTACCACATTATTTACCCAGTGTTTCCATTGGTCTGTCCTAGATTTTCTAAGCATTTGTCTAGATCTCCCTAGGCTGGGTTGCCTTTCACCGGTCCTATTTTCCCTCTTTGTGGGGGAGGGAGGGGCTAGATAGCATTTGCTATTGCTGAAGTTTTCTGTGGTAGTTGATCTTCTCTCATTATGTCAAAAACCTGAGGTAAAACAACTTAGAGGAGGAAAGGTTTGAGCTCAGTTTCAGAGTTAGGTGGACTGACCATGGGGATATTGTCCATGGGGACATTGACCTCATCACAGATGGGCTTTGATGAGGCAGAATGTCATGGATGGCAGCGAGTGTGCTAGAATGAACTGGCTCACTTCACGACAGCTGAAAAGGGGAGAGGGAGAGTGGGAAAGAGAGGCGGGGTTGGGGACAAGAGATAATCTCCAAGGACCTATTTCTTCAACTAGTGAGTCCAAATAAACATCTTGTCTTTATAACTAGAATGTGGATTTATTACAGTAACATGAAGCTCACACACTATAATAAGATGTTAACACTTTTGAAAAGCTCATTATGGACCACATACAGAGCCAACCCATGACTCACAATTTTCAACACTGTACCCACCAACCTAACTAATTTACCATAAAAACCAGGCTTCTCAATTAGTATGCAATTAATAAATTAGTAACTTGCCCACTTGTTTTCTAAATGGCCTGGTCAGTAGTTGCTTGTATTTTATATAAAATTCCTCTTGAAAAGAGAATGTGAATTTTATACCAGTACTAAGTTTTACTGAAAATATTTTTTGAGTAATTATCTCTGATAATTCCAGCATGAGCTTTCTTTATTAGGATAAAGTCAACCATTTCAGAATATTCCCCAGGGGCTTGTGCAACAGACATTGATTTTCTACTTAGAAAAAAAATTCTTTTTTAGACAGAATAAGAGATGTTTGTTGGAATCTTCTGAGGTGTGCAGAATTCTGCCTTCACTATGACAGTGCCGAATAGTAGATATCCAATTCTGTAAGACTCTAATGTCATCAGTACTGCATCTATGCCTTATTTGAAATATTCCCTGCAATTTTAAAGCTAGTTGCCATGTGTACATTTGATGCAGCCTCCCTTTCCACCCCAACGCACCAGCACTTCGTGTGCTTACCTTCAATATCACGACGTATAGTTTTTCTAGTTTCCTAAGACAACAAGTGTGAGGCTCCTGATGCCCTGCAGGGTAGGAGAGCTTATAACTGAAAATCAGCACTTGGTAGAGTTGAGTGAAACTGGACTTAGGAAAGTCTTGCACAGTTCTTAGGCCAACTATGTTAGGGCAACACAAATAATAGATCTGAGTTATTGTTGGGTCATATAGCGCTCCTCTATGCAAAATTTGGAAGTTATCTCTTTCTTTGAGTTGGCATAACCCTACTGGGTATGCCCCCTATCCTCAGGCAGGGTCTTACTATGTAACTCTGGCTGGAATTCACTATATGAACCAGGTTATCCTCAAACTCACAGAAATCCACCTGTCTTAGCCACCTAAGGGCTACTATTAAAGACGTGGGCCACTACTCTTGGTTGGGTGTGTTAACCACACATGGCTTTGTGATGGTTCCAATAGCATTAAAAATGAAATTCACATATAATAATTGTACTTACGTATGAGCACATGGTGATATTTTGATACATAAATACAATGTGCAATGTTTCAAACAAATAAGGGTAGTCAGGGTATCTTTCTCAATCACACTTACTGTGTGCTGTGAACACTCAAATCCTCTTTGGTAGGTATCTTGAAATATGCATTAGGTCATGATTAGCTACAATTCCCCTATAGTAGTGTAAAGTATCAAAATGATTTCTCCTGTCTTAAGTGTGTTTCCATACCTGATCACCTCTTTAAGTGTCTCTCACCCCTTTGCTCCCTCCCGACTCTGGTCACTCTTCTACTCTCAGCTTCTGGAGGCCAGCTTATTGAACCTCCACGGATGAGTGAGAACTCGTGGGATTTGCCTTTCCATGTCAGGTTCATTCCGCTTAGCGTCATGCTCCTCTCAAGACAAATGAAAGCTCCATCTGATTTCACGGCTGAATAATATTCCACCATGCACACATATATGCCACGTGTTGTGTTGATGAATGGCTCCAAGTATGATGTCCCCAGCATCTACTCAGGGAGGCAAGTCATGGAATACTCTGAGACACCGGAATACAGTAGTGCACATAAACTGGTCCCGCAAATACCCACAAGTGGGACCCAAATAGCTTAAGTGCCAAGCTGTGCCACCCAATCGCTTCTGCAGTGCTCCCATGTAGTCCACGCAGGGGGCTCAAGTCGAAGCTCTGAGAAAATTGGGATTTGAAACTTAGTAAAGAACGGCATAAACAACTTTGTTAGAAATGATTTATTTTGTTATTCTGTATACCCCAAACAGTTGGCTAGCATCAGCAAATTCAGAAGGGAAGGAATGAAAAATTCTACTTTTTTTTTTTTCCTGATTGTAGATTCTGGCATCAGTAGAATTAATGTTTAGATAAGATGTGAATCCAAGCACAAACACAGAAAACCTGCAAATACAGCATGGAGACCCCACCCCCACCTCAGGCTTCTCTTTCTCTCTGTATTTAATAGGCATTTTTGTGGGCTGATACTTTGAAGCTACACAAATATGCTACATTTCATTAAACTTCTAATTCATCCATTGTTTTATCAGTGTTAATATAAGGTCACATGCTTGGGCTGTGATTTATCTCTGTAGTTATGCTGTCCCTGCTGTGGTCCCCTTTCAGGTAGGACCTCTCTTCTTCAAGGAGTCCTTCCTCCCAGCCTCATTTCTGGATCCACTGTGTCTCCTTGAAGCTCTGGTTCCTTCCCCAGTACCCTCAAATTGAGACATTGTTTTTGCAAATCATTGTAGATTTGTATTTGGTTGTAAAAAAAACTCATAGAGAGGTTCCATGTTACCAAGCTCCCTGCAACGGCAGCACCTCACACAATGACATTGCAATGTCAGAACCAGGACACTGACACCGATGCAGCCAAGGCTCAGAACATTTGACCACTGTGAGTTCCTTTAGTTGCCATTTGAGAGCCACACTCACCTTTCTCTGCTTTTCTTTAGAGTTCAGTACCTGACCATTAAGAGTGGTCACTGCTGTTGAATAGGGCTGCCTTTAGTAAATTGGTGATCTCTCTCAATATGTATATATATGTATATATTGTATATGCAATATAAATATATGTGTATAAATCACAATCACCATATCTGTGTCTACTTATTGACAACTCTGATTTCTGTAGCAATTCCTCCAAGTCCAACCCAACACCATTAGGCTCACTCGTTCCTTTTCACATCTGTATATCCCTCATGCACGGCACATCTGCCTCTTGTGCCTACATTGTTTGTTCAGCCTTCCACAGAAATATTCCTCTCCTCCTAGCTGGGCTGACTTCCCACAGTCCCTTACTGGGTGCCTTCTTCCTCTTCAGTGCTTTTCTCCTAGATACCAGCGGGATGTCCCTACCAGTGGACACCGTGTTCTGGAGAACCACTGTTTTGGGCTGTCATGACTCTGATTCACCTCGATGCTGACACCTCTCTTTTCTGTTTCATCTAGAAACTTCATCTGTAGATCCCTTAAAGACATCAGAGGGGCTTCTGTAGTCCTCTGCAGCACCACACAGTGTAAGCCGTGATTGTGTCCAGGTCCCCAAGCACAAAGCAATGTTCATAAGCACAGCCTCTCCTCCAGCATGAGGAAGGGACGGTTCAAGGAGGAAAGGGAAGGGGAGGGGGTGAAGAAGAGTTGCATGTACTCTTTAAAAATAAAACCCCAGCCTCTCTAGATAGGTGGCAAGTCACTTAGAAATAATGCATTGACTGGAAGACATTCCATACTACGAGCTTCTTAAGACATCTCTGTGTCACCACTCACCCCTGCCTGTCACACAACCTCTCGTGTACCTAATAATTTCTTCCCTCTGTACAATCCCAAAGAGATAGGCTTTTCTCTGCTTCTTTATGCTTCTGGGCTTCATTGTAACAATACTCCATAATTTCCCTTTATTTTCTCTCTTAAGTGCTCTTCCATCCAGCTCTGTGTTCTAAATCTGCCTCCCAGGAAAGACTTGGATTTGTTGGAACCAAGACTCTCAGACTTTCCAAGGAGATATGTAGCAGTGGAAGTTTGCTGCTAGAATTTCTCAGGAACTTGTGACTGGATAGAAATGCATGCTCACTCCTCAGCTAATAGGTTGCTTGTTTTCTCTTGGCGTTGTTGAATTTTTAGACTTTGGCATCATCTCTGGTTTGTAACAGACAATGAATGAATGTTGAGGGTACTGTAACAAGTGATCTGGACTGGTGCCATTCCCTGTGGTGAGCTTGATGAGCTGAAACTGGAGAAGATATGATTTTCAGGCTCATGACTTTTGTTTATAAAGAAGATAGTCCATTTGTATCAGGAAACCAGTCACTGTAGACCTTAGGTATTGAACTGTGGAGCAAAGGGCCTCTTCTGGAATGGAGCGCTGTGAGCTCATTGTTTTCTCTAGTTGTACACACAGCGGTCATTTCTGAGAGCAGAAGCACCTTGGTGTTTTTCCTTCAGAGGAAGCTTTTATATCACTAATGCCCAGGCATGTCCAGGACCCTAAAACATGAAAGTCCTTGTTCCTAGAACAGGAAGCCAAGACTCCAAAGAGTCTCAAACACAAACTGTGAAGAACATAGTTTTCTCTTTCTTTGTGCTGGAAGACAGACAGTACCAAGGAATACTGCTCAGAGCAAAGGGACTTGGTTGGGTCATGGTTCATCTTGAGTTGTGAAGGACTGGATAACCTGTTTGGTAAACACTTACCAATAGAGAAGTTGAGTGTCTGTGTGGACAAGGATGACACTCAAATCGCACAGTTAGTAAATGACAAAGCTTCTGTTCAGCCCTCAACCTGGTTGGCTTCAAAGCGCATGTATTCATCCCATCATTTGGTACCCATAAACTTCCTTGCACTCAGACAGTCAAGTCCATGGCCTGCTGGGCACTCTGCAGAACTCTCTACCTATAAATTAATACCAACAGAGGTTCAAGCCATAAATTGGCTTACGTTTCTGAAGTTTTCTAATCTTTCTCATATGAGGTACTACAAAAGATGGCATTTTAAAGTGAGAGAGACTGCATAAATAGGTAGTTTTTGTTATAACACAATTACCAATTCATTTTAAACTGTGCAAACAGATTTGCCCAGCTCCATATTATTTCAGTATGACCAACCTCATGGGAGTTTTCACACAGGGATATAAAATGTTGACAAAACATTTTATTCTAAATGTGTTACTATTAAAAAAATTATTTAAATTTATGACCATGGAGTTAAGGATAATTATATTTTATTTCAAGTGAAACTAAACATTGCAGAATGTTTCTGTGAATCCAACCTTTATAAACTAAATACATTAACTGGTGCTTCTTTTTTTTTTTTTTTGGTTTTTCGAGACAGGGTTTCTCTGTAGCTTTGGAGTCAGTCCTGGAACTAGGTCTTGTAGACCAGGCTGGTCTCGAACTCACAAAGATCCACCTGCCTCTGCCTCCCGAGTGTTAGGATTAAAGGCGTGAGCTACCACCGCCCAGCTAACTGGTGCTTCTGTTAACTCATCTTAGTCAGTGTTCTATTGCTGTGAAGAGACTCTATGACCATAGCAATTTTTATAAAAGAAAGTATTTAGTTTGGGGTTGCTTGCAGTTTCAGAGGTTTAGTTCATTATCAATATGGCGAGGAGCATAGCAGCTTGCAGGCAGATGTGGTAGCTGAGAGATCTACATTCACAGGCAGCAGGAAAAGGGAGACTCTGGGCTTGACACATAGTTCTGAAACCTCAAAGCCCACTGCCAGTAATATACTTCCTCCAAGGTCACACCTAATCCTTTCAAACAGTGCCATTCCCCATTACCAAGCATTCAAATCCATGAGCCTGTGGGGAGCCATTCTTATTCAAACCACCACATCATCCAATCAGAATCATCTTGGTATTGGAATGAATATATTTAAGGTTGCTTTTTTCCCCAAGGATGATATAAGAACTATTCTTCTCTGAAACATTCCTAGTACTATAGACAGAAGTTTCTGTCCTGCCTGGTCCCATAGCCATTCAGTCCCAAAAAAGCCTATTTGCTCAGCCTTATTATTAACTAACTCTTACAACTTAAAGTAACCCATAATTCTTGTCTATGTTTAGCCATGTGGCTTGGTACCTTTTAGTGAGGCATTCTCATCTTGCTTTCTCTGCATCCGGCTGGTGACTGCATCTCTACCTTTCCTTTTCCCATAATTCTCTTATTCTGGTCACCCCACATATGCTTTTTGCCTGGCTTCTGGCCAATCAGTGTTTTATTGACACTTCGCAGTGTCAATAAATTTTTACAGTGTACAAGAGCATTATTCCACAGCATAGTACTATTTGTTCATTTTTCCATTGTTTGCATAAACAAGATTTACTTAAGAATCTACCAGTGATAATTTAAATAGTTCTCATTTGAGACTGGGGAAAAAAGGCTTTAAGGGGAGGGTGGAGAAGAAGAGGAATACTTGAGGGCTAAAGATATTGCAGGGAAATGGGATTAAGGAGCTGTAGGAGTGGGATGGGGAATCAAACAAAATGAAATATGTATAGAAATTCCCCATGGAAACCTGTTGCCTTTTAATTCTGGTTTGTTTCTGTTTTTTTTTTTATTTACCTGTTTGTTTTCTAAAGAGAGAAGGAAATCATAGAGTTGGATGGATTGGATGGTGGGGAGAATCTGGAGGAGATGGGGTCGGAAACATGATCAGAATATAGTGTTTGAAAAAATATTTTCAATGATTTTATATATATATATATATTCACAAAAAGTTTTTTAAAATAGTTATCATTGTTATACTATGAATGGGCACCTCTATTAGTCTATTATATGTTTGTTAAGAAATAAAAAAGTGGAGTTTCTTCTAGAAACAATGAAAATTTTAACTTTTTTACAGAATTCCTACTTTTATATCACACAAGAAAGTATTTATTTATTTTTTTAACAAAATCTTTTTTTTCAATTGTAGGTTTTCTGTTTTGGTTTATTAGATGCTACAGTTCTTCATTTAACCCAGCCTTATAGTTTAGAATAATATTTGAATTAATTTACAAAGTCAATTCGTGAAATGTCTGATTTTGTTGAGTTCATCTTTTTAGATAAAGCAAAACTTTTCCTAAGCCTTCAGAACTATTTTAATTAAGAAAGAACAGTTCTCCCAAATGTGCACTTACTCATAAGAGTCTCTAGAGAATGATTAGGTGTTGATTGTTATTAGCGAGTTTTTTATATATTACGTATCTTACAAATGAAAGGGTTATTTGAATGTGGGTATGTACCATGAAGTCAATTTATGTTGTTTTTCATACCATTTGACAGTGAAGTTAAGTCATTTTACGTACCAATGTGTTAGTGGAAATAAAACACAAATGGATAAACTCAGAATCAGGAGGTTTCAAGCATTTAATAGAGACTGGCAAGAGCTGAGCAGCGGTGTTTCCTCTGTAGCTGATGATATGCAGAAACCGGGCACAGAATTTTTACAGCAGCCACGTGTCTAGAAACGTATAGCTCTAAGTGGTTCTAATACCCTTCAAAGGGTTCCCCTTAAGAGGCTCCACACTGGTGAACCCTCCTTGTGAATGTTTTTTGTTTGCACCAATGGTTCTAAGTCGACCTAAAAAATGGAGTGTAAGCATGTTGTAAACTATCAGGGTGACCATTTCCTGATTGAGTCTTGCGGAGAATTTTTAAGGCCCTGATTTGCTTTTGTGTTTCCAGTTTGACGTCATGTAATACTACTCTAATTATCAGGGGCTAACAAGAAAAGGGGAGAGAGGCTGGTGAGAAGAAAAACAAAATTGAACTAAATAATGACCCGGCCCTGAAATTAGCAAGGCTCCAAGTAGATTGATGGGGTAAGCAGGTGGGAAAATGGAGTCATCACTGCACACAACGGCACAGTGAAGCCCAGCTCCACAATACTTGTGGTGGTTGCTGTCCATGCACCTCGATGGAAGCCTGCCAGCATCCATACCACTGTCACGTCAAGCTTATGTGAGCAATTTGAGTGACACTGTTTTTGTCACTTAGCTTGAATTGCATCTTAAAATTTATCGTGGCTTTAAATTTTATTATAAATCCAAGATTATTTCCCACCTGATTGCGCATTTATACACACTAAAATACCAGAGCAGTAAAAAGTAATTTAAGACAATACTAGATGTCTGTGAGAGCTTTTCCTTTAGATTTATTTATTTTTCCATTAAAAGTGTCCATTTGTGAAGGGCTCTGCACACTTTGGACCTTTTCTTTAGGATTGTCTCTATAGTGCATTCCTTTGAATGCTTTTGGTAGTATAAATTTGGCTTCTTAGATCATGGACACATTAAAGCAACAACAGACATTTAGGTTTGTATGCCCAGCACCCATTAAAACCTCGTGGTTTTTAATCCCCCTGTTTTCCTTTATGGAAAGCAGTCTCGGTGACCTGTCAATCACAAACACCTCCACCCCCACCCCAGGTCCTATCCAAGGGTAAGAGCTGGACAGGCATCCAAATGGTGTCAGTCAGACTCTCATCAGAATGTGAGGCTCGAAGGAGAGTGACATAAGAACTGAAAATAGTTGACGCTGATTCCTTCCAGTGGTGGTGGCTCAGAGCCCTGCCAGCCAGCTCTTGCTACAGTGTTTTCTGGTTTTGACAGATTCTGTCCTTTTCAAGGCATGCTGACCAACTGTTGCTTTAGTTCTGTGAGTCCCCTTTCATCTTTTAGCAAATGTTTTATTTATTATTATTTTAGCCAAGGTTGATTGATATTATACATGACTATTGACTGAATCATGAAGAGAAGACATCTTGCAGGAAAGGTTAGTGATGATACTGTGGAACTTTGAGTCAATAGAACAGTTTGGAAACAAGGTCATAAAGACTTAAGAAACTGTGTAGCCCTTTGAAGGACTTCTCATCTGTAGCCCTTTGAAGGACTTCTCATCTCACCATTCTCCATAACACTGTGGAAAGAAGCTTCAGAACCCACAGCTTAAGAATCATACAGAGCTGGTTCTGATAGCGACTGAATATAACTTTGAGCATGATACATCAACTCCTGAAGCCTCAGTTTCTGTTGGTTTTCTCATAATATTGGGGAGAATAAGAGTTCTGGTGGCCATTTATGTTATCAGGCTCTGTGTTCTTGGGTTCAGGCAACTTCAGATTGAAAATATTTGGAATAAGAATGACACTGGTACTCAACGTGTGTAGACTTTTTTCTTGTCACCATTCTTTAACTGATAACAATTGTTCACATAAAAATTATTTTGTATTAGATAACATAGTGATATAGAAATGGTTTAATATATCCAGGAAGATGTGTATAGGTGTATTAGTCAGTTTTCTGTTAGTATTACAAATACTCAACTTACAAAGAGAAAATATTTATTTGGGCATACAGCTTTAGAACTTCCATTCATCACCCCCTTGCTTTTGGATCTGTGAAGAGTAGCACATCAATGCTGGGATGAGTGGTGTGTCATAACTTACAGTCTCCTGAATGTGGAGCCAATAAAGACAAAAAGACTTATGTCTTGTTATCCCCTTCACAGACATGGTCCAGTGTCATGGCGACATCTCGCTAGGACCTATGTCACATTGGGCATGTGGTGACATCATGATTATTCAAGAAACAGAGAAGTAAAGTAAAGGGGTTGCAGGAAACAGGGAGATCCCATGGTGGTGGGACCTGGTCATTACAGCGATAGGAACGTTTTGTAAAGAGTGTGCACAGTGTTCGGTTTCAGGTAGACATTTTCTTCCAAGTTTGTTTTGTAAAGAGTGTGCAGTGTTGTGGGTTTCAGATAGACATTTTCTTCCAAGTTTGTCATGTATGTTGGCCATATTTACTGTGATCCTAAGCAGTACCAGAAACATGTGAAGCTGTGAACACAAAGTTAACAATGTACACAGAGACTTTCCTTAAGCAGAGGGTCTCCAGATAGCTTCATCTTCTGTCAGTGCAGGGTTGGTGCAGCCGAAGAGTCAAAGGGAAGAGTTAGAGAACCAAGTGAACACTCAAACTTGCTAGGCTTCTTACCCTAGGATTGAGGCACCATGCAACCTTAAAAAGGACATCTGCACAGACATGGACAAGGCTGAGGATGTTGGGGCTACACATGCTCAGCTTTCTTGTCAGCGGAGGAACAAACTCCTCCCCCAGAAGACTTCTAAATATGGAAACTTGGCATTTGCCTTGTGTTGGTACCACTCACCACCTCTATGTCATAGCCAGTTCCCTGATGATGATGCCATTACTCACCTCTATGCCCATGATAAAAGCTCAGATGGCTCAGGTATCAGTTGCAATGCCCAGTCTGGGAGGAGAAGGCTGGTACACAGTTTACAAGAAGTCTCTGATCAGTGTGGGCAAGAGTCAAGGACGGATAATGATCTCATTAAGAGACAAATGGAGATGGAAGTAAAAGTGACTTTGCCAAGTAGAATGTCATCCTAAGGGAGCAGTTCTATTGCACTCCCTCCCCACTTTTTAGTGGGTAGTAGAGGAGAATGAGGAGGACGATGATGACATTCCATCATCGATCTTTATAATAATGTAAAATTCCAAAGTTAGTTTCCCTTCTGGTATTTAGGTGATTCATCCAGTGAGCAGTCTCACCAACACTTCTGTCTCATACAGACCCACACATAACATGCATCACTGATACAAACTTCCTCCTGTGGGTTTTTTTTTTGTAAGATTTGACAAATCAAATCATAGTTTCACTGTTAAGTTTTATTTTTGGTTAATCTTGCCTAAGAACACTTGTTTGATAGTTGTGTTAATAATATTTGTTGTATTTACCACATTTCACTCTGGTATTTTTCAGCATTTAGAAAATGATTCCCAGGCTGCTATAACATCACTATGTCACTATAACATCAGTAGTGCGCAAGAGGTAGTCTTGTGTGTTGCCCGCACGGCACCACTGTCTTCTGTCAGCTGACAGGTGGGAAAGCAAGGCCAGCAGAGAATGTTCCTCCGGAAGTAGGCATCACGAAAGGCACCTGGATCAAGACACGTAGGAAACCATCCCACTAAACACATTTTTGATATATTTACATCTGTCTATCTGTCTGTCTACCCACCTATCTGCCTGTTCTTCAGGCTGGCTTTCTTCATCGTTCCTTCAGCTTCTGGTTGGTTTGATGCTTCACTGTGGGGGCCTGCATGGTGTGGCATGTCTCCTTTTCTTGGGAAATGCAGGTAAAGAATTCTTTCAGACATGTTTGTTTTTGAATCTAAGCAAATCCCAGGGACATTTTATAGCATTGTCCTTTTTTCCTTAAGCAAAAACACGAAGACTTCTGAGGGCTAACAGTCTTCTGCCAGTTCTTTTCATGGCCTCCCAGCATGCAGCCATAACCACTCTGGGCTGGTATGCATCTGAGGTCTTCGATGGACCCCAGCCTGTGGTTCTGTGCACTGTGTGGACAGTGTTTTCTTCCATAATATAGACCATCTTTGGAGCATTGTGATTTAGTTTTGTTTTGGTTGGCCTTTAACTGGGTCTGTGTGATGTTGCTTTGTTCAAAAGAAGAAAACAATGTATCATTTTGCTTCATTATCTTTGAATGACTGCCTGAAATGAGAGGTCCCCTGGATTTGAAATGATGAAACTGTCTGTAGCCACCCACATTTAATTTTACACGATGTGGGTCATTCCCCAAAGCCCAGTAACTGGATGTGTAAAAGATGTGTCAAATAATGCCTCTCTGATCCTCACACTTTGGCACTTCAGAAATAACTCCCATGGAGAAACAGAAGAGTGTCTGCTCCAAGAACCGTTCGTTCCTCAGACAGTGAGTGATTTGCTAGCAATGGGTACCTCAAACATCAGAGTTCAAGGGACTAAGTGTTAAAACCTTTTTTTCTCTGAAAACTACATTTAATAGCTTGTCGAGGCTGAGTTGCTTGAGAAAATGCTGAGCTTAGGAGATTTGCTTTCTTTGTTGTTCAGATGTCAAACGTCTACACACTTGAGACACAGAACAAAAGTCCCCGAAGTTCTTAAAAATGTAATGAGTGGGCTGGAGAGGTTGCTCAGAGGTTAAGAGCACTGACTGCTCTTCCTGAGGTCCTAAGTTCAATTCCCAGCAACCACATGGTGGCTCAGAACCATCTGTAATGAGATCTGGTGCCCTCTTCTGGCGAGTAGGCATACATGCAGGCAGAACACTATACATAATAAAAATCTTTTAAAAAATGTAATGAGTGATAACTCCGTGAGGTGCATATGTTGAAGTGTGATGGGTCCACGATGCCTTGGTTCTTGGCTTGTCCGTGTTTGGTGTCAGAGAGCATCTGCTTAACTATCCAAGTCCCTCTTCATTTATGAATAGATTGCACTGTTTAATTCTCCCATTCTAAAATGTGAGTAGTGTATTTGGGCTTCCTCATATAACATTTTTGATGGCTCCCTTTTGGTTTTCAAATAGAAAGTCCCACTGACTGAGACCTTTGTTGTTTATTTTGGTCTACCAGGGTCTCAGGTCCAAGGCCTGGTGCCTCTAGTCAAGCACCCTACCACTGAGCTACACTCCCAGACTGTTCCTAGCTTGACTAGTGGTACCTAACGGTTTTAATAAACATAGAACCAAGTACTTAATTTTTTGTAATATAAGTGAAAAGCTCCTTGACAATGGTTTTCCAAACTACAGAAGAAAAACACCCCCTTGAGCAGTAACAAGCAAGGGAGCATTGTTTGGCAGGCAAATGGAGGTGCGAGTTGCTTTCCAGTGCGGGAGTGACAGTTGATGTGGGAGAATTCTATTCTAGTTTTGATTGAATTGACCCTCTTCCCCCAACCCTGTGGAACATTTTCTTAGGTAATTGGTTTTAGAGTTGGACAAGTCCAGATCCCATCCCTGCCACACACTGCTTGGGTGGTTACAAATACGTCATTCAGGTTGTGGAATGTTTGGCTACAGCATCTCTAAACTGTCGTTGATAGTAATGCTTATTTCAGAAAGCTGTAACAGTTGAACAATAATGGATAAAGACTATCTCACAGGGCTTTCTACCTAGTAAAGGAATTCCTAAGAAGTAGCAGGGGCTGGAGGTATAGTTCAAGGGTAGAGAGCCTGCCTAGCACGTGCAACTTTCAATACCAAGAAGTTTTAGGTACTCTGAAGATGCAAATTAATTTCTTAGATCTCAGCTTTCTGTTCTGATAATCTTGCCGGATTAGGAAAAAACTCAAGAAAATGTAAAGTCTGTTTGATAAATAAGATAAGGGAAATTGAGTGAAAGAAAAGCAAGATCCAATAAAGAGGAAAGCTGAGCTGTTCTGCAAATGGAGAAAACAGATCATGGTGGGGTTTACAAAGGCAGAGACGGAGTGTTGGCTTACAAAAAAGGACATAAACCACTGTCATATTGAGAAAGAACATGGCATTTTTATTCCCTTGAAGCTTTAATACACAGATACCTTGCTAAGCTCAGGATGAAAGTTGTGAGAATCATTTTGTTGGCATCAACAGAAAAGAGCCAGATGGCTTCATTATCCTCTTCATGATGACGAAGGTTCTTGGCATGGATGGGCTTTAGTCAGGCTTCTGGAGCTTCTAGGTGCCCATCTGTGCACTCTCTTGTATAATGCAGTTTTAGCAAAGAGCCTGGGTAAGTCAGTGACTCCCCTTCATGCTGATCCCTCAGGTCCCTTTTGATCTAGTTCCTAACCCCCACTTTCTAGGAAATGTTTGATCACCTAGGCCCATTTTCAGCAAGATTAGGCCACATCCCCAGGCAGACTGTGGCTTGGACTCTGCCCCTGGACAAGCCGCTCAGATGCTTTTCTGTGAGGCCACTGACCGAGGGACTGAGCTTTCAGCATCTCTTCGGGCTTGCCTTTCTGAGTGTGCGTGGGTGGCCTGTTTTCCTCAAGCTCTTGTTACTCTCGGCATCTGATCCATCAGTGTCCTCCCATTTTGTCAAAGAGAACATAGGGAGCTTGGTTTCTCCCAGAGAAAAATCATTTGAAGCTTATTTTGGGGTCTC
Organism: Dicrostonyx torquatus; assembly: GCA_028555095.1. Lineage (NCBI taxonomy): Eukaryota > Metazoa > Chordata > Mammalia > Rodentia > Cricetidae > Dicrostonyx > Dicrostonyx torquatus. The sequence goes on along the minus strand of JAQHUG010000237.1, from coordinate 2,464,590 downwards.
TGAGAGCAGAGAAATGAGACTGTGATGAGGAGGGTAGGAAGGTATAAATCACGGCTCTCACTGTGGCCCTTGCAGTTAGTCTTGAAGAGGGACGCTGTAGGGACCCATATCTTAGAGACCCATCTTGCTGGAGCTGAGCAGCATCAGACATGTCTGCAGTGGCTTCTATATGTGCTGGGCTGAGGCCTGCTCCTTGGCTTGCCTACTGTTCGGTCTGTGTGGTCTCTAGTAGCGTAGGTGGGCAGTCCCCTGCTTTGAGCAAAGACTCCATTCAGAGAGGCAGGTTCTGGCAGTTGATTGTTGCCTGGCAACAGAGATTGGTGGGCCGCGGTGACATGGTTGGGTTGGGAAAGTGCAGTCCACATGGCCTGAGCTGCTTTGAGGTCCTGGAGAGCCAGAACTAAACGACATGTCATAGCAGAAGTACAGGCAGGCCCGCCACTTCCAGGTCCGTGACACCACCTCGGTGACTGCCTCCTGGCATCTCCACATTTTCCCAATGGTTTCATTCACTCAGGCATCCCTTTTTCTAGGCTCCTGGTTCCGAGTAAGAACGGACCATGTAGCTTGTGTGCTGGCTGCCAGGACAAAGGGCCGGGAAGGTTGTCTCTGATGGATGTGCATAGTGGGAAGGGAGCACCGGAACTCCCTGACATCGTTCTGAAGCTGGGCAAGAAGAGTTGGGACACAGTAGGGGAAGCCTTGATCCTTACAGCAGTCACTTTGACAGCTCAATTTTCGCTTACATTTATACTATACAGCCAGACTAAAAGGTCACATGTCCAAGATGGTGCATTCCTTCATCACTAGAAATGAATTAACCATTTCTCCTAAAAGAGGATATCCAAAGCTAAACATTTGTAAATAGTTTCTGGGTCAGTATTTCTTTGTAAGGTCATTATTTTTCTATTTTTCTAGTGATTCTATTTTATAATTCATGGACTATATCATGAATTTACCAATGAGAAACCAATCTTAAATACACGCATATGTTGCTCTGTTCACAATAACAAAAAATTGGAAATAGCCTTGATGTCCATCAGTGGATGAGTGGGTAGTGAAAATGTGGCATGTTTACACAATAGAATTTATTCACCAGTAAATTAAAAAAAAAAAAGAACATTTCATGAAGGCGGAAGGGCCTGGGCATTGTTACAGTAAGCAAGGCGATCCAGACTCAGAAAGACAGAAGCCACATGCTCTCCCTGACTGTGGCTCTTAGCTTTTGCTGTTTATATACACACGGATGTGGGTGTGAGTAAGGGCAGAGGTCAGAACACCTGCAGCTCAGGGGGCTGGTGTGAACCTTTGGCCTACTGAAAAGGAAAAGGGAGGATATAGATATGATAAGATAAAAAGGGAGGTTACTGAATCTACTTTTTAAAAGCAACTATTAGTTTTAAACGTTTTACATTAGCTTTACTTTTATACATTGTATCCAAATTTTGTATATTGATACAAATTTGAGGTTAATTTTGTTAAAACATACTGTACATACGTTTCTTGTTCAAGGTATTGTAACTGTATAGTTTGTTTAACAATGTAGTGAAATTCCTAGTCCTTGAAAATTATTACCAACTGTTTAGGATAATAAAGAAATATGGGCCAAAAGCTGAGCTATTTCTCTAGTCCCTCCAATATTACTGTTTTTTTTTTAAGTTAGAGTACAAATAATTTCTTTTAAACAATACAATCACTTATAATGTAAATGGCATCAAAGTGGGCACACTAATTCTAAGGAGCTAAATGTAGCACAGGCTGGAAAATACAACTACAGTTTATCTGTTTTGCGAGGGCTGGGACAGCATCAGTCTAGAAATCTGACTTTTGCTTGCTCTAATTTACTGATGTGGAAAGTTTTTGGCCCAATGCCAGATGCAAAGCAAGGGCTCAATAGGCAAGCCCTGAGCAGCAGAATACTGGCAAAAGTCAGAACATACACAGACTTTAAGAAGTGAAAAAAATGTTGGAGGCATATTGAAGAAGTTTAATGCTTAAACACAAAGTAATTTTTGACAGTCTTAAAAGTACATAAATCCATATAGAAGTCCATTGTGTTTAAAATACCTCTGGTGTTTCCATTTTCTGCAGCAGAACATAACTAGGGCATGGAGGAAAATCAATCTTAAAGAGGGGGAAGGTTGGAAAGAAGACACACTTATTAGTTTTTATAGCTTCCGGTTTAATTAACACCCCAGAGGGCCCATGCAGTAATTGCAGTAGCCTTGGCTGTGCGTTCCAGACACCTGCAGGGGTAGAATGTGGGAAATGCCATAGCTTTGTTTTCCTTTTTCGATAGAGATGAGGAGAAACTTGGCTTGAGGACCTCTGCATTCTAAGCACAGTTTTCTCTGTGGGAATAGGGTGGGTGGAGACCTTGGGAAAGAATCAGGAGGCAATTTTCATATTTCTCTCAGAAACCGGATGAATGAAGCACCTCAGGCTTCCATAGAGACAGGAAAGCGAATATGGAATGGGTGTGGAAGATACTGTAGAGCTGAAGGGGGGGGGATTCTAGGATAATATTTTCTTTTTGCCAAGATAGCATCTCACCTCTGTCACCAAGATGGCCTGGACCTCACTATATAGTTAAGACAAAGAAATGGAAGCTTAAAGCCTATTGTGGGGGGTGGGGTGGCCAGAAATAACCTCAAACTAGGGTTTTCATCTTCCATCCTAGAGACCCACAGTCTTAATTCTAAAGTTTTGGGTCCGAAGAAGAAATCTTTAGCGTAGGTCTAACAGACACTCTCTCTCGTATCTACCAACTCTAAGGAATGGCCAGCAATGCCTCCACTCTTTCTCCCCATTTCGGGCCTTTTCTGCCATATCAGAGGCCAGCAAAGGATGAACATGTGTCTCCACTGCAGAAGCTTCCATGTTCCAGAGGAGGGGCTAGCGGGTATTTTGTTTCAGGCTTATTAGAGAGGACATTGTTTTCCAACAATGAAATCTTCTCCAGACTCTGCTTTGACCGGAAGATCCACACGTTTCCATAGTCATATGCATCCAACTTTATTATTCCTAGTTATTGATTTCAGTGACACTCTTTTGACTTGACACTTTAGGGTTATATCTTTTACTTAATTTTGCTTAATCAATTAATTATTTTTGTGTGTGAATATGCCTGTGTGTGGTCCATTTGCTGAAACTGTGAGGTTGTCACTGATACACTGCTATTAACTCATCCCCGGGCTTCACTTTTTTCAACAGTTCCCCACCTTTCTCATCTTGGGACCCAATTCAAGATAATACATTTAGCTTAGCAGGGCTTATAGTTTTCATTCTTCTTGGTTTGTTCCACAGAACAGCTTCTATACCAATAAAACAGCATCAGACATTGGCGACACAGGGCTTTTCAGGTTAGTTCTCTTTCACTGAGAATAGCTTTCAGATCTATTTGTGGTATGTAAACAGAGACAGTGTTTCTTTTGTCCTGACCACCCAGAGGTCGACTCAGAGGCTGAATATGAATTATAAAAGTTTGGCTGACAGCTCAGGCTTGTTACTAACCAGCTCTTACAACTTAGCTCATTTCTATTCATCTGTGTGCTGCCCTGAGGCTCATGGCCTTTACCTCTATCCCATCTGTTCTCTGTCTGACTGCCAACTCCTCTGACTCTGCCCTTCTTCTTCCCATCATTCTCAGTCTGGCCTTTCTGCCTGACTTCCTGCTGTTAGCTTTTTATTAAATCAGTCACAGCGACAAATCTTTGTAGTGTACAAAAGAATTTTCCACAGCGGTGGTTCCTGATGTAAACACTCATATTTGGTAACGACCTCCATAGTATCTTTTTAGTTCCTTTTTCAAAAATACATACATAAATAAATAACAGTTCCATATACTCACAGCAGAGTCAAAACTACTGGGTAGTTTGAAGCCCCTGATGCCCATTCTCCTTTCCATTGTCACCCTGTCCTGGTGACTTTTCTATTCTGTGTTCCTCCCTTGTTCACCATTGCTGCTGCCATCACTTTAGTCCATATCAGAAAATATTGTTTCATATTTTGAATATTCTAAAAAAGCAAGCTTTTAGGCCAGGCTGTGGTGGCGCATGCCTTTAATCCCAGCACTCGGGAGGCAGAGGCAGGTGGATCTCTGTGAGTTCGAGACCAGCGTGGTCTACAAAAGCTAGTTCCAAAGCTACAGAGAAACCCTGTCTCGAAAAACAAAAAACAAAACAAACAAACAAAAAAAGCAAGCTTTTCCGCATGTCATGCTCCTTCGGCTATCAACTCCCTAGTATCAGACTGATGTTTAAAAAATCATTGGTTTCATCGTTCTATATTTTGCTCAGAAATTGTCAAGCTCTGCTCTGTAATTCAGAAAGAGTCAAGCTTTAAAATACTATTGAGTGCTTTCTCTATTTTCTTTCTTTTTTTTTCACACAAACCAACTTCTCATGATTTCCCAGCAGGAACATTTTCTCCTAATGATTTCCATTCTTCAGTGTCCAACTAACACACCACACCAATACAAAGCTCAATGTTATGCTAAAAATCATATTTGGAGCATGTTTTGTTCCCTAGTTTCTATGCTTTCTCATTTCAATCTTTGTCTGTCTTTTGAAAAATGGCTCAAGGCTTATCTGATGACTCCCTAGAGTCCATAAAGAACATTTACGTCTAGTAATTCAGATGTCCAGTATTTGTCCCACAGAGCCTTCGAGTGAAAAGAAGAGTTCACTCTGTGGTCTTCGTTATGTTCCCTCATATGTCTTCTCATTTTGTTAATGCCACCACCATTCCCACCCCTCCACTGACCCCTTGACAAGCTATGCTCTTTGTGGAGGCAAAGTTCTCTCCTTGCACCCCCTGGGTACCATGAAACAATTGCAGAATTTCAAATGACATTTCTATGTAACAAGAAAGAACAAAAGAAAGTAAGCACCAAGTTCCAAGAACGCACAAACAATACAGTTTGTATAATACAAGTAACATCCCATCTTCATGCATCAGTCAGGGTTGGGTTCAGATGTGTTGGCGTCCAACTCAAAGAATAGCATAAAAACCTATGAATTTATTCATCCTTGTAAAAGAAGACTGTAGATCAATCAATATGGGATCAAAACACTTGCTTTTCTCCTGTATGACCCCTAGCAGAAGGTCTGTAATCCCACCAAGTGAGAATAAGACAACCATCATGATTTTTGAGCCAAATTTGAAGCAAATTATATGAAATACTGGCCAGGTCCATACCTGGGACTCCCAGAGTATGGTGCTGAGTTTTATCAGTCAGGGCCTTATAAAGGCAAAGCTCACAAGGCTACATACCTCCTGTCTTTGTCGAATCAGAGGCAAGCCTTTATACAGAAGTGAAAACTCATGGTTTATTATCTTACATTGACCACAGCCCCCAGCATTCCAGGAAGTCATCTGTCCTTGGGCAAGGGATTACACAGAAGAGGCATTTCTGCTTCATAGATATCTTAAGCACAGTAATTTCAATTTAAAATATAACTTCAGCCACCACGGGGCAAAAGCCTCAAGGTCATTTCAGGATATAATGTGACTGCTATGGTTCCAGCTGTCACATACATATTCCAGGAAGGAAGAAAGTTAAAAAAATACTTTGCCCAATAAACAGCAGAAAGAAGTTTGGAAAAAACTATGTCCATATTCCCAAATATTGTTTATAAATGTTCTTTTACATTTAAAGGGGGATATACTATAGAGATTTACATTGGTATGGATCTTGGCTTATTGATACAAACTTAAGGTCAATTTTGTTATATGTATATTTTTGCTCTTGATTAAGGTGTTGTGTTTGTGCAGCTCATTTAAAAATGTAATGTATAATTAATAAATACAGGTTAATAGATAATCATCTATAATAGTCAAGCTTATAGTCAGTCATGTTAGATTTTCTAGATGTACAGAGATGTATTTCAGATAGATAGGTATTCCTCAAACCTTTCAAAGACTACAGAATATAGCATTTAAAATGTTTTAAAAAATTATGACTTTATATGACAGAGACACGTCTGCTCCTGGAAGCACTAGTTACTTCAAGAGGAAGATGGGCATCAAAGAGTCTCCTAGTTTGCTAGCCATTTGGTCAAGAAACTGTTCTTACCTGGATTGCTTAACTGGACATGCAGGATCCACAGAGAAATGACTGCTGAACTTTTCTAAAGGTGAAATGATCCTTCAGGGTTCCTGCTTCATGAAAGAGTCTGCAAGACATTCTGTAGGACACAGAAGAAAGTGACTGACAAACAACCAATATAGATGGACCTGTCTTTGAAATTTTCTGATTCATGGAAAAATCTGCCCGATACTATGGGCCTATAGGCTTAATATGGATGCCCCAACAATACAGAAGAACTTTGGGTGACTGTCCAGGCATCATAAAGTCTCTGTCAATTCTAGAGTTTTGGAAGTTGCTTAAAATGCACTTAGGTAATATTGTATCCATCTGGAGTCTTTTATGGAGTTAAAGAATATATATACTTTTCCTTAGTCATGATAAAAGATAAAATAGATATAAATATTATAACTATAATTTTTACTTGATACCTGTTTTGTTATATGTAATTTTACTATGTTAAAGTTAAAACCTTCCTTTTTATTTAAACAGAAAAGGGAAGGTGATGTGGGATTTCCCTCTGTATGCTGTGATTACCACTGATAAATAAAGAAACTGCTTTGAGTCTATAGCAAAGCTATAGGGTAACAGATCTAGGCAGGGAAAACTAAGCTAAATGCTGGGAGAAAGGAGGTGGAGTCAGAGAGAAGCCATGGAGCTGCTGCTGGAGACAGATGTGCTGAAACTTTGCTGGTAAGCCATGACCACGTGGTGATGCACAGATGAATGGAGATGGGTTAAATTAAGATATAAGAGTTAGCCAATAAGAAGCTAGAGCTAATGGGCCAAGCAGTGATTTAAATTATACAGTTTCTGTGTGATTATTTTGGGGCTAAGTGGCCGGGAAGTAATTAGCAGTCTCTCTACAATAATTTCAGGATACAATAAGACTGTTATGGTTCCAGCTATCACATACACATTCCAGGAAGGAAGAAGGTAAAGGGCCAAAAGGCCTTAGTGACTGCAGGCTTTTCTGACGAACACTCACTTGGTTTGATTAGTCATACTTAGCATCAAGGGGGCATGTTGCTGACATTTATAAGCAGAGATATTGTTACCCTGAGAAAAGTGGGATTGTCTTCTAGAAATGACGAGAAAGCTACACACATGTTATAGCACAATATGGCTGCCTAAATAAGACCTGAACAGTGATATCACTAACAGACATGCATGAAAGGTGGGAATCTCATGGTGCTCTAACCCCGCACAAAGAACTATCAGCACTTATTGGCTGCTGAGAGAGAAAATTAGTCTTTGCCCAGAATGAGCCCCCTAATTGGATATTCAATACTTGGAGAGGGAAAATTAGACTTTGCCAGGGATGAATCCCCCCTAATTGGTTATCCAATACCAAGTGTTCAGCCCTGAAATCATACGGATACAAGCTATACCAAATGGACTCAGCAGGCTGTGTTTATGTATTCATGTGTTCATATGTATGTAACACTAATAATCAAAGGAAAAGCTGTGAATTCGAGAGGGAGTAAGCGGGAGACATGGAGAGTGTCAGAAGGAGGGGGCATGGGAGGATATGAAGGAAGGGAAGGAAAAGGAGGAAATGATGTAATTGTTTTTAATTAATTAAAAAAGTAGGATTCTGTTCAACAGGAATAAAGTAGAGAATGGATATCACCTGGATGTACAACCAGCCATTTCTGCTAGTACAGACCATGTCTACAAGAAGCCTCGCTAAACAGAGGTCTCTAAAACACAGGTCCAAACTAAAACACTCACTGTCTTTTGTGTTTTGAACTTTTTTGCCAGTAGTTATGTGGCTACATCACCTTAGAAACCATTACCTTGATGGTTCCCTTTTTATACTATGTGTTGTCTCAGAATGGGAAGGCCACATGTCTTTCTGGGACTGCCACCACTGTCTTCAGTTATTGGCTTAAAACCTGTGCAGTCTCAGTGGTGACTTTCTGTCGACAGATTAATTATGTGTTTCATTGTCATGGCAAAATGCCCACAGAAGTGGCTGCAGGAGAGAAGGGAGGGTTTGTTCTGACATGCAGTCAGCCAGAGCCGGAGAGCATGGTGGCAGGAGGAAGCAGTGGCTAGTCACAGGGGGCCCACAATCAGGAAGAAGAGAGGAAAGGATGCTGGTACTAGACTAGTTCTCTCTTGTACAGGCAGCTGGGATCCCAGCCATTTAGGGTTGATCTTCCTAGATTAACCTAATATAGACAACCCTTGGTAGACACACCCGGAGGCCCATTTCCTTGGTAATTCTAGATCCTGCCAAGTTAATAATCAAGATTTACTATCACAGTGGAACTTAGCATTCAGTGCAGGGGGCTGTAGAACTGTCCTCTCATGGCATATTGTTATGTTAACGTTCTCCCCTGGATCAGATTCCTGACACCTTTCCATTTTGGCTATGTGATGTATTGTGGTCAATGAGACACCAGCAAGTGTCATCCCAGAGGCTTGAGAAATATTGTGCTCTGTATGTGGCCTTACTAGTGAGGTGCCACCTCTCTGTAAGAAACCAGGGGTAACAAGATGGAGCAGCTGCCTGGCTGAGAGCTGAAACTGTTCAGTTACTAGTCCTAGCAGCTTCCAGGCAGTTAAATGAAGCTCTCTTGAACTTTGGCTTTAGCCGTTTTAGCAATTTTAGAGGAGACTCCAGAAGAAATGGAACTTCTCCACTGAACACTTGTAAGTAGATAGAATAGATTGTTGCTATTTTAAGGTGCTAACTGTTGAGGTGGTCTGTTATGCATAAATAGGAAATGGAGACATCTTGGATGTTGTACAGAGAAGTTATGGTTTGGATTAGGTTATGGGCTAGTCGTATGCCTGAGTACAGACTATGGTTTGTTGGCACAAACAGACAGTTGGCACTCTCTACTGCTGCTTCTGTACCTGTGCATTCAGCCAATGACAGACAAATACATGCAGGAAAATATTGCATCCAGATTGAATGAATATATACTATTTTCTTGTCGTTATCTCCTAAAAAGTGCATTGTAAAACTCTTTGTATAGTATTTACATTTTATATGCTACAATCAAGAGATGATTTAAAGCGTATGGATGTGTGGGTTAGGTGACAGTACTAAACCACTTGCTATTGAGTATGAGAAGTCCCAGAAGCCTTAATAGTGACTATAGTGGGACCATTGTACTTAACAGTTAGTCTTTGGTTTTTCATCATTGATTTCTTCAATTTTTTTCTTTGTAACTACTTAGGGCAATCAATTATTTAACTACTATATGGAATTCCTTTGCACAGTGTATGAACAGAAAGAGGAAGCTGACCTAGTTCAGAACAATTAATGGTCAGGTCCAGGACTCAGGTTCAAAGTCTCTTTTCATTGGAGCCTCAGTGGTACAGTCAGTTAGCATGTGGTGCTTACACAAAGTCTCTTTTCATCAGGATACAGACACTGGGGTTAGGAAGCATCTCAGGAGAAGGATTCCTTCCTTTTCTTTGATCCTGGAGACACTCTCAAATCAGAGAGATCCTGAATGCAACATGTGGCAAATGGTCGTGGAGAGCTCTGGGCGTGCAAACTGCTGTGCTTGTCTGTAAAGGAACCTGTCTGTGCTCAGCAAGATGAAAACAGATGTCCCTGGAGGAAGCAGCGGTTTCTGATTGGAACGAAGGCCTGCTCCACAGGAGGGAGTTCACATCCAGGACCTTAAACCTGGTTAAAAGTCAGTGAGGTCATAGAGCCTATGGAGGAAGCTCCAGCTGTTGCTTTGTTAAATGGACATGTTGTGTCCATCAAATTGCCATCTAAACAATGATGTTAATCCCGGTAGATGGGTGTGGTTGTCAATTTTGGTAAGAGAAATCTCCTTTTCCAGGGGACAGAAGTAGCTGCAGAGACCCATATCTGGTTCTATGAATAAATGACTGTTGAGTGCTCAGCCACAAACAAGGCATCCATATTGTCCTCTTCAAGGCCCAGGGAATATTATGGAAGAGAAGATGGAAACGATTCTAAGAGCCAAAGGATGGGGTGGGTTGTTGTGGAACACTGTCTTCTGGGCATGACATGGCCTCCGCACTCTTGACAGTGGCTGTGATGATCTACACAAGAGCTGTATAAGATTAGGCCCTTCAATACCCCATCATACAGTTGGGAGAGGTTTTGAGATTCCATTCTTCCCCATGAACTTACAGGCAGTTAACAGTAGACAGGGAGAGTAAGAGATCTTTCTTTTTAGTGGTGTAGCTACTGGCAAGGTGGCCATGCTAATAACCTCTACTGTACTTCTGTAATCAACCCTAACAAAACTCACAAAGGTTCATTAAACAGAAAGACATGAAAATAGAAAAGGACTAGTTGGAAAAAGAAAGGGGATTTTCAGAAGTAGGAGGGGGACAAGAGAGGGTTATTGGAGCTCGAGGTGGTGGTGATAGTTATAATGGTAGTGATGGTGATGATGGTGGCGGTATATCTTTCTTCCAGAAAAATGTTCCTACAAGTCCATAAAGGAGTCCAGGGAAGTCTTCATCAGGGCAGTTTTTGGTAACAAAAATTAGTGTGGGTGTCATCTGCTGGAGAATGGATAAGTAACCTATGATAGAAGGTTGTGTGCTTTCCAAATAAAGATGTAGATTTTTACATTGAACATTAGTGTGAAAATAAGAAATACCGCAGTATAATTTTTATATCAGAATGATGCATGCAAACTAGAAGCACACCCTCTCAAGAATATTGATTTATTTGTAGCACATTTATTTATTAAGCATATTTAAAAGGGAAGGGGATATGAGGAAAACATAGACCAATGAAGGGAAGAAGTCAAAATAAGGCATGAACTGTGAACTGTGGTGAGGAAGCTGGGAACTGCAGGTGTGGTTGATTAGAAAGTTTGTAGCTGAAATTCAAGAAGAGCCCCAAAGGGTTCTTGAGAACATGAATAGTTTGTGAACTATTGGTAATTTGAGGCCATTTGTGCCCTTACATTCACTTGATCATGAGTAACTTCCCAAGCAAAGAGCCATTTACATGCCAGACTTCAAGACAACCAAGAGTGTGCAAAGCGACAGGATTCATGTTGAACTGAATAGAAAGCAGGACCACTGGGTGAAGCAATTCTCTCTACTAACTTGAGGGAGAAATTTGATGTCACAACATGATTACCAAAAATACGAGAGGGCAAAGGTCAAGAATTTTCCTGATGTTTTCCTCATGGCATTCTGTTCTATTTTCGTTTCGTGTATCAGCTCTCCGTGGTTAAATGCCAAGTGGAATGTACTTGCTGGAAAGAAATAAAAAAGAATCTGAGAATATTACACATTATAGTAACAGATGTTTTCCATATCACCCCTAATTCCTGGTCAGAGCATGATAAAAGATAGTGCATAGATGAAAAAAATATGCCTGCTAACTTTTCTCATTAGTGAAGAGAGGTCAAGAGCTAAATATGAATGATGAGGTGCTGATGGCTCAGCAAACTAAGACCACTTAAAGGCAATATTTAGGATCTTCGACTCCTTATGTCATCTGCACAATCTAAAATCCAACAGGATATTGTCGAAATGTTTTGAAAACTTTGATTTTAGAATTCTATGTAATTTGTGCTATAGGAGGTAAATTCTCTCCAAATTGTCTTCTTTTCTTTAATTGCTTCATTGTTTCTCTCCAAAATCTTCTATGTAGCGTCCTTTGGAGTCTTCAGGTTTATCCTTGTAAGAATGAAAATTTAAGTGCCTCCAAATTGTTCTTGAGTGGGGCAAGATGCAGGATTGAAGAAAAAAAATTCCTTTCCCTATGGAGTTTATATATTGTTGTCTTAATTCTGGTTAGTCTTGAGTATAAAATATTTACTATTATGATACGATAATATCAGAAAAATTATTTTTATAAGATACTTTTGAAATTCGGTAAATTTTTGTCCTGATACTATCAGTCTGGACCGTGGAGTATTTGACCATTGTGACATGACTGCTTATCGCACAGATTTAAATATAATTTGGGTCAAATAATATCTCTAAACAAAAGATATGTGAAAAATAGAGTAAAGCTATAGAATGCTACAGTTTTTGACATTTACTATGATTTATTTTAAAAATAATTTTATATTTTTTGAAATTATAGTATAATTATATCATTTCTCCTCTTTGCTTTCCTTCTTCCCCCATATGTTCCTCTTGCTCTCTCTCAAATTAATGGCCTTTTTTTTCTTCAGTTATTTTCACACACACACACACACACACACACACAATCTGTTCAGTCTGTATAATGTTATTTTTTTGTGTGTTTGTGCATATGGTTCCAGGGCTGATTACTTGGTATGGGATAGCAAGTTAAGTTACCTGGAGTTCTTGGTCTAGGGTTCTTTGGATTTTGATGGACTGTGGTTTTCTGTAGGGTCTCCTTCTGTTGCAAGTAGAAGTTCTTTTGATGAGGGGTGAGGATTCCAGTTACCTGTGGCTAAATATTTGGGATGTAGTTAAAGATGGTGCTGGTTCAGTAAAGTGGTGGCTGTAGGTTCTCTTCCAAGATCTAAGGGTTCTTCAGCCCTGGGGAGTTGGCTAGGCTTCCATTATCAGACCGGATTTCACTCTTGCTGGGCCTTATCCAGCTAGGAAGCTGTTGGTTACTGCCAGGGTGTGAAGCCACCACTGCACCCTTGGAGTTACTGTGCCATGCAGGCAATTGTTGTGGTTCATATGTCTCTTTATTTTTTAATAAATTTCTTGAGAATTTTTACATATGAGTATTATATTTAGATCAGTTCCAACAGCCATCCAACTCCACCCATGTCCCCTCCCACTTCTTAAATTACTGACCTCGTCTTCTTTAATTATTATTATTACACACACACACACACACACTTTACTCAGTAGGTTTTTTTAGTATTGCTTTTATGTGTATTTGTTTTGGGCTGACCATTTGCGATTGAGCCACCTATGGGGGGGTTTCATCCCTGGAGAAGACTGAATCTCCTTGTCTTAGAAATCACTAATTGTCTATAGATCTTCATCTGAGAGTGGATCCGTGTGAAATTTCCCCCATGCAGTTTTTGTTTTATGTCCAAAAATTGTTTGAAGGTGCACGTTTCATTGAATAAGAGCAAAAAGCTTAGTGCCCTAAATTTTTATGCTTTGGACATTTAGTACATTGAGATACATTCCAGTCTTCTCTCATTATTGTTATTTAAAGATTTAAATGCATTCATTTAGTGTGTGTGTGTGTGTGTGTGTGTGTGTTCATGTGCCTGTATGCACAGGAATGCCTTGGCATGTGTGTAGGTCTGTGGACAATTTGTGGAAGTTGTTTCCCTCCGCCATGTGTGTGCTGGACATTGGAATCAGGTTTTCAGGCTTCAGCTGCAAATGTCTTTCTCCACTGAGATCTCTCATTATTTATGGCAATGTCTATGATGTATGAAGTAAATCCTCCCAATACAATTGTGTTTGCATCTCATGTAATCTTTCTGAACTCTTTTCTATCCTCAAAATCCTGGGCCTTGTACCCTCCCCCTGACGTTTATTGTTCTTGGTTAGTCCTTGTTTTCTCTAGTTCTCTGAATTTCTGAGGAGTGTTGTGTCAGTTACAGAAAGCTGCAGGGTAGAAAGGCAAATGAGATCTTGTAGCAGGGATACTGAACAAAGCTCCTGTCGAGCTTACCAGTAAATATCAGAGGTTGGGAATCCAGGGCCAATATCAAAGTGAGATTGCCAAACAGTTCCGTCCATTATAAAATAGGTCATTGGTAGCAGTAGATTATTTTAAACAAGTTACACATAGGCGAGATATTTTAGAGTTTTGAACTGATTTCTTCCAAAATCACTAATTAAGGCATTAAAATAAATTCATAACAAGAATGAAAGTTTAGTAATTTCCAAGTGTACATCAAGACTTAATGAAAGTTTAGTAATTTCCAGTCTTACTTATACGACATCAGAATAACACCTGCGTTTTAAAAGCAAGAAAACTGCTGTGTGTCGTGGTGCATATATACGATCTTGAGAGGCAGAAGCAGGGGAATCAAGAATTCAAGGTCATCTTTGGCTGCATAGGGAATTCACGGTCAGCCTGGGTTACACAAGATCCCATCTCAAAGAAACAAACAAATAAAAAGCAAATGAGAAAACTGAAGATTTAATCTGTTGGGTGACAGTGTACAGGTCTGTTTGTGAGGTTTCTGAGGGCATGCTCCTCCCACAGTACAATAACTATTGTGGAGAGAATCCCAAGCTCTACCTAAATAAATAGGTAGGTAGATTGCAATACAACCTAGTGTGGTCACAGACCTGATGAATGCCGTGGAGCTCAGATAAAAGAGCAAACATCTCTAAGGGCTTAAGGACAAGTAGGTCCTTAATTCCTTTTCATATTTTTATTCACTTTCTCAGAGTCTTTCCCAAAGAGCACAGTATACATCTAGAAAAGGGAAGCAACAACAAAACCCAACCCAAACCAAAACCAACAAACACCCCAAGCAAATATAGTCAGTGTTGCTATGTAAGAAAGTAAAGCAACATACTTTCCAAGTTTTTGCATTTATGTTTTGTGTGTAGAAGGGTGTTGTGCATGGAGATCACGGGGATACTTAAGTCTCTCTTAAGAGACCACGGTCTCCTTCCACTATGTGTGTTCGAGGGAACTAAACTCAGTTCATCAGGTTTGGTGGCATGTACCTTTATGTGCATCTCCCTGGCCCACATACCTGTTTTTACTACATTAGACTAGTTGTCTATAAATTAACAACACTATACTGTTTGCATTTTTTATGTAAGTACTTGGGCCAAGTCACAGAAGGGCAATACGGATTTCAGAAATCTTTCTACTGTCATCATGGCTCAGAATGCCTTCAGAGAAATGAAAACAATATTGTAATAGACAGAAAGCCCTGCACTTTCAAAGAAGCCCTTGAAACCACATTTAACTATAGCTTCTAAATAAATTGAGTCGTAAATTTAAATAAAAATACATACTTACTATTATTTGTAATATTGGCAAAAAAAATCACAGATTTGTACAGTAGAAAAAATGGTCAATTAATGGAGCCCCCCAAGGAGAGATGAGACCGAGAGGCAGTGTTTTAATTTAAGCATTTCTGTGTCCACTGATTTCTCTCTCACTTCTTGAATAGCTTCCTATAAAACACCAACTGTCTGTTAAAAAATGAAAATCTCAGTATTTGTTAAACTACAGAAAGGTTCCTGGATTATGTGTCGCGTCCTTTCGTCTTTTCTGCCTCTAGGGGGAAGTGTGTTCTTGTGGGTTAAGGATTCCCTGTGGTAGTCTTTAGTGGGACTTCAGGACTGGCTGGACAAGAGGGAGGGACCTTTGAAACTCTGCAAGGACCCTTAGATCTTAGCCAAGGTTCTGAGGCAGGGGGATATAGAGAAAAAGCCCCAGGCATTTTTTTAAAAACTACATTTCCAAGAATCGTGGTAACTTCTCCACCTGGTAGTCTTTCTTGGCGATAACTGCAAAACATCTGGACAAAAACTTCACTCGACAGAACTAGAAACAAAACGGCTCTCGGATGTTGATGAAAGCACTTCTAAATTCTATAAAATCCTCAGAGTTTCTGCAATACTACATTCAATAACGACATTTTTGGGCTTTCAACTGGCCAATCTTATTCCTTTGTTTTCTTTGACAATTGAAGTAGATAATTGAATTCTGAATGTGAAAAACATGGCCCCCTCCCTGAAAGGAACAATATTTAAAACCTGAGTTCAATGCTTTTTATGTTTTTCCCCTTCCTTCCTCTCTCCCTCTCTCTTTTCTTTGTTTTGCTAGTATTTCTGTTAAAACATTACAAAAGTTATATCAAGTGCTATTATTTTCAGTTTTACTTTTCTGGAAAGGTTGAAAATTTGTTTTTATATAAGAGTATGTTTATGAGTGTGTGAGTCTGTGTATATGTGTGTATGTGAATCTGTGTATGTGTATGTGTGTATGTGTGTAATCTGTGTATGTGTGTGTGAGTGTGGGTGAGTGTGTGTATGAAAGAGTGTGTGTATGAACTGTGTGTGTGTGTTACTAGGCACTGAATTTATCTTGGGCAAATTCCATTGAGTTGTATCTCCAGCTCTCTTTTCTTTTCTTTTCTTTCTTTCTTTCTTTTTTTTTTTAAAGCCTTTTATTTGGTGACAGTACCTTATAAAATTAAATTGTCCAGGTTGGCCCTGAATCACTCTATTGCCCAGGCAGCCTTAGAATTCGATATCCTCCCGAGGAGCTGGCCTTTCAGGCCTGGGTCAGCAGGTCCAGTTATCAGTGTGATACAAAGAATATCACTTCCGGTGGGAATCAGCTTGGTTACCAAACCTGTTCTACATAGTATTACAGGTGACCTTTCCCAATAAAAAATATCCGCAGGGGACAAAGAGGTATTTGAACATCTCACGTATACTTTTTGGGCCATGGTTCTTCAACTGTAGAAGCAGAGGTCTTTTCCGGCTTAAGATGGCAAAACTGCATGGTAGTCACACATGATAGTTTCAGCTGGGTGCCTAAAGGACTCTTCGATGGACAGCCAACAAAATCATCCTAACACAAACCCATAACCTTGTGTTACTGTTTATAGTCTCGTGCTTGTTTGTGTTTGAATACTTATTTTATCTATTTATTTTAAATCCCAACTTCTGTTCATTTGAAATCTGCATGGATTTGTTAAGCACAAGGGCAGCAACATTTTTACCCCCTCCCCGCTGTTTCTGGGCAGTTCCACAGCTTCCTTCTGGCTGGAAGCTGAGCGCTCCTACCCAAAGGCCACAGGGAGGCCATGATCCTAGCCATGATGTAATCCTACTGCCCTGCTGTTGACCCAAGGGCGAGGCCTGAGATGCCAGAGGCACTCACACGGGGGGGGGGGTGCCACTGAAACCTCAGACTATCCTAGGGAGCCCACACCACACACTGCAGAATCATATCGCCATTGGCCCGCGTTCCCCAGACACAGGGCACACCGGTTGGTAACAGGAAACCTTGGTTCTTCATGTCTCCTGGCAACCAGTTGAAATCCACTAAGACCCTTGGAATCCAGGATTTAGCTGTTGTCTTTTTTTTTCTTAAATAACTATGAGCCTATAAACAAATGTTTGCTTTCCCAAGAGTTCAGGAAGGATTTAATTGTTGTGAAGCGCTAAATATCAGTTTCCAATGTGCGTAGATAACTTCAGAATTACATTTTATATAGAAGCCTCTTTTAGTACTGGTTAGCAGCTCTAATTAAATTAACAAAATCTCACCCAGGATTCAGAAAGTCATACTCAAAGCAAAGTTTTAGGGACCACAGTGCAGAACTAATATCTAAATGGCTCTGGGCATGAAAAGTTAGTTGTCCAGAATTACATTTTCACTTTTAGAAAGGACGATGGAGAGAGTGCTGATGCCAGGAGTTGCCATGTCCCCGAACGCCTCAATTTGCCATTTCGTAGTCACAGATGAGAGCAAAGACATTTTGGGGTCTCGGAATAAAAAAACAAAAACAAAAATAAAAACAACAACAAAAACGCCCTGGGCAATGAAGAATCGCGTGCAAGTTTCTGCCGAAAGAGGGCGTACGTTTTAGACTAATAGAATTCGTGCACGCACCGACGCCCAGCTAAATGAAAGAATATTTTAAACCATTTTAAAATTAACTTTCATTTGCGGGATTTTAGTGTCAGAACTACCTTGTGCAACAGCCTGTTCCCATCGCAAATGTCTTTGCTGCGTGACCACGAAAAAAGGGTTCAGGCCCTTTGGACCCGCGCGACTGCGCGGTCCTGCGCGCTTCGCCTCTGGTCTCGGACACCCCCGAAAGCGTTTTCCACTCCGTCTGCATCGCTGTGGTAGTTGTGACTAGTGGGAAAACTGGGTCTCCCAGGCAGGACCTTTCTAGCCATCCCAGAATCTCAGGAATTCTGAAACAGAAGCGGCTGGATTTCCCAGCAAGTGGGGCTGGAGCAGACTGCTGTTCGGCGCTTAGGGATTCTCTGGGGGAAGATTTTTTTTTCCGAGGGGCTGAGTAAACAGAACTTTTGGGGGATAGTTTTCAAGCTCTGTGACACTTCCTGGAATGGAATCATTTACCCACCATTGGAAGCAACAAGTTTCTCTTTCCTTGCCTCGGTGACCCTGCGGAGGGGTCTGTGCCCCAAGACAAGGCGACGACTGCAGCCGCTGTGATTCTAGCACGTCCCAGCAGCCCAGAGGGAGGGGACCCACGCCGGGTTGGGGAAGGACGGGTGCGGAAACCGCCCAGGCCAGATGGGCACACCAGGTCCGCAAATGAATCTTCTTGCACGGGGACCTTGTTCCTTGTTCTCCGACCTTCCTCCGCGGATCTGGAAGGTCAGGTGCCGGACAGGATGGGCGCATCCAGACAGAACGAGGCAGGAGCAAGAAAAGAGGTGAGAGAGAGTGAGACCTATGGAATTTTGCGCCGAAGCCACCAATTTGGAGACACCCCCACCCCCTTTTGCAGCGTGTGTGTCTGCGTGTGCGTCTGTGCATGTGCGCGCGCGCGCATTTCTTTCAAATATCTATACTTTTTTTTTTTTTTTTAAATGGGGGCTAGAGAGAGTGGAGCCAGCGAGAGGCGGGGACCTTAGAGTCGCGCCGCGCCGAGAGGGCTCCCGCGGGTGTAGACGTGGGCGGCTGCGGCTTTGGGCCAAAGCTGAGCACCGGCAAGGAGTGGGGCTTAGGGACCCGGCAACCGCGAGTAGGCCAGGGGTGCGGGGAGGAGCCCTGATGTAAGAATGTTAATGAGAGGCTCCCCCAGCCCAGCCCCCACCCCTCCCCACCCCCACCCACCCGCTGCAGAGACAAGCCCGTCCTCGGCTCGCCATGTGTGGTAACGCGCTCCGCCGCTGCCACGCTATTTAAACACGGGCTATGGATCCAGGAACCCGCGCGAATCAATGGGATCAAACGCGAAGGAGGTGCACCGTCAATTACAAGCACCTGGACAAGTCTAACTTTTATTTTTCTTTTACAAATAACGCCTTCAAATGCAACCTTAGCAACGCCCAAATAGAAAGCCACCTCTAAGCCAAATAGTCTATGTGCAAAGGGAGGGAGAATATATAAATTTATAATAAGTCTATATGTATATTACAGACGCACAGGTTTACATTAGGTGAACTTTTTTTTCTTTTTCTTTCTTTGCCTTCCTTCTTTCTTTCTTTCTTTTTTTTTTTTTTTTTTTGAAAACCTAGGGACACTTAAGAGGAGTCTTCCTCTTTCTTTTGGCGCTTTACTCAAGGGGGTATTCTGTTTTCTCGGAGCGCCCAAGGGGGCGCAGGGACAGAGGAGAAAGAAGAGTGGGGAGGAAAGAGGCAGGGTGGGCGGGGGGCAGAGGGCGAGCGGGCAGCCAAGGCGAGGGCTTGCTGGCAACACGATGCAGTCCCTGCTGCTGCTTACTTTCTCGGCGTGCGTGCTGCTGGCCAGGGCGCGGCTGGCTGGCGGCGCAAGTGTTGGCGGTAGGGACAACGGGCCAGGCAGCGGGCGCCGGCAGAGAGAGGCGCTGACTGCTCAAAAGATCGAGGTGCTTGTGCTGTTGCCCCGGGACGATTCGTACTTGTTCTCCCTGGCCCGGGTGAAACCGGCCATCGAGTATGCTCTGCGTAGCGTGGAGGGCAACGGCACCGGGAGGAGGCTACTGCCTCCGGGCACTCGCTTCCAGGTGGCCTACGAAGACTCGGACTGTGGCAATCGTGCGCTCTTCAGCCTGGTGGACCGCGTGGCGGCGGCGCGCGGAGCCAAGCCGGACCTCATCCTGGGGCCGGTGTGCGAGTACGCGGCAGCGCCGGTGGCCCGGCTGGCGTCGCACTGGGACCTGCCGATGCTGTCTGCAGGAGCGCTGGCCGCCGGCTTCCAGCACAAGGACACGGAGTACTCGCACCTCACGCGCGTGGCGCCTGCCTATGCCAAGATGGGCGAGATGATGCTCGCCCTGTTCCGCCACCACCACTGGAGCCGAGCTGCCCTGGTCTACAGCGACGACAAACTCGAGAGGAATTGCTACTTTACCCTCGAGGGGGTCCATGAGGTTTTCCAGGAGGAGGGTTTGCACACGTCTGCCTACAATTTCGATGAGACCAAAGACTTGGACCTGGACGACATCGTGCGCTACATCCAGAGCAGTGAGCGAGGTGAGCAGGAGCGCCACCCGGGTCCTTGGCTCTGTCCCAGCGGTTCTAGGTGGTTCCCCCCAAACCCCATCAACTCAGCTTTCTGCAGATCTCACTCTCCCCCGAAACCTGAGGACCCGAGGAAGGTGTACACGGGGACTTGTTCAGGTGTGAGCTGCCTGAGCCAGGGGCGGATTGAGGGTAGCCCATCGCGGTGGAAGGGGTGTGCCTAGAGAGTCCTGGGGAAGTGGACCTGGCCGAGGGAACGTTTGAGCCTACTGCTAGCGCGGTCCGGAGTATGACAGGTGTTATGAAACACCATGGATTTTCTCTCTTCGACAGCTCCGGGGTCCCAAGTGTTTCAGGAACTTGTTACTCTGTCCATTGCTGTAGCGCGCCCCCCTTATAGGGCGACGCCCAGCAGCTTATTGACTACCTGGGGGTCCCCTGGCTGTTCTTTTCCCAGACCCCAGATCTCCTTTAAAGGCTCTTTGTGTTACTCTTCCATGCCCCCTCTAGTCTCATATAAACAAGCTTCTGTGGTTTCCACCAAAGTGCGTCGCTGTGTCTGGACTCGCGGCGACACACTAACTTCCCCCGGTCGCGTTGGCTTCCCAGACTCTGAAAGAGCGCAGAGCTGGATTTCACCCGAGCGCGTGCAGGATCCCGTGCGGATCCTCCTTCCCACGGGTCCCCTCCCCGGGCTTTTCTCCCGGAGTAACCGAGGGCTTGGAACAATAGCCAAACTAGAGAGAGAGAGAGCTCACTATGGGGGTTGCGACCATGGCTACAGGGTACATGTGAAGCTTCGCTGCTACCCGCCTTTCTGATGTGTAGATAGCTGGAGGAGCCAGGATCTCCACATAGGGCAGTGAGTCGGGGTGTCCTGTTTGGGGTCCACAACATTTGGGAAATTCCGCCTCTGCTTTCCCTTGGTGCGCAGGCGCTCGGAATATCCGTAGTATTTCCCCGTTCTCCCCCTCCCGCAAAGCTTCCAATGTTACTGGTTGCTGTCCATGTGAGACCTAGGAGGACCCGAGCTAGTTAGGCACCCGGCTTGTCCGCAGTTTGGATGCTGGTGACCTGGGCCTGCCTGTTGCAGAACAGCATAGCATGAAGCTTGGAGACTCAGAACAGGTGAGGTGGGCAAGAAAAGCTTCCTGAGTGGCGCCACGATGGCCTCTCTCTCCAACTTGGCCGCTCTGAACTCGAGTGAGCACGCCCTGTAGAGTGAAGAGGTGTTGCAGACAGTGTGGACACGGCAAGTTTGACCGTAAGAACACCAGGCTGCGCAGAATCACTGTTAGGTGCTCCAGGAGGGTACTGGTTATGTAAAAGGAAAGTTCTCTCCCCTGGTGGCAGATTTGTCCCTTCTAGACGAGAAACCCACATCTACTTTCCTTCCACTCTCAGTCCTCAGGCTACTGCAGCCTCTTGCGGTGCTGGCACTAAAAACCTGGAGACGACCCAGGGCAGGCAGGGAATGGGGGTGTGTCCCCTTTCTGGCTAGATCCCAGGTTTGCAAACCCTGTCATTGCCTTGTTGAACCGAGTGAGGTGGTGACCTTGGCACAGTGGCCTGGGATGAGAAGCCTGGCAGATCCGTCTGTCTGCTGTGTGGCCCCTGAGCTGCACAGGGCTCCTGGAGCCGTGGTGCTAGGAGGGCTAGAGTGAGAGCGGGCTCAGGAACTGGTGTGTCCTGGTTTAAAAGGACTCCAGCTTGCATGCTGCCCCTGTTATTGTTTTTAAATACACCAAGATTCGTAGATATACTCAGATCTCTTCGCTCCCCACCCCCCGTCCAGTTTAGCGGTGAAAGTTTGCTAGACAGGTGTGTGCTGCCTTAAAGGTGATAAGGTTATGATCGTTCGGATTCTTTCTCTAAAATCTGTCTCCAACAGTGATATGGCAGACTTTCCAAAATATAAATAAAAACATTTTCCCGGCTGCTCTCCTTTCAATTTCTTACTCTTTGTAGAGAAAGTTAAGGCTCTCAGGATGTTTCCTGTGGATCTGAAACTTTACTTCACTGGGATAGCCAAGGTGTTAAGTAGGGCTTTAGTGTATGCTGTCAGTAGAGTTTGGGGCTCAGCCACATGCTAGCTGATCCTGGGCTGTTAAACTGTATCCCAGGCTCTTGAGGTAAAGTGGGCTTCTGTAACAGCCACATCTTGGGGGATGCTGGGAAGGTTTAACGAGTTAAGCCACCAGAATGCCCTGAAACAACACCAGATCCGTGCAGTAAATGTGTAGCTTCATTGTAGTGGGTGCTGTTTCTATATGATAACAATCGCCTTCACCAAGAAGGGGAAGCCATGTCCTGGGAAGCACTCTAGACTGAGAATTACACACCTCGGGATGCAGCTCCTCCACTTTGCAAGGCACTGAATTTGGAACATGTTTCTTCTGTGAAACAAGGAGCTGGATGAGAATCAGGGTCTTTCCAGTTGATATTCTGAGGTCTGGATGTAAAAATGTAAAATGTAAAAATGAAGCCAATAGCATTCTGCCACAGAGCATCTTCTATCCTTAGGAACCCTTCCCACCTCCTCTTTTGGAAGGAACATTTTAACTTTAAAATCAAATTATACATATCTGAACATCTTCACTGTTAAACAGTGATCTGTGACTATCTCAGTAGTAATGTAATATTTTTTTTTCTGGCTATATTATGACCTTTAGAAAGGAAAACAAAAACAAAAAAACCCAACCAACCAACCAACCAACCAAACATACCCTCCCCAATCCAAATAATTCTTATCTCCTAGGGTTTACCATCTAAATCAATAATTGAAAAACTTTAAAAAGTCTAATATACTTAAAATAGATATAGCTGGGCAAGTGTGATTCAAGTGTTCTTATAGCATTCGTTTATACTAGTGGCTGAGGTAATGACACAGAGTCGATCTCAGCTCCCAGGCATAAGAGCAGTAGAGAGTTTATTAATGCTAGAGCTGCAGACAGCGTCAAGAAGTAGGGAGCGGGGGATGAGATTTTACAAGGCGCTGTTTGATCATGTATTTATTACAAGATAGTGGCCAATTTTTTATATACATGGGAGGGTGGCAGAGAACACTGGACAGTAAATTTTGAACATCCGAGTCTTTTTTAAAATAAAGTTTCTGTGTTTAATTTCAGATAAAAATTTGAGTGCAAAAGAGACTTTTTTTTTCACCAGAACAACAGAAATTGAACAAGATGATACCGTAGGCAGGTGGCTAAGTCTTGTTAGCCTTTTCCACTCAGGATTTGTCTGTTCAAGCTACTAAGAATATTCTAAAAATCACTTTAGGAAATAAATGTCTGTGACATAAACACCCCCCCCACCTATGAGATCTTAGATGGGTGTGTGGTACTTGTCTGTAATCCCAGCATTCAGTCAAAAGGATTGTGAGTTCAAGGTCAACCTCGGTTATAGAATGTGCCCTGCTGTCCCAAAGTACAAACAAACAAACAACAAACAAATGCTTTTTATTTATTACTGGATTCATTTATGCAGCTGACTTCTGACCTTGATATATCAGATGAAATGATACACTTACTATAAAAAGGACAGAGAGAAATACATTTTTTCAAGCAATGAAAGGTTATAGTTCTTTGGTTTATGTTCTTCTAAGATGCAGAACTTTAAGTGATCTACAGACAATGGTTTTGCATGAAAACTAGTCTTATTCTTTTAGTTATGGCTATGTTATTTATTTGGGCCTGAATAAGGACGACAGAGGTAGAAATAGTTAATGAATACAAAAACAACGTATTTTTAGTAGTCTGGTGTAAATAGCCAAATAATTTGTCAACAGAATTTTAAAGCCAAGAACCCATCGTAAAGCTACCTAGCACACAGCAGCAGAATAGAAAAGTACTACAGTCCCTAGTTCAGAAAACACAAGAGCCCTTAGGGTGGCTAGAGCTTTGCCAACAGGAGACATAAGGATGTGGTCTGTCCTTTGTAAACAACATCCCTTGCTATGTAATGTAGAAACAGAAAAACCTGCCTTAGGAAGAAATTAGATTTTTATTTTTATCCAAGTTAGGTACGTATCTGTGTAAGACCGGAAAATGACTTGTCTTATCAGGAGAAAATCTCTTGTCACTTCCTCCCTGTCTTGGACTTACCAGAGGCCTCGTTTCTGACTCTTATGGATGTTCTATAGCAATTTGACTTTGGAACTCCAAATAATAAGCTACTTTTGATTTTTTTCCTTCGATTTTAGGTTTTGTCTCTGGGAATGCCAGTGGAGAATGGTGGAGTTCTCCGCTAACATGTACTATCTACACAGCAAGAGTTTCCCTTGTTCATTCCTCTGATAGCATCTTGTCAGCATATTTTGCTGAGCTCTGGAGTCAGAACTGATACTTATATTACCTTCTAAATGTTGTTCACAGTTCATTCACTTGGGGCTATGTAAAAAAAAAAAAAAAGAAGCCCCTTTGTTTGTTTAGTCTCTTATGGACTGACTGCTAACATCGCCTGTACATTCTCCACTCCAGCTTCCTGCCTTCTTTCAGCTTAGTCATTTTCCTGGCATCCTGTGCTATTATCCTTCTGAGCTCTCTATTTAGTGTCTTCCCAAGGCGTCCGTCACCTATCATTTCGAGCCTGGTCCCTGTGTGCCCGCCTTTCTTGATTGATGCTCTTGTTTTGGTGGACCACATTTTCCAGAGCATTTCTGACAAAGGAGAGATGAAAGATGCATTTTGAAATGCTTCACTACTGAAATTTTATTCATTTTTCCCTCGTAAATAATGATAAAATCCATGCTATACATAATGTTCCTCCTCAAAATTTGGTAGAATGACCCCATTGTCTTCTGGGTTCTGAAGTCGCTGTTCCTTTGAATTGATTTACATTCCAGACTTAGTGTTTATAATTACCCACCCACTCAGCAAATCTTAGAATCTCCTTGCTTTCTGTGGTCTAGCATTTCAGCACCATACACATTGCTGTCAGTATTTTGCCTTGGGGCTTGGGAGGCCCCCTTTCCTCAGAAACTCATGTCTTTTAATTCTAAGAAAATTTCTTAAGCTATTTCTTTGATGATTTTATTCCCTTCATTTTTACTGTGCATTTTAAACTTGATGTTAGACCACCTGGCTGATTCTCTATGCATTTTGTCCCCTATTTTTGCCCCAAATGCCTTTTGTTTGGGGATTTCTTTTGGCTGCTCTCCAAAATTACTATCACATTTAATTTTTTTGATTTGTTCCTATTATTTAATTTGCATGCATTTTTTTTTTGCCTGCATGTGTATTGTGTATCACATGCGTGCCTGGTGCCTTGGTACCCGAGGAGGTGATGGGCCTTCATGTGGGTGCTGGGAATCAAACCTGGGTCCTTTACAGCAATAAGTGCTCTTACCCACTGAGCCAACTCTCCAGCCCTCCCATTGCCTTTTTCAATTCTAGGATCACACTCTCAGTGTGCAGCTCATGGTGTACTCTGCTCTGCCTCCATGCAGCAGCTCCTTTCTTCTGTGTCTAAGTAGAGCCCTACATGGAACATGGGTGTAAGTGTCAGTGGGAATGTGGGAAATGACCTTTTTACTGCTCTTTTACACTAGTTGGAGAGCATGCATTTAAAATGCTGCCAAAAGGGTCTGCTCACCATCAGCTGTAGGCAGGGACAGCCACATATCATAAAGAGCATCGCTTACCTGAGAGTCCTCTTCCAGGAGCAGCCAACTCCTTACCCACGTGTCTACTGTAGCCTACAGTGTGTTGTGTGCAAGTGGAGATATCTCAGAGGAGAAGAAAGAGCCCAGCACATTTCTCCATTTATCCTGTTCTTCCAGACTCACCAATAAGATAATTCACTACATTTTCATCTTTCTGGGGCTAGTGAGAGGACAAATGAAAGCCCCCGGAGAGATGGGAGATGCTAACTCATTGTAGCTGTCTAAACGGAAACCCAAGAGTGAGGAAAGGAGAGTCCCCTAATGTGTGTGTGGATGCCCCTTGGAATGTGTTTATCTTTCTTAATTAACATTTGAAGCCACTCCTGTACACTTAACCACTTTGATTATAAGAACATGCTGCAATAATAAGAAACCATTTATGGGAACAGTGTGGCCCCCAGAAGGGAAAGGGTGATACCTAATGTCACAAGTTAAAGTGTGGATAGAGTGAAAAATATGGCTACTAAGAACAATTAGCATCATATCACTATCCCTTTTTTTCTGGTTTAATGTTTTGTTCTCAAATAAATATCTTTGTATTAAAGCGAGGCTTGGTGGCACACTTTTAATCCCAGCACTCAGAAGGCAGAGGCAGATGGATTTCTGTGGTTTTCAGGCCAGCCTGTTCTATATAGCGAGTTCTGGGACAGGACAGGGTCACACAGAGAGACCCTGTCTAAAACAAACAGAAAACCAGTTAATATTTATGTATTGAAATGCACGTTAATATCACAAAAGCTGTCTGCATTGACATCCATTTGTGCAGGAGGATCAGCAGACCCTGTTTTTCTGTAAATCTTATCTGATATTGGGAGGTCTGGGGAGCTAGTATGTTTTCCTGAGGGTGACACACGCTTCCATACATTCCCACAGTTTTCTTAAGAGTTGCACTGAACCTGTGAATGTCACTTGTGTAATTTGGTTACTGTATAAAGCAATGGAATATGAGTGAGAACAGAAAACTATCTCATTAAAAAAAAACATTTCAAGTCTTTCATGAACCATACAAAGGAAAGTTTGCTAAACGTACCCATAGTTCAGTTAGGCATGAATGAGATAACCCTAAAAGATAGAGGAACACCATGAAAAGCTAAGGTTCTTTATTCTGAGTGCTTTCTTGCTTCTACTTAAACTAGAACTAGCTGACAACATGTGTTGTGGGTTTGGATTATCTGAGAGAAACATTGCCCCGCACCTGACCTTGGACAAGAGGATTTCCTTTTGGAAGTAAACCGTATACTCGACACAAAATGGGCAGGACTGAAAAGAACCAAAGTCTAAGCAGGTAGATGAATGTCGCTCTCTGACACACTTGCTCAGCCACAGTTGGAAAAATTAATCAGGAGCAGTGGTAGAAATGGGGGGAGAAGCAAGATAGAGAGGCAAATCGGGAATGTAAAATCATAAGTACCATGAAAACTGGTCATCTGGGACTTTGGGTGCTAATTCTTTGGCCTCAGGGTGCAGTCTGTTTTATCCTAGGGCAGGGATGGCTCTAAAAAGGATGCTTAGGGTTAACATCTAGTACCTTTGGATGCTTGAATCACCACCCCCTCCACTTCTCTGATTCTTATTACCTCCTTTGTAGCATCCCACTGCTTATAATTTGGCTCCTCAGTTAGCATGCCTACATGGGGGAGATATTGACACAAGTGTATTTGTGATCCCCTTAAGCCACCCACAGCTCTGACAATCTGTTTATAAACACCTTGTAGGCTAGGTGCCCAATGTGCCCCAGAATCCATTTGTCTACATAAGGCTTTTGAGACACACTGAACTCTAGACACTTGATACAAATTGATAAGGGATCCTTAGTAGACAGCCAATCAGTGCTTCATGGACCCCCCCCCCCCGGAGATACCCACTCTTGGAATCCATGCTCTTGAAACTTGCCCAGCCTTTGCCTCTTGTTGGCTATTTTACGAGATACTTGGCCTGTGATTTTTTCCCATCGAAGGGGCTTGATCTAAAACAAGGGCTTGAGTTAGTAATTAGGAGTTTCTTTGAGAGCTTCTGTATTGAGTCATCTTGGGATTTTTCTAAAATCCCAAATGTATAATTACATTTCCAAAAGAAGCAACACCTACTCTCACTGTTATGGGGTTCAGAAATTTTGCTTTGTCCCCAAACTGTGTTTCCTAAGGTGCTGTTACCCTGTGCACGAAGCCATCCTGTAGTTAGAAATGACCGTCATAGCCTGACCCCCTGAGCTAACGTGCCTAGTGAATGGCATATCAACAGGGGGCCAGACTGCCATGCAGAATGGCAAGGCTGTTTGGGCACAGCCTGCAATTTGTTTTATGTCTTTTAGCACCTCTACTTTTACAAAGAGCACACATATCTCAGAGGGCTGGCACACATCACGAGAAGGTGATTTACAGTGCCCAGGCTTCTGAGGTTCTCCTCACAGTCTGTGTAAGAGGCAAATACAGTTCTCCTGGTCAGGGAGGCCTGCAAGCCAAGAACCAGCGAATTGACTGGGCAGTGGCCAAGTCCCCATTTCACTCTATCCCATGTCACCCTTAGGTCATGGGCAACCATCTCTTAAAGCTGTGTGAAGCCTCTTATATTTGACGGCGTGACTACAAACTGAAAAACCGTGAAAAGCAAATGTGTGTGTGTGTGTCCTGGGATCTTCGTATCTGTTTCTCTGTGTGTCGGGTCTCCTTCAAAATAACGTTTGTAAATGAACACAGAAGAAAGTGTGTACTCATGCCTGATTTGCCAAAGGAATGTTCTCTCTGACCCCATCCACTGCTTTCCCCGGAGAAGGTGTTTACTGTGTTATTAAGAAAGAGAAGCAGTCATCATTGTCCCTGTCTGTTTTCATTTGTTTTGTTTTTGAGGCAGAGTCTCACAATGCAGCCCAGGTGGCCTAGAGCTCACTATGTAGCCCAGGCTGCCCTGAAACTTATGGCAATCCTCCTGCCTCAGTCTCCCATGCGCTGGAATTACAGGCACAAACTACATGCCCAGCTCTTCCTGCTGTATAGCCTTCACTCAAATTTCACCAATTGTTGATACGTTGTCTTTTTCTCTTAACTTTTCACATATTTCCCCTCTCTTTCCTATCTCTTCTGATTTCCTGTGTATGTATGTACATGTGCATGTATTAATAATCAACAAACCATCCTTCTACCCATCCATCCCTTGTTGATCTATATCTATTTGGTTTTCAGATAAGGTCTCCTTATATAGCCCAAGGTAGACTGATTCTTCTACCTTTGTCTTTGTCTGGGATTGAACACTATTGAGATGTGTTTGTGTAAACATACATACATACAAAATTGCAAAGACAATACAAAGATTATGTTATGAAACATTTGAGAGCAATTTAACAGGGCCATGCTCTGTATCACTAAACTCGTTCCTTTTTTGCCTCAAAGTCTCATTGAATGCAGTCTGGACTCAGATTTCAAAGATGACCCACACATTGCTGAGATTACCGGTGTACACCACTGTACCCAGTTTTGTGTGGAGCTGAGGAGCAAACCCATGGCTGTGGGCACTCTAGGCAAGGACTCTACAGACAGAGTCACATCCCCAGCTTTCTCAAAACATTTAAGAACAAGGGCGTTTACATAACCAACTGCAGTAGTCGTCCTAAAAGCAAGAGTCTTAATGCCAGCACATCCTGCTATCTAACTACAGACCTGAAGTGAAATGTCACCACCTGTCTCTTGATGTCCTTACAGAAGATCTTTTAATTGTATTTTAAAGAGCATGGGTGGGTCATGCATCCTACCATATCCTGGGTTAGATCTGTCTCTGCTTCCTCCTGACCATATGCACTCTGCCCATTTGTGTATTTCTAGCCTTCTGTGTGTTCCATCAGGAGGCTGCCGTGTCTGTGTCCTCATGGTGATGCTGGTCCCTATCGCTTGGTTGGGATGTTGTTTGCTAAGTTTTGCTAAGTTAAAATTATTGTGCATTTCCCTTTTATCCACAGTTTCATCTTGGGACTTAGCTACTCATAGCCACGTGGTTTGAAAATTTTAAATGAAAATTTCTGCAAGCAAACAGTTCTTAAGTTACTTTTGTTGTAGTATATGTTATAATTGTTCTCTTTCATTACTATTACTATTGTCAATCTGTCACAGTGTCTAACCTAGAAGTTAAGTTTTGTCATAGGTATGCATATTTAGGAAAAAAAAACATGGTATGTTTTTCTACCCAACTTTTGGGACTGCTTTGGGATCTGGGAATGTACCTCCTGTGGATAAGGGGTGACCATGCATTAGGTAGTTCACAAGGAGATATTCAAGACTATATAAACCACCCATTCTTCTGCTGTCGCCTGGTTGTTTTGGCCTGTTGTTAGCCTGTTGTGTTTGGGTGACTTACACATTGTTTCTCTCCCCAGTGGTTATCATGTGTGCCAGCGGTGACACCATTCGGAGCATCATGTTGGCGGTGCACAGACATGGCATGACTAGTGGAGATTATGCCTTCTTCAACATTGAACTCTTCAACAGTTCTTCCTACGGTAAACCGCTTCTAGCTTCTCCGACTCTGCTCAAGTGTCAGAAAGAGGAGTGAGAAAGAGTCAAAAGCTTTAGTGAGGTCCATAGATGTGATTTCAGTTACCATGGGAACCATATTTGATTTTGAAAATTCATGATCCTGAGCACTTCCACAGTGCCTCCTAGTTTCTCTAGCTTTTCTTGTTTTCCAAGAACCCAGTCGGAGCAAAAGATACCATGTACCAAGGGTGTCAAAAACAAATTTGTGTGGGTCAGCATAGTCCATTCCTAACTCCACAGGAACATACATGCAGGCACCAGATGTTCTTGTCATGACAGATTGCCAGAATAATTTAAGTGTGATTTGGGATAGAATTTTAGGTAGCAGGAACAGATTAGAACTATAGGATAGAATATGCCAAGTTATATCGTTAGCACATAGCACATAGTTATTGCATCATAAAACTTCTAGTAATAAAATAATATGTAAATATATATTATTTATTCATATTATGTGTGTGTTTCTTATAGGCTACAATAGGAAATAGAATAATGAGCACTGCAAGTTGAGACAAAAGCATTTGAAAGTCTTTGTTCCTAACCCTCCCTTCTTGTAGTTTACTACACCTTAATCCTTTCTTAAGTAGACATACAGGGTGAAGACATCTTAGATTCCTTATAATGGATATAGGGAACTCCCAAGGTCTGTGTAATAGAGGATTAATTTTTTTTAAAAATAAAGTAAGTGTTTATCTGTATCTTGGTGTTTTGCCTGCCTGCATGTCTGTGCATCACATGTGTGCAGTGCCCGAAGAGGCCAACAGAGGGCATTGGATACCTTGGGAACTAGCGTTACAAACCGTTGTAAGCCATGTGGATGCTGGGGTTTGAATCTGGGTCCTCTGGAAGAACAGCCAGAGCTCTTAACCACTGAGTCATGTCTCCAGCCCCCACGTAATGGAAGAAAGCTTAAGGGGCTCATTATGATCACAAGTACAAAGCCTTTTCCTCCCACTGTAGTTACGGCGGTCTCGGAAGTCGACACTTGAGGATTTTTTTTTACAAACATATACACTGACTGCTCAAGGCCACACAGCTCTTTCGAGAGCATGCTGATGATGTATAGTTATTTAGATAGGATCCAAGCCTTTAAACATTCACTGTGGTTTCCTGCCCCAATTTCCTGGCTTACTTAAGCAGTGATCTTTGTGTATATACAGATAATATAACACGCTTCTGGGGAATAAAGAAAAGTTGATGAAACAGAACTAACCACTGCTTCCTGTAATGGATAGCCCTGGCCATATGGTGCTTGCAGGATAAATGCAGTATTTCATGCTACATGCTACCATTATAGTTTTCCCTCCCTCTTTTCTGTTAAGCAGGATGTTGTCCCCACTTACTGACTTAAGACCAGAAGGTCATAATACCAGGACTGCAACATTGAGTTCTTTAGCACAGGGCTCAAAATAGGTTAAAGGGAAACATCTATTCTGTCTTACAAGATGAAAAACTGAATTTAAGGTGATGTGTAACAATGCGTGCTATAAACAGACAGGCACATTTACATGCATTATGCACACAGTTCTAATAATAAAGGCTACTACTGGGATTCCTTTATCTACGGATAAAACTTGTGCTGTTTTCCCGTTATTATAATAAGCTAGCATTGCTGAAACTTTGGAAAATCTATAAAAACAACTGGAAGAAAATAAGCTGAAATTCTGCCACTCAGATAAAAGGTTAAATTGCAATTTCTTAGAGGTATATATCTTAAAGAAAAAGGAAATACATATTTTTGTCTATTATATGTATGTATATTTCATAAGAATATTTTTCAATAAAATGATCATAGTATGGTACAACTACCTAGTACATCTTTAATTAATCTCTATTTCTTAACACTGATCGATCCCAGCCTCTTATTATTAAGAACAGCACATTGAATAGTTTGATACATATACACTTATAGTCACACAGTTAGACATACATATATTATATATTACATAATATAAATTCCTAGAAGTGCTGGCTCAATTGTTAAATGCAAACACTGACAGGAATTGGCAACTTTCTTCATACAGAGGTTTTACCAATTTGTATTTTTGGACAATGATGAAATTTTCTGTACTGGTGTATCCTTTATCAATTTTGCAAAATATATATTTATTTATCAGAATTTATATTTTTGTTCATAAGCAAAGTTTCTATAGTTTAATTTTTAGTCTATTATTCTAAATGTGTGTGTACACTTGCTGTTGTGTGTGTGTGTACACTTGCTGTGGTGTGTGTGTGTACACTTTCTGTGGTGTGTGTGTACACTTGCTGTGGTGTGTGTGTGTGTACACTTGCTGTGGTGTGTGTGTACACTTTCTGTGGTGTGTGTGTGTACACTTTCTGTGGTGTGTGTGTGTGTACACTTTCTGTGGTGTGTGTGTGTACACTTTCTGTGGTGTGTGTGTACACTTGCTGTGGTGTGTGTGTGTACACTTGCTGTGGTGTGTGTGTGTACACTT
>JAQHUG010000237.1:2412859-2429736 GCA_028555095.1 Dicrostonyx torquatus | reverse complement strand
AAGAAGGTGTCTGGTTGTGAACCACCATGTGGTGCTGAGAGCCAAGCTCAGGTCCTCTGCCAGAGCAGCCAGTGCTTTTAACTGCCAAGCCATCTCTTTACCTCCATTTTTGTTTTCTTGAAAATTTAATTGCAAAATGGTTTCACACAAATCACAATGAATTATTGATGTTTCTGATTAAATTTTCATTATTTTACATTTTACCGTACATTTGCTCAGTTTTTGAGTTCTGATCTCAGTCAGCCGGAGAGACTGACCCATATACTTTCTGCTAATACTTCAGAGTCAACAGCTTAACTTGATCTTTGAACAGTGAGTTAACCTGCCCTGCCTCGCAGCCTATTTAACAAATATTTGCCACTTTGTTAGTCTTAGTTTGCTAGGATCACTCACATGGGACTTTAAAAACGGCACACTTGTTGAACTTTTCTCTGATGCTAGTTTTATTTTGTGTGATACATTCTGCTGCTGCGGTCACCCACTTTCAGCTGATCCACCCTATGGGGCTGCGTGCATTATGAATGACACCTGTGAGCGAGTAGTCTCTCAGCTAGAGCAGCGCAGATGTAGAGGTTTCTTTGACCTGAAAGAGCTCTGGAGGAGGGAGGTTCACGTTAGGGATCTGATAAGAGGGTCATTACTGTTACAAGCTTCTTAGGTTTCCTGTCTCCATTGTCAATTATGGAAGATTGTGGCCGGGGCTCCAGGGGCGTGGCTTAATGCTAGTCAAGCGAGGAGGTCAAGGACAACAGATGTGAGATCCTTCCAGGTGACTCTGCTCTCTTTGTTGGCTACCACGGAAGCTCTACTGAGCTTCCGGTTGTTTGGATTGGCTACCCCTGGATAAAAACCAAGTCAGAAACTGCGTTCTCAGTTGTACTCCCCAATATCAAAACCGGTGTGAGATTCTGTAAGGAGGGAGGGATGGTGGGTGTTGTGTGGCACCTTTCCACACAACACAGACCCTGAAGCATCTTCTTCCTCAGAGCAGGAGTGACCAATGGAATCATACAGTGGACAGACTCACCTGAACCAGCATTCCAGAGTATCATTATGAGGGTCTTCTTTGATAATTTAAATCCCCATAATCAGAGTTGTAAGCCCCTCACACAAACTGTATACCATTTCTAGAGAAGGGGTTCTCAACCTTCGTACGTGGCAGCCCTCATGCTGTGGGGACCTCCAACCATAGCATTGTTTCATCACTACTTTATAGCTGTAACTTTGCTACTCTTATGAATTGTAATGTAAATAACTGACTACAGGATGTCTATCTAATATGTGACTCACAGAGGGGTCATGACTCGCATGTTGAGAACCTCTAGAGCCACGGCATCTGTTTTCACTGGTACTTTTAGAAAACATGGTTGACCGCATGTCTCTTCTCTTATTACTAAAAGTCTCAGTCTCGGTGAACCCTCAGAATTATCCCCAGACTTGCCCAAATTTTATGGCCACAAGAGTTCAGTGCCTAATACAACATGGGGGAATGAAGGTGTTTGAAGGGATTTTTAAAACTGAACTTAAAAAAAAATACCTAGAGAGTAGACAATTGTATTGCCCTACAGATGTTTTCATGGCACCTACTGGCATTTCTCTCTAATCTATTACCCTCCTTACCACCGTCTCCAAAGGGGTAGAGTGGGAAGCTACTTGCACAATCCCAACTGCAACTGTGGCCGCACTCACCTGGCCTTCCTGAGAACTCAGACAGCAGGAATTCAAGTGAGGCTTGACGGAGAGTCAAATGCAGACATAAGAGGAGGGACTGAATTTAAAATGCTTTGCCACAAAGATGATATATGAACATGAAAGTCAATTTGGAGCAGAGAGGAAAAAGACAGGGATTCTCATATAATCCCTTGGCTGGAGTGGTTGCCTGGCAGCATCTCAGGACGTCTTCTGTTTTTCCTGGGCTACCATTTTCTTTTGAATCCATGTGTTGTGCACTACAGATGTAGTCTTAAATCTTGGAGTGCCTCAGCTTTGAGGAGCCAAGCCTAGATGGGACAGGGACCTGGGGCTGGTTTGCATTTGTCCTATTTCTGTGACCGATGTCCTAGTTCCTTGGTTTCCTCATTTGGAAGGCGTCACTATTCAACGTTTTCCATAGGATTGCTGTGAGAATGGTAGAGCGCAATGCTACAGGCAATGCGGCTGTACCGAATGTGGGCCATACTGTTGGGGGTGTCAGAGACCCTAGCCTCTGGCCCTGTGGGACACTGGGACTGTGTAGACTGGGTAAGACGAGACATGATGGGTGCTTTGCTTTCAAAGCTGAAGAGCTACAGCGGTCGGCAGGCAGTGTAGATGAATGACAGGCATGTGTTTCTTGGACAGATTATGGTTCCCAGATATTTCTTCATGTCACGTGATACACGTTGAAGGCCTGCTGTGTGCTCAGTCCTTGGTAGGTGCTAGGAGCTGCAGGATGTCACAGACTTGCTAAACACTGTAGGAGGAGGAGAGGGCCCTCTTGTTCATCCCAGCCGCCTGGCTAGCTTACACCCAAAATAACCACATAGGAACTGTATTAATTTAAACACTGCCTGGTCCATTAGCTCTAACTTCTTATTGGCTAACTCTTACATCTTGATTTAGCCTATTTCTATTAATCTATGTATTGCCATGTGGCTGTGGCTTACCGGCAAGATTCTAACCATTGTCAGTCTGAGGCAGAGGATCCATGGCTTCTCTGACTCTGCCCTTCTTCCTCCCAGAATTCAGTTCTGTTTTCCCCGCCTACCTAAGTTCTGCCCTATCAACTAGACCAAGGAAGTTTCTTTATTCATTAACCAATGAAAGCAACACACAAACAGAAGGACCTCCTACACCAAAACACAGACTGTTTTTCCTTTCATACTTGTTCTGGATTTTCTTCACTCAGTGCAAGCTTGAGTTTCTGGAATATTAAAATCAAACAAAGCAAATCCAAGCACACACTTTCCCTTACTCTGAAATGATGGTGAAGATCCCTTTTCTTTTCTACCCTACTTCTTAGGAGCAGACAACTTTTTCTTCTTATTAATTTCTTGATTAGGGCAGTTGTGAAAATACTACACTAGGGGCTGAAGAGAAGGCTTGGGACTTAAAAGCTTTTGCTGCCCAATCCTGAGGATTGGAGTTTAGAGCCTAGCACCCACATGACAAACCAGGCATCTTTCACATCCCTGTAATTCCAGTTCTGAGGGTTTTGATGTCCTCTTCTGGCCTTCATGCATACACAGCTGTGCACAGGTGTACATGTATACCTACACTCACATAGACACATAGATAGATAGATAGACACACAATTTTGTTTCCTTTTGCTGTGTTATAATACCCTGACATTGTTGGACAATCAAAGAGACAAGAATTGAAAGTAACTCGTCATTACATTTACTGTCAAGAGCAAAGAACAATGAATTGATGCACATATGCTATCATTAGGCTCTCAGTCTTGCAAGATGTAAATCCCCCAGACCAGGCAGTGATACCACCTGCAGTGGCTGAATCTTTCTGCTAATTAGCATACTGTCCCCCAGACATGGGGGACCTAGTCTAGACAATCCCCGATTGAGACTTCATTCCCAGATGATTATAGCTTGTGTCAAGTTGGTAATTAGATAACCATAGATAGGCACTTAATTTTTTAAAAATGACATTAATATGTACCACTCCCCTGAGAATCATTCCCTCAAGGTCACGAGTAGTATCATTGAAAAATTTCTTAGCCTCGGTGAGGGCTGTGCCTCCAAACCAGGCTGTTTAGTGGAACTTTCTGTTCCACTAGCATGTTTCACTGGGATGGTAATCTCCCCATGTCTGTCCTCCTTCCCTTCCCCTCCCGTCTTGTCCCTTTTCCTCTCCTCCCTCTGTTCTTCTTCTCTCCCCCTCTTTCCTTCCCTGTCGTGTCCCATCCCCCTTTGTGGTACACGGTGTTGCTTTAGTTGCCCAGATTGGCCTCAGACTTGCCATCCTCTAGCGTAGCTCTCTGAGTCCCAGCAGACAGAAGAGGAGGTATATAGGTATGCCCCTCCACATGGGCTCGCGATGTTCTGTTTTGTGTGGCCTGGGTAGTCGCTAGTCACATGCCACACGTGGCTGACTATTGAATACTTGAAATGGGACACATGCCATGAAGGAATTGAATTTTCAGTTAATTTGGATTTAAATAGTAACATGTGCAGCCGGTGGCGGCTCCGTGGGATGACACAGCTCTAGGACAGCCCGGGATGGTTTCTAACTACTCCTTTCTGAAAATCTTATGCTCCTTGCTTTGAGACCACTGTTTACTTTCTGATTCTGTTAGTGCCTCTTTATCTCCTATTTCTGTTCATTAACAACAGGCTGTGCTCAGCCCTCTCCTTTTCCTCTTACACTTTCTTCTTTAGGGTAGACAGCCCCTGGGCTCCAACCCTATCTGGGTAGAAATGACACCCAGTGCCTTTTCTAGCCTGTACTCCCTCTGGCTTCAGACTTGTTTCTAACCTTAGCCTGGAAGTATCCTGTGGGCATTCTGCAGTCAGTTTGGATTTGCAGTGTCTTCCCATCCTCCTTTTCTTCAGTCACTTCTCTTCTAAGCAGTGGCACTGTTTCTGTTCTTCCCTTGGTGTCCTTTGAGATGCAGTTTACTGTTGACCTCCTCTCCCTAACCATTGTAAAGTTTGGGATTCCTCTTCTACGGTTGTCTTGTTTTCATTCTCATGGGTTCTATTTCTTTTTATGATTATAAAAGCAGAAAAATATTTATTTTTGAAAAAATTTACTATTGTATCAAAAATGCCAAAAAATTAATAAAATAAAAGGATGTAAAATTAGGAAACTTCTTATGAGCTTGACCTCCTGGAGGCCAGTTTTGTGTTTCTGGCATGTGATCTGCCACACATGACCTCTCTTACCCTCTTGCTTGGTTTAGTGTGGCTGCAAATGCTGTGTCTCCTCACTCTAATCCGCTGCTATTTCCTAAGGCACGGTCCTCATCCTGCCGTTCTTCTGTTCCGCCGGTAAATCTCCAGAGGCACCTAGTTGTCTGCTGAATCAAATTTGTCCGCACTGAGGGAACACCACACCACATTGATCTTTGCTTTACTCGGGGTGTGGGAGAAGAGCTCACTGAAGAAGTTACGGTTATGAACAGATGCCTACTTAGGTTATTCAGCATTATAATTTCTATTGCTTTATTTTAGAAAGTGAAACTCTAAAGTTATTATATTTTAGGTCCTGTTTGATGGCATTATTAGACCATATGAAACATGTTCTTC
Source organism: Dicrostonyx torquatus (assembly GCA_028555095.1). Classification (NCBI taxonomy): domain Eukaryota; kingdom Metazoa; phylum Chordata; class Mammalia; order Rodentia; family Cricetidae; genus Dicrostonyx; species Dicrostonyx torquatus. The sequence goes on along the minus strand of JAQHUG010000237.1, from coordinate 2,424,493 downwards.
CTGTTTCATTTACTATTGTTATAGCTCTACATATATTCTCTAACATAACATAAGTCCCCACAAGGCTAGGAATTTCCCTTCTTAAGTCCCTGGGGAAAACTGAACTCTCATCCATCGATGAAAAACTCTAATTCTCTTTGCCTAGAAAAATCAGTACTTATAGGCACTTCCACTTATGCCCTCTTAAACCTAGTGTGGGGATCAAATTCAGGCACTAAGGTATGAGAGGGAAGTAGCTTCAGCAGTTAAGAGTGTGTTCTACTCTTGCAGAGGATCTGAATTAGGGTCCACCATCCATATATGGCAGTTCAACAATCCCCTGTAGCTTCAGTTGAGGAGACCCAATGCCCACTTTTGGTCTCTACAGGCATAGGTGCATGTACACATACCCATAATTAAAAAGAAATACAACTGAAAATAAGAAAACGGTTTAATAAGTGCTTCTTGTATGTCTGTAGGAAGCAGGTTCCTCCACAGGGACTCTTGGACGTCAGAGTCTTCCACGGCTGGTGACTGCTGTGCTGTCTGGCTCTTGAGGACTGAGAACCCTTCTGGGTTCCCCGGCATTTGACAGAAGCACAGTTGACTGGCTCTAGAGCCAGGCCTGACTTCTCTTAGGCTATGGTCTCCTAAGGATTTGAGAGGTCACAGAAGAGGAAGAGGAAGAAGTAGAGGAGCAAGTAAAGGAGGAAGAGGAGGATGACTTTTGTCAAATTTTGTTTGATAGTTTGAAATTTAATTTTGTGGTCATTGAACATAGATTTGGTCTTTAACAAACTATGTTCTCAGCTCTGTTTTGTTTACTTTAGGTAGCTCCCTGGGCATAGTAAGCAATTAATAATGGTTGCTATTATTAGGATTCTGATAAAACAGGTGGCTTCCACAAACACATTCTCCACTTTTGCCTTTCCTCATTTTCCAGACTGAGATCCATCTTCCTGCTGGACGCTATACACATTTGCACCTTTGCCCAGTGGTGTGAGTTCTGCCAGATCTGCCTTTCCACCTTCTTCTCCACCTATTAAAATCCTATTTACACATTCAGGACCAGACTAACTCCTTGTCTTCACATAAGATGGCTCCTGGTTGGAGTTCAGTGCCTCTTTCCTCTGCTTTGTTTTTCTGTCCCCCACTGCTATGGGTATTTACATGGTTTAAATTTCTTTCTCACATTTGGTGGAGACTGTTGAAGACTTTCCAGTGTTCTCTGTGGCTATTGTAGAGTTGTACGTGCACCATGCACATACTTCAGATGCATATGACTCAAGCTGGGGTGAGATCCCAGAATCATTCCTTCTTCACTTCACTTTCTAGGACTGCAGAGTGAGTACCACAGACTGCCCATGTTCCCACAGGTCCCATGACGTCCCAGCAGTCTCACTACTGAGCTGTGAGGTTCGAGCTGTCCTTGCAGACTGGGGCTTGAGGTGCACAGTGAACTTTATGATACTTTGTCAGGCTGTAATCCTGTTTCCAGAGGGTTCCAAGGTTTATAATGAGGATTCCTTTGAAACACAGCTTATTATCATAAGATAGAGGTCCACTTTGTCTTCAAGCCACAAAGATGAAATCAAGAAAAGACAATGATACTCTCCTAGATGATTGGCATTCACTTTGTGAGGCAGGAGCTGTGACGCAAAAGGCTGCCTCAGTTTCCTTACCTGTCAAATAGAAAGGATAATATGATGATTGAGTTTATGCATAACAAGTGTTTAAGATAATCGTCCATCATCTATGTATTTATGTATGTATCATCTATCTTTTATTATTTATACTCAAAATACTCATTACACTTTACACACTGATTTAGCATTGTTTAATGAGTAATTTTGATGATGTTGCCAATACCACACAGATCTAAGCCCTCAAGTATATGCAAACCACTTTCATCCTGGAGAGAGGAAAGAAGTATCAGGAACCTTCAACTTTAACCATGCTAATTTAGTTTGCATGGAGCCCATCCTCATGCCTTACTGCAACCTGCCATTTCAGGCCCGAATAGCACAATAAATAGACCTGGCTCACCTCCACAGTGGAGTGTAGGGATAGAATGTAAGTATGAATGGAAAGGAACAAGAGCTTCCCTTTGCTTCTGCAGGGCCGCAGTTCCGGGGGAGCAATGACAATTGCAGTTCCGTGGTTATTCTAAGACAATTGCATCAACTGAGCTTGCCTGTCTCTCACATTTCAAAGGAACATGTGTCTGAAAAGACTCCTTCTCCTTTAATGATTTTGATGTTGTCACATTAGACCTTAGTGCAAAACTATGACAATACCTCTTGCCTCAGCTGTCCAAAGTACCACGTAGGGACACATTGCAGTTGAAAAAAGAGAATGGTCTCTTTATGGTGACTGGATTGGAATTATAAATATTTTCATTTCCCCCGTAGGAGATGGTTCGTGGAAGCGAGGAGACAAACACGACTTTGAAGCTAAGCAGGCATACTCATCCCTCCAGACAGTCACCCTACTGAGGACCGTGAAACCTGAGTTTGAGAAGTTTTCCATGGAGGTGAAAAGTTCTGTTGAGAAACAAGGGCTCAATGAGGAGGATTATGTAAGTGCTTGATTATGAGCCTCGCCCTTCAGCATCCTGAAAACAGGCTGCTAATTAAACCAGAGGTGACAAAGTATCCCATTCTGAGCCATTCAGAAATTCCAAGTTCAAGTCTGAATGTGACCGTTGCCTCGTGTGTGTGTGTGTGTGTGTGTGTGTGTGTGTGTGTGTGTATGTGTTTTCCTGGCCGCTTCTCCTCTCCCCCACCCCCATCCCATCATCATTCCTGCCATTCACTTACACTTCTCCTTTGCAACAGCTGCAGGATGGAAAATGGCCTTTTCCTGGGGACTGTAATGCAGAGCAGGGTGTCTGTAGACTCCCCGCGTTTACTAAGCAAGGAGGATATTGGGAGGAGGCAGTTGAAGGCATGCCCAAGTTTTGCACGCCTAATTTGTCCAAACCTTGGTGGCCGAGATATTTTAGGTTTTGGAGGCTCTTTCTTCTGACAATCCGTGTCCTCTTCTTGGTTGGTCTGCTCCTGTCTCTTGCAGGGCACTGGGGTTTTTCGTCCGTGGCAAGCTGCTTCCTACTTGGGAGTTCTAGGTCTTCCCACTGCAGTAGGGCTCTTGTTGCTAATTCATTTTAAAGAAGCCACGTCCTGGGCTAAGGGTCAAACCCCTCCGTGGGTGCTATTGTTCAGACAGCCTTTGGCACTTTTAACTGCTTCTGAGCTGTCCCTAGTGTCATAATGGCGAACCCTTTCTTGGGACAAGATGAATAGCAGGCTTTCGAGTTAGTGGGCTAGGTGTGTATGCTGGTCTATCTTCCCTGCCAATATGGAAAACATAAAGGTATTTTATGTTTGCCTCTGTATTATTTTACCTAACGGTCCATATTAGCTTTACGATTTGAAAACTCAGTGACAGTATCGTTTTGTCTGGATCTCTCCCTGAAGTTGTTAAAGTTCAATTATTTCATCATATGCCATCTGACATCAGTGAGACTCAGTGGACAACAGTTGGCTTCTCAATATTCCTCTTGGGTATTCTGGATTGTCACTCACTCTTGGTCAGAAGACTATACCTCATTTCAATTATAGTCCAAGCAAGATCTCACTAAGGAGACGTTGGTACTGCAGCAATTCTTCATATTTCAAACCTGATTCTAGGGTTTTCTGAAGTGTTTGCATCTGTGAATTATAGTCCTGCCTTTCCATGCTGCTTAACTTTTAAAATAAATAAAGTTTATAATTAAGTAGAAATTGAGATAATTATAATAATTTATTGTAATTCTGAAGATACATTCATTTTCCTTTTTTCCTTTTTTTTCCTGAGTCAAACCCAGGGTTGTGTGCATGCATGTGTGTGTACATGCATGCGTGTGTGCGTTCCATCACCCACCCCTCCACTTTTCTTTTTCGTGTAGTGCTTTTGAGTACCAGTTGCTTCCAAGGTTGAGTCTGCACAGGTGGCTGTGGTGTGTTGTGGGACAGAGCAAAAGAAGCAGAGACAGGAGCCTGGCCCCACGATGACTCTAGCCCAGTGCCGTGGCATCAGGCAGACTCGGCTTTCCTCCAGGTCCTTCAGCTTCTCATGTTTGCATTCATGGGCTGCGCTATCTGTGTGTTCAGAACCTTAGTTCACAGAGCCTAGCATGGGCTCTGCAGTTCTGTCTTTATCTCTTTCCTAGCAAGTTTGGTGGCCCCGTTAGCTCTCATCCGCGCTATGCTTGCCCCCGACAATCACGTGCTTTGGTGGTCTCATTAGTTCTCATCTACATCATGCTTTCTCCCCACAATCACATGGTTTGGTGGCCCTGTTAGCTCTCATCGGCGCTATGCTTGCCCCCGACAATCACGTGGTTTGGTAAACCCGTTAGCTCTCATCTGCGCCATGCGTCCCTCCCCCATTCCGACAATCACATGTTCTCTGAGCAGGGTCTGATTTGTTTCCTTTCAATGCTTCTATTTCTTAATGTTTATGCTAATGTGTCCACTGCTGAGTTAAAATTGTATTTAGTCAAATTAAATTATTAAATTAAGTATGGTGTATGAAAAATATATTAAATTATAAGTTCTATGGCACTGGCAAGGATCCCAACATGGTCCTGAGTTGTCTAAACAACTATAATGAAAGAGTATGCAACAGATTTTTATCTGTTTGTGTTGCTACAAATGGCATCTCTGTCTGGGAGATGCACGGAGTAAGGTGCTTACTATTGGAGGTTGAGAGGGTATCTAGACTGAGAAATTCTTTCATTTTTCTTTGGTGGCAGTTTTCTGCTTTTCTTAAATGAATGTTTTCCTAGGAAAACTGAAGCTTAATGGCACAGCATTAAGGATTGCACTGTCCAGCATGAGGAAAGTACTTGTGCCTTTGAAGTTTTGTCTCATTGGACAAAACTTCATTGGAAGCTGAATGAAATCCCTGATCCAATTTTTATTAGAGTCACATTTTTTTAAAGACTTGCTCATTTATTTATTTTAAATATTTATTTATTTATTTATTATTTATACAATATTCTGTCTGCAGGCCAGAAGAGGGCACCAGACCTCATTACAGGTGGTTGTGAGCCACCATGTGGTTGCCGGGAATTGAACTCAGGACCTTTGGAAGAGCAGCCAATGCTCTTAGCCACTGAGCCATCTCTCCAGCCCCTCATTTATTTATTAAGTGTACAACATTCTGCCTCCATGTTTGCCCGCATGCCAGAAGAGGGTGACAGATCTCATTACAGATGATTGTGAGCTACCATGTGGTTGCTGGGAATTGAACTCAGGACCTCTGGAAGAACAGCCAGTGCTCTTAACCCCTGAGCCATCTCTCCAGCCCCTTAGAGTCACATTTGTATTAGCATGTCGCCAGAACCCCTGTAAAAGTTATGATCTTTTCAAAAATGAAAATGTATGAGATTACATTTTTTTAAAAACAAGCTGTACTTCAACTTTGGAAGGACATAATAATAATGATTTCTTTTAATAGTAAAATGATTTGACTATTTTAATGGTACAATAATTATATATTTTTTTTTACTAAACTTGGGTGGATTAGTTCATTTTTTTATGTGTATATGAGGGCATATGTGTACTCAAGCATGTATGCTTGTGTATATACATGCATGTTGAGGTCAGCAGTTAATGTAGGATGTCTTCCTTACTTTCCATCTTATGTCATTGAGACAGCATTTATCATGAAACCTGTTGCTTGTTGATTCAACTAGACTGGCTGGTCAGTAACTCCCAGGGGTCTTTCTGTCTCTGCCTTCTGTAATCTGGGATTATAAGCACATGTGGCTGGATTTTTACATGGGTGCTGGAGGTTGGAATCAGGTCCTAAACCTTTTGCAGTAAGAACTCTACCAAATGTGTCATCTCCATAGCTCCAATTAATACAACTTTGTTTTTGTAAAATTGGTCTTCATCTCCATCACTTGCTCCCTCTTAAAAATATTAACAGTTTAATTAAGAAAAACAGGGGAAAGAGAGTCATTTCCTATTGAGGATGTGGCCAAGAGTAGGTTTCCCATGATCCATTGGGGGGCATGTATATGCAGGCAGCAATAACTGGATTCAGTGGGTTATAAAAAAAAGACATGCAGTTGGGGAGAAGCATGCTTGGAGGACATGAGGAGATTAGAGGTGGGCGGGAGGCAGGTAGGATCATTTTTCATTGTGCATGTGTATGAAATTCACAAAATGAAGGAAAACAGTGAAAAATAAATGGAGTGTAAGATGTCACACAGAGAGATTCCTGCATAGAATGCCTGGTTTCTTCGTGGTGACATTTGGGGAGATTATGTACAAGATGACAGCCAGTTATTGACACTGAGAAACTCACTCAGAATGCTCAAGATTTCTTGTTTTACTTATGCTACTGTGTGTTGTAAGCTCTATGCTTTAGACCCTGTGTGGATTTTCATGTTTGAATTCTATCCAATTCCTTGATTTTTTTTAAATGACTGAGACAGGATCTCATGTGGCCCAAGCTAGCCTTGAACACACTATGTAGTTAAAGATGTCTTTGAGCTCCAGATATTCCTGCTCCAACCTTGGAAGTGCTGGGATTACAGGTGTTGCCCACCATACTTGGCTCTATGACTGCTGTGACAGTCAGGTTCTTCGTTCTGTTGTGAGGTTATGTATTAGTTGCTTTTCTCATTGCTGTCTGTGGTGGTTTGATAAGAATGGCCTCCATAGGCTCATATATTTGAATGCTTGGCCACTGGAGAGCAGCACTATTTGAAGGGATTAGAAAGATTGGGAGGTGTGGTTTTATTGAAGGAGAGGTGATCTTGTTGGAGAAAGTGTGTCATTGGGGTTGGGTCTACAGTTTCTAAAGCCCATGCCTGGTTTTGCTCATGCTTGCATTCCCCTCCTTGTATGCATGGCACATAGGAAGCAGATTACAAAGGTGACTGGTATAAGCTATTTTGCATCCACAATGCAAAAATTTTCAGCTCTGAAATTGTCTAAAATCCAAAACTTTGCTGGCATGACATCATAAATGAACGGCTCATGTCTTATGGTGGCTTGCATCAAAATGCAGGGCTGGTCAAGATAATGTACAAAATTATCTTAAAGCCACATGTATAGGGCATATAAGAATCATTGTAATTAGACTTGGCTTCCACTTCCCAAATAGTGTGTGTGTGTGTGTGTGTGTGTGTGTGTGTGTGTGTGTGTGTGTGTTTGTCTTAGGGGTTAAGAGCACTGCTTGCTCTTCCAAGTTCAGTTCCCAGCAACCACATGGTGGCTCATAACTTTCTGTAATGAGATCTGGTGCCCTCTTGAGGAAGAGACCTGGTCAGTCGTCCTCATCAAGTTAGACCATAAGACCAAATATGGACAAGTTCAACAGAATTGCCATATACGGGCTGGTCATGCAAAAGTATGTCTATTTACCAAAACTGAAAAAAAAAACCCGAAACTCCAAATACTTAATGGTCCTAAACATTTTAGGTAAAAGATACTCAACCTGTATCATGCTTACCATTTTTGTTATTACTGAACTTGGAAGACATCAAGCCCAACCTCTTCTCATTCAGATGACTCAGGGAGGTGTGTTAGCCTTTCCCACTATATATCTTAGAACAGCAGTGCTCATCAGCAATGGTTCTGTGTATTGACCTCCTTAGGAATACAAAGCTTCACTAATCCTGCAGGAGATGGTGTCAGGGTGGTAAAAGGGTCCACCAAAGGTGTTCTGAAGACTCCTTGGGGTCACTAGTAACCCAGACTGACAAGTAATGTTCCATTGGAGAAGGCTTTGCGGCTCAAGGCCTTGCTCAGACAAGGTTTTACCAAGTGCCTGCCTGGCCTTTCCGTTGGTTTGTATTGGGTCACCTATGTGTGCAGTGGCTCTCACTCAAGGGCATTTTAATGGAGCTGCCTGGTCTCTGCCCTAGGAGTGGTTCCAATTCCAGAGTGCTGGTATTTGGTTTTAGAATGCGCTGTGTGGTGGCCAAGCTGAGATTAGTTGTGTCCCCTGACTCCTGGGCCAGTGACTTTCTTTTTCCACTACATCAGTCTGATCCTTTTAACAACACTGTGCCCAATAAGGAGGCAAACTTATGACCCAAAGATTAAGTGTATCAGGTCCTCTGTGCGAGCCTGGCTGGGTCCACAGGCTGAAGCATTGCCTTCTTTTCTCTGCACCCACAACCCAAAGCACACACTTTTAACATATCAGTTTTCTTTACTCTTTCACATTTGACAAAGTGTGGCTACGATTTGGTACCCTCTTCAGCTGTAGTCACCCTCTCCCCTTTTTTCCTGAAATGTAAACCATCATTTTCTTGATCATCAGAGGCTGTTTATTGAGTTCTTTGGGGATCACAACTGTGAACCTAATCCTGGAAAATGAGTGCTCCCAGATGGAATCCCGACCTTCTAAAAATTCACGAGTAAGAATAAAATATCCACAGCCTTGAGCTCTGGAGTTCCCAGAAGAGATACCTCCTTGTGTTGGTACACAGCAAATGTCATGCACCTTAGCACTGTGACATACTGATGTCACTTGCAGCGGGCTGGACAGCCTTCCCCAGAACAACTGTAACAGTGGGCCCTGTCACAGGCTCTCAGGTTTCCGCAAGCACATTAAAGGGACGATGATTTCCTGCCTTATTGTGTATTAACTTTTGGTAATTGCATATCTGACTTTAGAAGTGAGCAGGGTACACATTCAGAGAGAGGAGTCAGTGTTCCATCTATGGGATCTGTGTAGAAAAAGGGTGAAAAATTACTGGGCTAGACGGTGGCTATGGCTGGTCAGTATGCCATTTTGTCCTGAGCCCTGTTTATTCACATGGATAAGGGCAATGTTTATGCAGGGTTATAATGAAATAAAAAATTATTTTACCAGAAGAAAAGTGAAGAAAATGCTCAAGTACTGTGTAATATTCTATGAGAGAAATCATTAGTTTTATTTCTGAGGTGAGATGTTCACTCATTCCTCACTCACTCACTCTTCATTCATTCATTCTGGACTATTGAGTCAGCTGCCTTCCAAGACAGCCGTTCTCACTACTGTTTCTTAGGATGGTGTGAGCCAGAGTTGCAGACACTTCTTTGGCCCTGGCAGCATCCCTGGGTTCTCCTTCCTGTAAATCCTACTCCTGGCCTCAATCCATTCTTTCTATTGTGTTTGGCACTTTTGAGACCTATTCACCCATTGGCCCTTTAACAGTTGGCTTTCTCCTTGGGTGAACTTCCCCTTCTTTCCCTGATGCTGTTGTTTAAATAAAAATAACATGTAGCTTTCCAGATTGAAAGGACATGATACAGTGAATGAAAAAAGTCATGCACTTAATTAAAGGTAATTTATAATACCATAAGAATTACAGACATACACGAATTCCTCCATCATCCATCCTTTCTGTGCTTTTGACTACACAGAGATGATTATTGTTAATAGTTTTTTTTTGTGATGTTGCCTACATGCTTTTAAAATAGATTATGTTGTTCTTGACATTAAAATTTTCTTCCTATATTTTGATTCCTGAAATGGAGAAAAGATTAAATTATTTGATATACTCTTTCTTTGCTAGTATTTCCTTTTCCTTCTACACTCCCAATATTTTATGATTCAGTTTCTTTGTTAAAGAGGTTTCCACAAAATAAAGTTTGATGAAAAACTAAAAAAAAAGTTATTCAGAGGCTTTTTTCATTAAGTCCATGTAAATACTTACAGCATAATCATAATGTGTTTTATGAGCACCTGCTGCTTCTCCAGTACCTTCTCTGGAATTTAATGAGAGTTTTCTTATTTGTTCCCATAGAGTTCTCACTATTTCATTTTTATTGCTTCAGTAAGAGATTTTATGTAATGATATTAAACTTTTAACCTTATTTTTCTGCTCCAGTTTGGAATAATTTCTTTTTTGAGATGTCAGTTTGGAGCTGTTCTTCAGTTCTCTCTTGCATTGTGTGACCCTTTTCTTAGATATCACATCTCCTTTCTTGTTCTTAAGATTCTTTTTTGTTTTGAAGAGGGCATTAACACTAAAAATTTTGATACATTTCACAACACAAAACGTTTTGTGTTATAATAATAATAATAATAATAATAATAATAATAATAATGCATCATTCAGTTGACAGTTTAGCTGGGTATAAAATAATAGTTTGAAGATTATTTTCCCGCAAGACTTTGATGCAATCATTCTGTTGTTTTCTAGCTCTTATTGTTACCATTCTGATTTTTTTTTCAATGCTATTTTCTTCTTCTCCTTAGAGGCTTTTAGTATTTTCTCTGAATGATTGATTGTATCAGTGAGGATCTAGTTAGGAAAACAGAGCCTCTATCAGGCAATTCAGCAGGAGTTAAATAGAAGGAACAGAGTTTAAGGCATTAGAAGAGCTGAAATTCCAAATGGAATGGTAAAGCAAGTCAGAGATTAGAAATAGCAAAAGTCACTAGAATCCCTAGAGCTACAAGGACCAAGGAAGAGAGTTTTTAGTAGGTTCTCAAAGTTAGGACTGCCTACAAAAGCTAGAAGGATGGAATAAATACAGTCTTTGACAGAGGTATTACTCCAGGCAAAGAAAGGGGGGGGACATGTCCTGACTTTCTTCTCCCTCCTGGTTCTGTTCTCCTGCCTGTGTTCCATGCTGACTGAAGTAGATGGAGGCACTGACAGTGAAATGCAGCCACAAGGAGTTGTCTCTCTATGGAGCAAAGTGAGGCAGAGGGAGGAAGGGACAGACAAACAGAAAACTGGACTGATGGGTGATCTGAAAGTTTACAATGATGGGTTCTGGGGTGAGTTTGTTTTTTATTTTGTTTGGGGATGGAGTCTGGCATTGTATCTCTGGCTTGGTTGGAACTCTCTATGAAGCTTAGACTGGTTTGGAATTTGTGGCAAGCTTACCATCTGAGTGCTGGGATTAGAGGTGTGAGCCACCATGCTGGGCTTGGTGTGGTTATTTCAAAACCTTGCTTCTGTGCCTTTAGTATCCTCCTTCTGTACCTCTTAGAACGAAGTGTTAGCTAGCTTTAGCTGGTTCTGTTATTTTCTCTCTCATCTTCTAGTACATAAGTTGTCAAAGCAAGTGTCATTTCCAGTTCTGTCTTTTCCTTTTCCTTTCTGAGGGATTATCTAAATTTTATCTTCCAAACTACTGGATTTTAAAATGTTTGCTATATTTCTGATTTTTAGGGGTTTTCTAGGTGGGTGTGGTGGTGCATATCCATGATCCTGGTACTTGAAAAACCAAACAGGAGGATCACTACAAGTTCCAGGTCAGCCTGGGCAAGCAACATAGTGAGTTCTGGGCCAACCAAGACTGTGGTAAAAAACACTGTCTTCAAGAAGCAAAAATTTAAAAAAAAATTAGAAAAAAGAAAGACAAAAAAAAAAACCCTGTTAAACTGAATCTCTGGTTATTGGGAATCTGCCACTGCTGATGTAATAAGCCAATCAAATTGAATTAATAAATCCAGGTTTAATCTGAGCAAAGCATCCCTGGTGGCCCTGGGGGAAGATGAGAGAACCATGAGGGGAACCCACGGGGTGGTGGCTTTTAATGCCCTCTAAAGTGGAGCCACTGATGATGGGCTTTTTCAGGGACAGACTCTGGACTGAGGCAACTCCAGGGAGGGGCCCGCTGCTTAGCACCCTGAGAGCGGGGTCCAGAA
>JAQHUG010000237.1:2363980-2411825 GCA_028555095.1 Dicrostonyx torquatus | reverse complement strand
GCCTTGTTTAACTAGAGTTTTAAAAATGTTCCTAAGAAGCCAGGAGGTGGTGGCGCACGCCTTTAATCCCAGCACTTGGGAGGCAGAGGCAGGTGGATCTCTGTGAGTTCGAGACCAGCCTGGTCTACAAGAGCTAGTTCCAGGACAGGCTCCAAAGCCACTGAGAAACCCTGTCTCGAAAAACAAAAAACAAAACAAAACAAAAAAATGCTGTTCTGCTTCTATTTCTGAGTGCCTCCTTCAGCACTCCCCAGGGCTCTAAATATCTATCGACCTGCATAAGGGTGGGCTGTATTGTAGTTCCATGGAATAGCTTAGCTATTCCAAAGAATTGTCCCAAACATTACCCCTCTGGGTACATTTTCTCTCAGGTCAGTCAATTTCACTAAAAGAATTCTCTTTGGAGCCCTTCTGGAAAGTCATTAGGCCATATTACCTTCTGGGAGCCAGGAAGGAGTGTCACCTACGATCCCAGACTGAACAACTTCTAGCATCATTCTCAACTTTGTCTTTCCCCAGCCTCCATCTGCTCCAGCACACTCTTCCACACCTGTGTCTTCATCAGTGACACACCTGTCTTCTGCCAGGATGGGGAGGAGCAACTTCTTCCCTGTGTAAGCTTGGGAGAGGATGTGTGTGTGTGTGTGTGTGTGTGTGTGTGTGTGTGTGGTGAGAGTACATGTGTATGTGTGCAGGTGCAGGTGCAATGTATGTGCACGGCTGCATGTAAAGCCAGAGGAAAACCTGTGACATCATTCTTTAGGTGCCATCCACCTGGTATTTGGAGGTAGGGTTTCTCACTGTCCTGGAACTGGCCAAGTGGGCTAGACTGGCTAGCCAGAAAGCCCTAGAGATTTCTTTGCCTTCTTGGTCATGCTTGGCTCTTTTACCTGGATTCTTGGGATTAAACCTAAGTCCATATGCTTGCAAGGCAAGTGATGTATTTATTTAAAAGTTGAAAATTTGGCTAATTAAACAAATACTGCAAGAGAATCTGATGCTTGGCAGTGTTTTAGATGTGCGTTGGAGTGGGATGGGGTGTACTGGGGCATGCTTCCTATCCCAGGTCTCCCTCTGATGCTCATAAGTGTGGGGCTGGGGAATGGGGAGCTTACCTAGGCACAATATTTGAGAGAGTCAGGGTTTAATAAATAACTGTTTAAGAGATTAGGTGCGACATATTGGGATATTCAAGATATTGGAAAATAGTATCATAATATCCTGGAGGGGGAAGGCCTAGTCACCTCAGAGGGTCTTCTTTCTCATTTCCAAATCTCTGCCATTTAAAGCCCAAAGTGCTTTCTAACTCGTCTTAGTTTAAAAATCTGTGTCATTGTCATTATCTGAGTATGGAATTTGTTTATTCTTCATTGTAAAATCATCTTCTAGTCACCACACTCACAGGCATTATAGGTCTGTACAACACACACACACACACACACACACACACACACACACACACACCGCTGTAGAATTTTTATTGCAGTCACCACATGCACAGGTCACTGTAGGCTTACACACCCACAGACACCACTGCAGGAGAATTTTATTACGGTAGAGTGTTCTGCTGTCTATAACACTACATCTGAAAAGGTTCTTGGAGGTATTATTCTGGATTTAAAGTATACAGAGCCAGCTTTTCTTTGGCTCTAAGCTGGCTGCCAGCCCTTTTTATCTAATTGCAAAGGCAAACCATGGTGTTGGACACATGTATCAGAGAATTGCCGTGTTCTGTGTCTAGTTGGAATTTGCAAAGACACAGCAGCAAGGCTTACAGATGTAGAATGAAAGCCTAATTTTAAAGACTGGATCAAGAGTCCTCTGATTAATTACAGCCACAGCTTCTTCTGGAGACCAGAGTTCAATCTCCAGAACCCACCTGGTGTAAGGACTCTTTCAAACTGTCCTGATTTCAATACGTGCAGCATGGCTTGTGTGTGTCCCCTGACAAACAAACAAATGAACATTAAAAAAAAAAGAATAGAAGAATATGTAATGTCCATTTTAAAGCAAAACAGTTATGGATCCTTAATGCTTTGGGGTTCACATTGAGCTTTACAGTTTTCAGTGTGCTCTGTCTTTAATTTGGGGCAGAATTTGGGATTCTGAGCAGGAGGTGACAATATAACCTGGGGTATTTGCTCTTTCCTGGTTAACAGGCTACCCATAGCTTTTTGCTTCTTATTTAAAAGCAGAAATTTGACTAATTAAACAAACACTGCCAGAGAGTCTGATGCTTGGCAATGTTTTGGGGTGGGGTGGAGTGGGGTAGGGTGTCCTGGGGATTGCTTCCTACCCCAGGTCTCCCTCTGATGCTCACGGATAAATGTGGGGCTGGGGCACGGGAAGCTTACCTAGGCACAGGATTTGAAAGAGGCAGAATTTAATAAATAATTGTTTAAAGAGGCTAAGTGCGACACATTGGAACGTCCAGGATGTTGAAAAATAGTTCCATAATTTCTCTGAGGGGAAAGCCTAAGCACTGTAGTATTTGACCTAAGTTGTGTTTTGACACTGATTTTACATAGAAGCTGTGCAGGAAGTGACCTTAGCTGAAAATTTATCAGATCGTTAAAAAAATCTTGATGAGACATTTCACTGGCCTCTTGTCTCACATCACTTAATTAAATCTGAATATTCTTAACTGAAGATTTAAAAGTTAGGTCCTCAGCCAAACACATAAAAGAGAAAAAAATGCAACCGACACAAGATGTATCTGCCCCAGTTCTGGCAATGCTCTGCACACTCAAGCCTTTCTGCAAGGGTTGCACCGGAATAGAAGGGGGTGCCCTCTTCCCTTGCTCTCACCCCTTTCTCCACAGTCAGCCAAGGAATAGTTTATCCCAATGAAAAGGCCTTTTCAGACACAAGAGGGCCTTGCTAATTTTATTTGTGAGAATAAAATCAAACCTCAAGTTTTTTTTTTTTTTTTAACAGTATAAGAATGATGAGTCTGCATGCCACCGTTTTAATAAGATTAGTCTTATTAGGGAAATGTAATCAGGAGGACAGAGGAAGTGTGAGGGGTTCTCTCTAGCTAAAGAAATATTGGTTGGCCTTCAAAGCCTTTAAGTGAAGATAATATTGAACTTAAAAAATATCACTTTCATTTTCTAAAAAATTGTTTTAAATTATCTGGGCGGCTTTGAAATAGCATTGAACAACACTAATAGACTATTTGAAGAAATTGGAATATCTGGATTATAGTGTTTTTGAGTATAAATAAGCATTCGTTTTATTGTGATTATTACACATCGGTGGCTTTCTAACTGTAAAAAGCTATCGATCAGCATACTCTGAAAATGTTTAGCAAAGAGGCATGGGGCTTATGCCAAAGGGCTTGCAAGCCAAAAGTCCTATTTCATCCCTTTGAAGGGCAATCTCTGTTTTGTGTTGTTGTTAGTATGTGTGGTGATTCAACTAACTTGAGCCTCAAAGACATCTTGTAGCGATGGTGACATCACCCTCAAATATTCAGGAACGGATTAGCATCAAGGTGTGCAAAACCATTTGCAACTGAAAGGGTAAAGTGAAGTAGCTTTGTGGTGTGCAAAACTATTCATGACTGAATGGCTAAGGAGTTTCTTCTTTCAGAAGTGCATGCCAGCCCATCTGGAAAACCTCCTCACAACTGAAATACAATGTTAATTCTTTTTAGAGAAGTCTCATCACCTCAAACCCATTCTGTAGACCGAAGACGAGTTGACCTGTAGGAAGAAGTGTATCAACCTGAAGAACTGAGTGTTGGAAGGACTTGGAGAGAAATATTAGAGGATGAAGCTCAGCTTGTTTTCTTTTTTCCTCCAATTCCCATCTTTTCTAAAGACTTTGTGTACTCCAGGGACTTGTAACCCTTCTTCACTTGGTGAGGATTCCTTTACACCAGATATCAGGGCTGTAGATTAGCTCCTCCAGGAGACTGCCTTTAAAGGGGGAATCTGGAAAAGGAAGGATCCAGAGGTGGTATTGTGATGTTCTTGGAATGTCAGGGCTTCTTCCTCTATGTGAGTGAACTCCTCGTAAAGCCATCGGCAAGAGGAATGTGGCATTTTCATAACTTAACCCTTCTTACACAAAAGTTTGATTTTAACTCAGTGTCACAGCAAAAATAACTCTGCTCCCGGCAGGAGCTAGAAGGGAATGCCATACATTCAGACTTTCAATTTGACAGACCACATCCAGCTTCTTTGGCCACTTGCCTAACAGAAGACTCTGATATTGGATGCTGACAGCATCCACAGGGTTTGTAGCTATAGGCCAAAGAGCTGGCTCATGAGGCCTAACCACTGATGCTGATGTCTGCATGGATACATGTAGTGGGGGAGCCCATGGTTGTGATTCAATAATGTTGGTTGATCTTGTTCAACTCCTGTTTAGATCGTTATGTTTGTGAGACTTTATGGTCTCACAGCAAACTCCCAGTGTCTCTGGCTCTTACAATCTTTCTGCCCCTTCTTCCACAATGATTCCTGAACATGTTAACATGGAAGAGGTTGGGGAAAATCTAGGAATCTCAACCCTATACAAAGAGCTAGAGGCTACTAAGGAATGAGGAGAGTGGGAGAAATAGTCTTCCCTAGGGAAGAGCAAACCAATTGCTTTTCAATACCAAATGACCAGACCTAAAAACATGCATATAAGTAGCATTATACACACCAACTGGGTTGTAATTATGTATTTATGTATGTATTTATTTATACATATATCCATACGTACATGTGTAACAACAATTAATGAAAACAGAAGTCCTGGAATTGAAAAAAAGCAGGGGGTATATGGGAGGGTTTGATGATGGAATATGTTATAATCTCAAAAACCAAAAGAAATAGTTTTGAGAAGTTAGTTGATGGGTGTGATGGCCATTTTTGATTGCTATTTTGACATAAGGTAGACCTACTTGAGAAGGGAAATCCAGTGAGGAATTGTCTAGGTTGGATTGGTCTACGGGCATGCCTCTGAGGGATTTTCTTAACTGTGTCATTTGATGTGGGAAGAACCAGCCTGAAATTTGGTGGCAGCATCCCCTAGGTCCTGGACTGTTTAGCTAAGAGAGGAAACTGAGCTGAGCACAAGTGTGCATGCATATATTGCTCTCTTTTGACTGTGGATGTAACATGACCAGTTTTCTTAGAGCACAATTGTGCATGCATATATTGCTCTCTTTTGACTGTGGATGTAACATGACCAGTTTTCTTAAGCTCCAGCCACTGTGACATCCCTGATACTGATGAACCATTTTGGATCCTGATGAGCCACAATCTTGAATTCTGAGTTTAACAGTCTTCCCCCCCCCATTTTGCTTTTGTTAGGGTATTTTTCTATAGTCATTTGCTTTTTTTTTTCTATTTTAATTGATTTTATTGAGCTATACATTTTTCTCTGCTCCCCTCCCCTTCTACCCTCTCCCATGGTCCCCATGCTCCCAATTTACTCAGGAGATCTTGTCTTTTTATACTTCCCATGTAAATTAGATCCTTGTATTTTTTTCTTAATCACAGTAACAGAAATGAAATTAAGGCAATGGCATTAACACAACCAATGACATAAGGGCACCTGTGTGCCAGAGACTTTAATCTGTTAAATGGATAAAATCATAATAAATTACTCTCGGGAGTTATGAAACATGATTGGAAAGGGGTTTTATAACTTTAAGTGCACTGAGTGAGGGTGTCCGAAGGAAACAGCCCAGCAGCTGTAAGTAGAACATCCCCTGACCCTGCAAGCAACATGTAGGGGCTGTTTTAAGTGATATCTTTTCTGAGATTCAGCAAATTTTTAAGCAGGAAGAAAAGAATACCATACTACTGAAGAGTCAACCATCTTAACCAGCTTGCAATTGGACACTTAGGATTACTATGAGCTAGTCTGTATGTCCTCTTTCCCCCATCGGAGCAAGCTTGTTTCATTTGACCATGATCTAAAAATGTTGGCTCCATGACTGTGATTTAGAGGTAGGGATTTTTGGTTTTGGTATAAAAATTTGACTTTGGCTTTAATTCGAGAACTTTATCAATTACCTCTTCTAGTCTGCTATCTCTATGGGGAGCGAAGTCAGATATTTGTGCTTCTATTCTAGCCTAAAGATTTTAAAGAGATTGGAATTATTTATTTAGAAGTCCTACATCATATTAACATTTTAATTTGAGCTGTTTAATAATAGAGACTCCATTCACCTTAATCTTTGGGCATTTCTCCTTTTCTGTACTCAGTGGTGACATATATTGATGACAGCCATTTGCCCACTTCTTGAATTGGCCAGACTGAGGGCTGTCTTATTTATTGGGTGGTCTCTAAGTGCATGTACCTTTGTACTGACCGACCACTTGACCTGTGTGTCACCAGGAGTATGTAGTTGAGATGTTTGTTGACTGAGCCTCTGTGAACACCCTCAAGCACTTACTTAACTCCTCCTTGAGACAAAGTATTGTCCTAGGTCCTCTGAGGACAGCCCGGTGCCTGTGCAGGTGGCTTTTGATGGGTAAGGATCTATGAGCCTTTTAACAAAGAAAACGGACACAAGCTTGGTGGCACAGAAGCATTAGACATGGCTGGGGGACAACGACATAGTTCTAGTGGAGGGTCTCCTTAGAAGAGTCATTGGGAAAGATAGTTCTCTCATTTGGGAATTTTCTTCAGCCCTGGCTGCCCAAACTCTACTGTGTGCAAGTTTTCTAACCAGATCTGTGTGTCCAGTCTTCCTTGATGATTTTTTTTATTACTTGCTTCACTAATATTGCTACTTTGCAAGTTTCTTCTTCTGGGTCTTTTCTCTCTAAACAGTGTGTGTGTGTGTGTGTGTGTGTGTGTGTGTGTGTGTGTGTGTGTAGCATCTCTAGGCAGAGGCGACACCTAATTTCTGTGTCTGACTGTAACCTGTTACCTGAGTGGCAGGCTTCTACCTGTAGCTTCCTGTTGCCAACTGGGCCTGAATATCATTCATCTACTACTCAGCTACTGTGAGATGGCTCCATTCAGAACTCTAGTTATTTTACTACTTTACAAAGGTCTACTTATCCATTTGAATGAATAATGATAGATTGAATGTGAATATAATCCATAAGAATGGATTCAGATGATACTTGAAATCTGTTGGCATCTTCTAAAATGTTTCAGTTCAACAATAAGAAAAAAGCACAAAAATGAACAAAAAGTTCTGACTTTATTGTTAGGAATTTCAAATGTTTTAAACACACCCATTGCCTGCAGAAAAGCTTCAAGAAGTTTCTGGGCCTTTTTCTGTTTCTTTTAGGGAACTGATTAATAGAGACACCTTGTAAGGCTGGGAGTGCCTATAGTGTTAGCAGTAGGAGCTCTGAGGCAGAAGGAGGATCGTCATAGCTGAAAGCCAGTCTAGGTTACACGTGTGTTCAAGGCCAGCTCTGGGTACAGAGTGACATTCTGCTTCTAATAGCAGCAGTGACAATGGCAGCCAGCAGCAGCAGCAACAGCCCAAATAAGCAAACAAAAACGAAACATGTAAAGTTTTTCCACAAATGGAGCCCACTAACATGAAATTCTGTGTGCTCACCACCTAGCATGTGTCACAGTGATCAGACATGCACTTCCAAGTGCAGTGTTAACCCGTCCTCAGCCCCTGAGAAACTGAGGCATTGCCAGCGCTTCACCTGTGAATATTTCAGTCTGTTCTGTGTCGAGAATATAAGCTATTACTTTGTCAAAACTCATGTGATGCTAAATCCATAGATAGAAGCATATAATACAGTTTTGATACATACATATATATGCAACCACCACTCTATTTGAACATTTGCATGTGTGTGTGCCCACACATGCATGTGTATGCACGCACACACACACATGCTTCCTTCATGTTCCTTCTTTGCCTCCCTCCACCACTATTTTCATGCTTTAATTTTGCTGGTTTCTAACTTCACATAGCATACACTTTATGAGCGGAATTATGTATACTTTTATGTATGGCTTCCCCCGTGCCATATGGTGCTTGAGAAGTTTTGCATCCTGTCACAAGTATTTCTATTTTATTCTTCTTTTAATGGCTGAGTTATGCTTTCTCACATGAATATACCATAGATTTGTTTAGTCTTTTAGTGGACATATTTTTTTTCAGTTGGACATTATTTGCACCAGTAATCAACATCTCTATGAGTCTTTCGGCGAATGATGTTTCCATTTATGTTGTGTAAATTACTTGGAATGAAACTGCTGAATTTATAGCAGAGACGTGTGCTTAACTCTGTAAGAAAGGGACAAAGTAGCACCAGTTCCCATTCCTAGCAGCAGGATGAGAGATGCATTCCTGTTACACTGTATCCACTCTCTCTGCCACAGCAGCCTTCCAACGTTAGCTATCTGATGGGTGTAAAGCTGTTCCTCACGAGTTTTGGCTCTGGTCTCTTTGCAGACGCTTGCTCACCATGTCGTTCTGTGACCTGTCTGTCTATGTGGGCTGCTTGTTTAAAAGGGTTGTTTCTGTTTGTTCCTGGCTTAAAAAGCTGTTCTTAAAATATTCTGTAAGTCAGATGTCTATTTAATGGCTATTTTGTCTCAGTTTTTTACTTGCTTTTGGTTGCATTAATTTTTAAGCATTTATTTATCTGTTCACTGTATATGGGGTATGTTCATGTGTGACTCCCTACAGGTATGTGCTCTGGTGTGTGTGCGTGGAGGTCAGAGGACAACCTCCAGTGTAGGTCTTTGTCCTCCTCTTGTCCAAAGCAGGGCCATTTATTGGGTCACTGCTGTGTCTTCCAGGCCATCCAGCCAACGACATAGATCCTGAGGATTCTCCTGTCTCTGCCTGTTAGCTGCAGGACTATTGGGAGGACAGGTACATATTAAGGGTCCCATGGGTTCTGGGGATCTGAACTCAGGTCCTCAGATGTGTGTGACAATCACATTAACACCAAGCCATATCCCCAGCCCCGTTTTTTTCATGGAGACATATTTAAATGTTCAGTGCTTTAACAAAAATTCTCCAGTGTCAAAAACATAATGATATTTCATTTGCTTTCCAAGTTGATAAAAGTTTTAGCCTAGCACACTTATGTCTCTGAGTCATCTCAAATGAGTTTTTTTATCTGCTGTGATCTGAGAGTCAAGTTTTAGTTTTTCCCATCATGGTTTTTTTTTTTTTTTTAAGTCCTGCCATGTAGCCGGGCCGTGGTGGCGCATGCCTTTAATCCCAGCACTCGGGAGGCAGAGGCAGGCAGATCTCTGTGAGTTCGAGACCAGCCTTGCCAGCCTGGTCTACAAGAGCTAGTTCCAGGACAGGCTCCAAAGCTACAGAGAAACCCTGTATCGAAAAACCAAAAAATAAAATAAAATAAAAATAAAAAAATAAAATAAAAAAAATAAAGTCCTGCCATGTGCTGGAAAGATTCCCCCCACCCCTGTTGAGTTGTTCAGGTGTCTTGGTCAAACTCAGATGGCTATGTAAGTGTGTGTATATTTTAGATTACTTACTTTGTTATAGTATTGTGTTTATCTTTATACGATTCTCACACTGTTCACAAATACATATATACCATGCCCCAAAGTTGCCAGTAATTCTTTAACTTCATTTATACAGAATTTATAAAATATAAAACTTTGAACTTTCTTTGAAGGCAGTGATAGTTTTATTATTTTGATTGAAAACTTGATGGACAAGATCTCTTAACAAAAATTCAGGTCCCTAATTTACCAATTGAGATTGCTACTTTCAGTACAAGCCTCCCTGTGTTGCTCTAGAAGCCCCTCCCTTAAGCAATAGGTGTGAAATCAACATTACAGTAATCTCAAACAACAGTGTGCAAAGAAGGCCTTTGAAGAGCTAAAACACAATGTAATTTATTGCTTTTATCGCAAGAGAGGCCCTCAAATTCTAACCGCGAAACCATGTATTCCATGTCTGTTTTGATTTTAAGATGGGATCTCACTATGTAGCCCAGGCTGGCCTCAAGAATGTGAGCGTTAGCAGTCTTGGGTTTCAGCCTCTGGAGTCCCAGGGACTATGGGTGCATAGCATACTGCCTGCTTCACCCCTTTACCTTCATGTCAAACTCCACTGTAACAGCCACTGTGATTTCTTCTCCTAGTTTACAGAACTTTAGTATTAGCAAGCGACGAAGAAAGTGGCATGCTAGAGAGGCAGGCACCGGTGGGAGCAGCAGGAAGTGACAGGTGACAGTGATGTCAACCCAAGTGAGTGCAGCTTCCGTATTAGATGCTGGGCCTCGGACCTAGGAAAAGAAACACGCTGTGGTATGGCTGTTCTACTCCGTGGCTGTGTAGTGCCTACGTGCATAGCTCTGCAAATCTGCAAACGAGAATGATGAGCAGAACACTACAAATTTGTACTTAGTGTAGTTGCAGGAGAAAGGAGGGTTTGGCTGGCCAGAGACGGTCTCGGTAAGATCCACTGTGATCGTCCCTGGGAGGAAAGAGAAGACATGCTTAAG
The DNA here is from genome assembly GCA_028555095.1 of Dicrostonyx torquatus. Classification (NCBI taxonomy): domain Eukaryota; kingdom Metazoa; phylum Chordata; class Mammalia; order Rodentia; family Cricetidae; genus Dicrostonyx; species Dicrostonyx torquatus. The sequence continues at coordinate 2,401,404 of JAQHUG010000237.1, read as the reverse complement.
GAAAATAACAGAACTTCATAAAGACACTGTTTGCGAAGAGGTGGGCATGGAGGAGGAGGGGTTGAGGAAAGACAGTGAAAACAGGATGATAAGCTGCTACAATCCTAGACTGGAAGGGGTGAAGGAGGGAGGGGTCACCAAAACTGTAAGTCCTATAGCAATTGGAAAGAGCCTTCTGTGTTATTTGAAGGATGGCAGGCCCTGGCACCTTATCCTTCCTGTCTCCCTCTGCCCTGGTCTCTCCTCTCTTCCTTTCCTGGTGTCTTTGTCACCGCTTCACATGGCACCTGTTGTCTGAACCTGACTTCATCCGTCTGAACATCCTCCCTTGAAAAGGACACAGATCACATGGATTCTGCACGGTCATATGGGGTTGGGTCACCAGCTTTCCAGAGACATCTACCTGTACATGGGTGAGATATCAAGGCTAGGGAAAGATGTCATTCACTTGCTCATCTGAAAGTTAGCGACAATTATGCCATTATGGATATTCCTTTTCAGCTAAGCCTTCCAGTAATATGGGTGATGAGATACATCTATAAATTGTGTGTGTGGTACACTAAAAGGATGAACATATCAGATGATGCGATTCACCATGTGAGCATCGGAAGTACATGCAAAGGTCATTGCCACTTGTGGTCTCTGTCTACCAGCTCCCAGTGTGAAACCCTAGAGTTCCATTCATTGCTCCTCCCCAGCGCCTGGGTAGCTTTCCTTGTTAGTGTTTGCTAATGTCAATGAGCTCCACATGCACATCCCGTGGTCCCCCGGGCTAAGTCTCCACTGCCATTTCAGTCATTATGAGGGATGAATGGGGACATAACTTTATGATCTTACAAAGACTTATTTTTTTCTGAACCATTCTGTTCTAGATGATGAAAGAGAAGAAACCCTTCCCCCTGTCTGTAGGCAGCTACTCTCTGGGCTGCAAGATCTAAGTCACTTGCTAGTCCATAGCATTGAAAAGAGGGTGCAATAAGTCTCAGAACGGAGACAACTGTCTCGGAAGCTTAGGGGATTTCCCTAAGGAAATCATACCCTCCGTTTAGGGAGGAGGAGATCCAGCATGCTAGATGCAACAACGACATTCTGGCTATGCATAGAGACATAGGTGGGGGGCCTTAGCTTCATTGTTGGCAAGATGTCTGAACTTCAAGAAACTACATGCATTATTTTCTCAGAATTCATGAAAGGTAAGGTGTGCAGTGTTTAGCTTAACTTCCTGACCAATGATTGAATGGAATAAGCCTGCAAATGAGCAAGGGTGAATTCTATGAAGACAGAATTGGTACAGAGCGACATCGGCCAGTAATGGTGTGAGTATCGGCCAGTAATCGTGTGAGTGGGAGAGTGTGGTAGCACTTGGGAGATGCTACTTTCTCCTGCTGCTGGGTAATAGACTTGTAGTGTTATGACTTAAAGGGAAATTGAATGAAAATCGATAACGCAGAGTACGCCTGTGTGGCGTGTGTTTGCAGGGAGGTGAACATGTGTGTACATTTGTCTATATGTACATGGAGGCCCGAGCTTGACGGCATGAAGTCTTCCTTAGTCACTCCCTACTTTATTCACTAAGGCAGAGTTTCTCCATTAAACCCAGAGCTTGTCTCAACAGCAAGGGCAGCCGATTGGCCAGGGATCCTGCTTCCATCTTCTGAGCACTAGGATTACAGGGGGGCCACCATGCTCACCCAGCATTCCTGTGGGGTCTTCAGATCCAGACTCCAGTCCTCATGCCTTACAGCACACACTTTATCCCCTGAGTTATCTTCTAAGCCCTAGGTAATTCATTTTTGAAATGTAAAGTGTAGCTAAAGTATAAAGAAGTGATGTGTTAAGTGTTTCTCAAATGTAGAATTATCTTTGGCCTTTGAGCTACCCACGCAGCATTGCCAAGCCACTCCCGATGTCTGCCGTATCAGTGGCACATGGGAAGTGGACAAGATCCACTTTCAGGGCCTTCCTAGAACTTACTTTTGACCAGGTGATGCTGCCCTTGTTAGTGATGAAGGGGGAAGAGCAGTCCATGGCTCTTACTTGCTCTCCTTCAAAATTTCACTTTCGCCCATGTGATCATCAGAGACTGAGAGGTTAGAAGGCATCTCTTTTTCCAGAGAAGTTAGCACTCACAGCTTTCCTCATTTGCATTGGGAACCAACGGTTTGTGGTAAGGAAGACAGAACCACTGTGTGGCATTCTTGAGTTCATGTGAATGCCACAAGCCAAACCCCAGGACAGCCTAGCTTGGCACTCCCCTTTGGGAGCCTTCTTTCAACCGTCTCCACCTGAGAGCTTTAGGGGCTTTTTTCGTGTCCAGATACTCTGTTTTTTGTTTTGTTTTGTTTTGTTTTGTTTTCTTCTGAGACAGGGTTTATCTGTGTGTAGCACCCTTGGCTGTCCTGGAACTCTCATGTAGACCAGGCTGGCCTCAAACTCACAGAGATCTGCTTGCTTCTGCCTCCTGAGTGCTGATATTAAAGGCGTGCGCCACCACCGTCTGGCTCAGACACTCTGGCTCAGCCTCTCTCATGATACATATAGTGTTTGAGGCAGACAGCATGTTTACTTACTCATAAGCATCCAGGAGTTCACCTGCCCATGAATTTGCCCCCCCGCCAGAGAGAAATGGGGAAGATGCTGTGCAGTGTAACAGGGGAGTTGTGCCATGAATGCCAAGTCTATCTATGCTCATTTGAAAATGGACAAACGCGACCATTTTTGTTCGACTTTCTCCATGAGAGAATGTGGCCAGCAGCACTGGCAGAGAGAAGGGCCTGTCATGACTTCCATGGGTACAGCCTCTCTGCGGGGGACAGTGATTCTATCTGGTGGAGACTGTAAACGGTCATGTTTTCTTAATCCAACTTGTTCATTATCTAGCCTGGGAGTGGCTGCATTTAGGAATTTAAGACCTCAGCAAGTGATGCTAAGGGAGGATTTTCTGGCTAAAAGGATGCCATGATGGTGGGTTTTGATTGTTAGCTTGAGAGGAGCTGGAACCTCCAAGGAGACAAGCTTCCGGGCACAACCATGAGAGATGATTTAGATTAGGCGAGCCTCTGGACCGTGCCCTTGAAGGATTATCTCATTGAGGTGGGCGAAGCCACACTATAGGAGAGTGTCAGCTTCCCTGGACCTGGGCACTGGGTTACATCCAAAGGAAGAAGCTAGCTAAACACAAGCACTCATTGCTTTCTGCTTCCCGGGGACCTGTAACATGACTAACAGCCTCAAGCTGCTGCTACCAGGACTTGGCCTCCATGTTGAATTGATCCTTCCAACTCTGAGGTAAAATAAAAACTTCCTCCCCTCAGTTGCTTTTGTCAGGGAATTTGAGTAGCTAAAGCAGATGGTGAACACCCAAACGGGTTGCTTAGGCAAGGGAGTCCCACTTCCTGTGATTGGTAACAGCAGTGTGATGTGTCACAACTAGGGCCTGGAGGTCCAAGGATTGTTCCGTCCAGAGACAGGGAGGCAGACCAAGTGACCTGGCTCCTTCTATCTAGAGATCCAAAGGAAAGTGTTCCTCATACAACTTAATACTCTTCTCCCCCTCTCTAATTTGTTCTCCTTACTTTGCACTTCCAACTTACAGGGGGGTTGTAATGTGCTAACGGGCTTCCCTCCCACTAAAAAAAGACACGTGTGAGAGTGAGAATGTTCTCTCGAGAAGAGACAGTCTCTGGGGTTTTGCCTATGAGGTAGGTGTGATGAAACCTCCTCCGCAGCAGGCCAGGGTGCCGCAGCTTCAGTGGGGTCAGCATCCTCCTCCAAAAGGAGAGGGAAATACTAAGCCACTCTGACAGGGCAGGAGGTAACTGTTGTGATTCACTTGCAAATCGAGATAGTAGGAGATTTCAGACCAGAGTTTACGTCCGGAGCCTGTCTCTCCTGTTTTGGCACCAAACTTGTTAGGACAAAAGCAGCTCAAGTTCATCCTTCTTGGGCAGACATTGTTCTTCCTGTTGTGGACAGGAGAGGATGCATCAAGAAGGAAGGAATGGGAAGGGCCAGTTAAGGCACGGTGCTTGGTAGCATGACCAGTACTCTGAATGGCTAACAGTATGGTGTCCCTGTGTGAGGATTTAAAGAAAGAGGAGGAAGAAGGATGAGGCCCAGGAGCTCATGTTGTATTTTAAGCAGGGCTGCTCTAGGAAACGTGCATTTACAGAGCATGGCGTGCAAGAACAGAATTCAGGGAGACTGAGCAAAACAGTGGTTCCCCTCTCCAGGGTTTATCAGTCCAATAATTTTATGCATATATTTAATGTATTTTGGTCATTTTCAACTACATTGTTACCCCCTCTTATTTCTCTCCCATGGATGCTAAACTCCTCCTTTACCCAATAAGTTCCTTTTCTAGTTCCACATCTTTTAAAACTTGTAAACCATTAAGTTTCATTAGGGTTACTTCATAAGCCTGAGTAGGACATTATTTACTGGAGCATGGGCAACTTGACTATGGCTATGCCACTGGAGAAAATGACTCCTTCTCCCGAAGCCAACAATTAGTAGCCAATAGCTTCAGGGAAATATGGGCACCCTGGTGCTTCCTGAAGTCACCCACATCCCTTACATGTCACAGCTATGATTCCATAACTTTGCACTGTAATGGAAACCAAGATGGTTTCTATAAAGTTATGAAAGAGAAGATAGACTTGTGGGGAAAAAAATGATCGTGTGTTGAGAATTAAATTTAACAGCTAAAGTATACTTATTAAAATTCATCAGCATGCATGCTTTCTCAAATCATGATGACTTCATGGTCTAAGTGAAAAATTTGTATTCCTTTGGAAAATTAAATTAGCATATTCAAGGCAGGCGAAAATTATCTTTGACTGGTAGATGTTATTTCTATAGCATTCTTTGCCTAAGAAAACAGTGTCTCTGAGACTTAAGTTTAACAGCTAAAAGTAAGAACCGACTTCTGTCCAAGGCTTTCATAGTCTCCAGAACTTTCTTTGGTGTTTTAATGATCTAATTCATTTAAACCGCAGAAAAATCTCTGTGAGGTGACCCAGTACTGTGGCGAGTCTTCACAAGTGAGGAATAGGGAGACTAAGAGACTGAGCAAGGTATTTGGGTTAGGCGTGGACTATGGATCCAGTTAGTTGTTAACTACAAGATCTCTGTGAACTTGAATCTGTCCTATATTCCGCGTTTCCCTTAGGGTTAGTGGGATAGCCCAGCCTGGACAGTGCTGTTCTACTAGGCATCATTAGGACCATGATAGTGTAAGAGATCTGTCTGGGGCGCCAGAGTGTGAATGAGGAGCTCTACTTTCCATCAAGTAAAAAATGGGTCAATAAAATAGGTTGCTTATTGGATGTTGCTATTCAGAATTAGAAGCTAGGCAGAATCGCTGGGTTTGTAACCCCTCATCTCTAGACAGTTGTGGCAACGACAGCTGACAAGGGGTGATGGTGTCAGAAGCTGTGTGACGTCCTTTACACTTCTCAATTCAGAGAAAACCGAAAGCAACCCGAGGAGGAAGGCACTGTCATTTCCTTCATTTTCTAGATGAGGAATCCAAGGCCCAGAAGGAGGTAGGAACACAGCTAGAAAAGGCAGAACTGGAGCCGCCCAGGTTCAGGCTTTGGCAAATCTCAAATACTTGTTCCCATAGTGCAAAACAGGACTCAGAGAGGGTTGGGATGGGGACAAATGAAAATGGGTGTTGCTACCCTCTGTGAGTGTGCCCTTGAAACAGGTGACGCCATTTGTGTGTTTTTGAGCTGGGAGACACCATTTGTGACACCATACACCCTTGAGTCGGGCCATACAGGTCAGTGGAGGCACTCTTCGTCTGTAGAAGGACAGGGCAGACAGTCTGTCACACAAGCACTAGCCGGCATCCTCCCAGGAATCCCCAGTTCTTCCTACAGAACTTAGCCATTGACTCAGACTCTTGAAAAAAATGAGAAAATGCCATTTTGGAACACTGGGTAATTTACAAACTCTGTATCAAAGGCACAAAATACTTTCCATGTCTCTCTCGCACAACTGTTGTTTTTAATGCAATAGTGGTCAGGGTATGTCTTTGCTGCATTATTCTACCCAGAGTGTTTTCTCCAAACTTCTGCCCTTCCAAACATCTGTTCAGTTTCAAAATTCAGGTCAACTTTTGCTTCTCTTTATCACCCTCCCCAGTCTATAACACTAACTGCTCTTCTCACTGTATCCTGAATAAGACTCCAGGACAGTACCAAGAGCATCATATGGCCCGTAAAACAAGTTGCTGAATACTTGATACGCACTAGACACTTTATGCTGTGTGTCCATGTGATTCTTGCAATTACTCTTAAAGAAGATTCTACACTACCTACATGGGTACAGATGAAAGAAACAAAACTCAACATGATGAAACAACTTCCCTACGTTTCGTGGCCAGTGGTTGCATTTGTGAAACTAAGGTTTTGGAGAACAAGGATACCTTTCCTGAGCCAGTGATCAAATAAAATGTATCAGCTGTCAAGACCGAAACAATTTCTGTCCCTGGAGCCTGGCCAGGGTGGAAAGAGAGACAGATGTGCTGTTGCCAATGCAGGAGCAAACACTGCTGCTCCCTCCCAAGGCAGGCAGAAAGTCCTGTGTCCATTCTTTGTACCTTTGTTATGTGTCGGCAGTTGATAACAGCTTTGTTGAGCACGAACAAATGGATACCTACATTTTTGTTTCATTTTGATCTTTTGAGACGAGGTCTTGCCATATAGTATAGGCTGGCCTCAAGCCCTTCATTTCTCTGCCCCATCTTGCCCAGTTACTACTGTTCTGTTTATGTGCCCTACACTCAGAATGTAAAGGGATTACATAGGCAGTGGAAGCTGGAGCAGACTTCACTGGGGAGTTGAACTCATGCCGTGTTGTGGCTGATAGAAGATATGGGCAGAAAGGTAATTGCACGAAAAGGGGGTCAAAGTTCCCGGAATAATTAACCTGAACAACAGAATGGTTTCTTTGACTTCTGCAATGTCTTGTTTGCTCTGTAAATTCTCAGCAAGTGTTTTCCTACTTAGTGCCAGGAAAACATGATAAGACACTTGGTAGTTACTTTTGATAATTCTGCCCACTTCCTCCCTTGAACCCACATCTACAGACCCAGGTTGGATCATTTTGCTTGCTTGCATTATTGAGGAACATCAATCATCAGGTTCTCAGGCTCACTCATGGGTTTCCTTTGCAGGTGAACATGTTTGTTGAAGGGTTCCATGATGCCATCCTCCTCTACGTTCTGGCTTTACATGAAGTACTCAGAGCTGGCTACAGCAAGAAGGATGGGGGGAAAATCATCCAGCAGACCTGGAACCGGACTTTTGAAGGTAGGGATTCAGTTTCCATGGCAGCAGCACTGCAGCCAAGTAAGCCACTGCTTCTGTAGTTGCTATTTACTGCAACAATAGAGACTTGATTTTTTTCAGTTTGAAAGTATGGAGAGTAAGCCAACTCACCTCACTGGCTTGTAAAAATAAGATCGAACAATGCAATGCATGCCAACATGGTGTTGAGCAGATTCTACTTAATTAAGAACCATCCTGCTCCTTGCTTATTTATATAACACATATTTATATAGTGTGTGTGTGTGTGTGTGTGTGTGTGTGTGTGTTAAGCTAGGGTTTCATGTCAGGTTTATTGTTCTTCAACTTAGTCCTTGAGGTGATCTCTCATTGAATCTGGAGCTCACTGTTTTGGCTAGATTAGCTGGGCAGTGAGCCCCTGAGGCCAGCCTGTTTTGGCCTCTGTCAGTACAAGGGTTGCAGATCTGAATGACTGCTCAGCTTTTCACAGGGGCTTACAGTCAGAACTTGGGTCATCGCGCCTGTACAGCAAGTACTTTATCCACAAACCCACCTCCCTAGCCCTGTGTTCTTCAAATAAAACACATTAAACACAAGCTGTATTCACCACAGAACAATCAGTGTGGAAGATCTGCAGCCAGGCTTAACAGTGTGCTCATCCAGCTGTACATCCCCACACCCACACCATGCTGGTCCCAGTGAAATGCAGAAGATGTTAGCCGTCATATCCAACCTGGTATAGAGCTGCTTAGCAGGTCCACACCCTCACTTTTATCTGACTTTCAAAGTTGTGAATATTAGTTGCTTAAAAAAACAAAACCAAACAAAAACAAACAAAAAACAGAGAAGTCAACAAAAAGCATATTATCTCATCATTCCAGCAACTGACACTGACATTTAAAAATAAGACTATTCTTGGCTAGAAAGCTTAAACAGTATGAAATTGTACAAAATAAAAAGTGAAACCTTTGTTCTCACCGCCGTCGCCTTTCCCCAATGCAATCACTGTCAGCAGTTTTCCAGATGACCCCAGAACGTGATGCTTTCTGACAGTGCACAATGCATAGCAAACAACGTAAAACTTTTAGAAAGCCGGATTCATTGCAAACACCATTTTTCATTTCAGTTCAATTTATATATTTCACTTTTTTGTGTGCCAGAAAATTTCATATGAGTACTCATAGATCTAACATATTTTGAAATGAGAGTTAAATGTGATTCTGTTTTATTATAATTTCCTTAATTCTTTTAATTATTATTATTATTTTTTTTTGTTTTTCGAGACAGGGTTTCTCTGTAGCTTTGGAGCCTGTCCTGGAACTAGCTCTTGTAGACCAGGCTGGTCTCGAACTCACAGAGATCCGCCTGCCTCTGCCTCCCGAGTGCTGGGATTAAAGGTGTGCGCCACCACCGCCCGGCTCTTTTAATTATTTTAAATAATTTTGTTTATTCATTTTGAGGAAGGGTCTTACTGCATAGTTCTGACTGACCTGGAACTTGCTTATACAGACAAGAGTGGACTTAAACATGAGACGCTTCTGCCCTGCCTCCTGAGTACTTGGATTGCAGGTTCCACCATCCCCAGTTTCTAATCTACCTTTGATTGGTGGAGGCTCCAGTTAGTTACAGTTTTTGTTATTCTGCAACATGGTGTCACAGGACAGAGACTATTTCTCACAAAACATTCCCAACACCTCTCTCCTCTAATTATAACAATTCCCAATGGTGAGGGATTTGGGTCTCTTGTATGTGGGTGCTTTATACGATGCATCAAATATTGCCAATCTTCTTTTTGTTTTGATAGGTTTTGTTAATTAATTTACCACCAAAATGGCTTCTTTTATAAATTTTTGGGATTATAATTCCATTCTTCCTCCCCTCCAAACCCTCATATATTCTTCTTCCTGCTCTCCTTCACATTCATGGCCTCTTTGATTTTTCACTAATTGTTAATTGCATACATATGTGTATATATCTATGTACATGTATGTACACACGTATATTCCTAAATATAACCTGTCCAGTCAGTATAATGTTAGTTGTAAGTATGTTTTCAGGGCTGACTATTTGCCAAACATCTCATAAAAAATTCTGTGACTCTATATTTTTGTCAGTAGTGTATGTAAGAGCAGTGGCTTCCTTACCAACACTCCACACTGGCATGACTGCTTCCTAGGGCAGGCATCAGCTCTTCTGCTCACTCATCCAGTACCTTCGCCAGGCCTCCGTGATAGACGGGCACTGTTCAAGGAGCCGAGGATGAAGCCGAGAACAAAAGATGCTGTCCATAATCAGTTTCTCTTATGGGCAGACGTGTGTAGGAACAGGCAGTAAACGCTCCTACCCCACGCCAGGAGGTAGAAAGTGGTGGGATGGAACTGCTGGATTAGAGCAGTCGAGGAAGGCCTCTGGACGTGGCAGCTGACTGGGACCTGACGGTGACAGAAGAGTCTAGCTTTGAGAGAGGAGGATGGGATGGTCCCTGCTATGTTCCACAGCCTCAGCTTGTCCTCAGTTATTAAAAGGGAAGGACAGCAGGGAAGAGTGGTGCTCTAGTGAGGGTTGTCTGGGTAGTAGATATGGCAGCCCTGGTAAGTTTCTTTTCTCTATGGTGGTTTCAGTGAACGCCATGTTTTACCCTAGACAAGAGTGACAGCTTTCATTTTAGACAAGTAGTTGTTTGGGGGTAAATAAGTTCCCTGGATGAACTCATTTTGGCTCTTCCTGCTTCAGCTGAGGGGCAGGAATCGAATAGGGTAATTCAGGGGGCATATTAGGACAAAGTCAAATTTCCCAGAACCTGTGCACAATGCACCGAGAAACTGGTGTGTGGGGACACAACCTTGGTCAGGCACATCCCATTCTTAGCTATTACTCACCGCGTGGTGTGGTCATTTGTTCTTGGTCTTCTGACAGCGGGACAGGAGCCAGAGTTGGGGATGCTCAAAGGCACCTCTGAGAGAGGTTGGCGAGAGAAGGGTAGGTGTCCACAATGGCTGGGATACAACTTGGTTTAGAGCTGAGACAGGAGTTAAATTTTCTCAGGTGCCATCTTCATGGTTCCATTTTAGGGTCAGGTCTACATGGTCAGTATGTACCAAGAGTATAAAGAATTGTATAGTTGAGTCTAAAATTAGGATCTTATGTGACCAAAATGTAAAGACTGATGCCCAGGTGAGTGTGAATGTTCAGAGAGCCCATTTTATTTGCTAAGCAGTAGTCCATTTGAAGGCAGCCCCTCAAAGAGCTCTAAGGTGGACAAGTGAAGAAAAACTCAAACCTTCCTAACATTAAAAACAATTTTAATTTTAGTGGTTGCTGTAAGTGACCATTAAGTTGTCAGGAGAAAAAAATACCCTGGATGTTATTTGACAAAATTGGATTTTACTGCCGTAAAACCTATGATCAACTCTCAAGGCTTCCAATAAATGGTCCAAGAAGAGGCTGTGTTTCCTCTGTGTGAGAGGTTAGAGGAGCAAGGTAAACAGGACTGTGTGTGGCTCAGGCCTGGGCAAATAGAAACTGGGTTAGAAGGACTCATTGCTGATACACAGGAAAATTCTGCTGTCACCCTAACAAGCTCACCTTCTGCTTGATACTCTCAGGTGAGGTCTCACTTTGCAAAGCAGCCACCCTGAGAGTTCTCACCCCACTTTTTGGCAGAATTGCAATCACTTAAAGGTGTAATGAGGTGCTGGATTCCCAGGACCACTGCATCATATACAATACTCTGTAAAGCCCTCAGGGCACACTTCCCTAACACCACCTCTGGGCAGAATGACAAGTGACCTCAGATAGTCAGTGTTTGGAGAATGAATATGTATATGTATACACATATGTATATAATATATACATTTATCCATGCATATACGTACTATATGTATACAATTTGAAGTTTTATAGCCTCTCAAGGATGCACAAGTTTGTGATAGGTTCATCCTATCACAAATCTGCCTGTATTAAGAAGACAAAAAAAAAAAAAACAAACACAATGAATGGTAACTCCATTTTGTTTCCAGCAAAGTAACCCAAAGTCTGGAAAAATCAGTGGGCCTTCAAACCACAGCCCAAAGGACAGTAAACCCAAATGCCTGCCCTCTCCAAACCACACGAGAGGATGGAACTTTCCCTTGGGATGCTCCTCAGTAGACATTTCCCTGGGGCAGTCACTTTGTCTGGGGAGAAGCAAACTGATGGCAGCACCAAGGAAGAACAGCACAGGATTCTCCCACAGAGGAAACAACTGGCTTGTGCTGATTAGAGTAGGGTGCACACATCCTGCACACATCCTGCTACTTAGTGAACCAAGATGCACATACAGACTGTTTAGCATCAGCCTTTGTTCTCTGGTGGCCTTTGGGGATTAGCTGCTGTGAGCACCTATCATTGCTTGTCAAAGTGGGTGGGTCCTCTGTGCTTTGGCTGCTCGGTTCCACCCTCGTATCTCACTGGCTCTGTACATAAACACCTCATCGGAAACTTCACGGTCCTCTGGTTCTTTCTGGCCTTGGGGTCTTTGTAAACTAAACCAGGTCAATAACTTACACTCATGATTGTGTTTTGAACCACAGATTTCCTCCTGCGTACGCTTAAAGAGATTTTATAATCCCATAATCCCTGCTTTTTATTTATTTATTTTTTTTGGCTGCACTTTAACTTGTGCTGAGTCATGCTCTGAGTGGTAGATCATGGTCTACTCTCTATGATACCACAGGCACAGTAATGATAATGAGAACTTTAAAATAGCATCCTCTAGTCCCAGATCTCAAGCTCAAAATGCCCCCACATTGGAACATTTTACATATCAAAATGACACCACAAATGGAAACTTCCCCATAATGGATGTTTATCTCATGCAAAAAAAAATTACAGAAAATACTGTATTAAGATTACGTTCTGGCTATGTGTGTAAGTGTATATAGAGATGAAAGAATCTTGTGCTTAGACTTGCATCCTATCCCCAAGGTGTCTCATTATGTGTATGCAGATATTCAAAAATTTGAAAACACCTGAAATCTGAAACACATCTGGCCCCACATCCTTTGGCTAAGGGCTACTCAACCTGTAGGAACAATAACAGCAGTAGTGACAGACAGAGGAAAACAGCTGGCGTTGCTTAAGCATCTGTTGGCGATGGCCCACGTGTTTTATCTCAGCTCTACAGCTTCTTGGTGGGAACGTGATCTTATGCTTGTTTACGCTAGTTGTAGAGGCTGAGAACCATGCCTTGGTCATGGTTGCAGAGGTGGGGAAAGACAAAACCAGCAATTCAGTATTCTGATTCTTCAATTAAAAAAGAAAACCAACCCAAAATTACACTTTAAAATTCTCTCTCTCTCTCTCTATCTATCTCTCTCTCTCTCTCTCTCTCTCTCTCTCTCTCTCTCTATCTCTCTATCTATCTTGTGTGTGTGTGTGTGTGTGTGTGTGTGTGTGTGTGTGTGAAGTCGGAGGATAACTTCTGGGAGTCAGTTTGCTTCTTCTACTGTTCAAACCTATATGACCTATGTTTAGCTTGATGTCAAGCACGCTCACCTACTTCTCTGGCCCCAACCTGTTTGTCTGATTCTAATAGGAAAAGCTGACTCCTCAGTCCAGGCCTTTCCTTGAGCAAAGAATCCATCTGCTCTAACTTAGCCTTCCCTGCAGTGCTAACTCAGCACCCAGGAATCTTCCAGATAGTGTTTGCATAAGCAATGAATGAACACACATTGAGCAATGAATGAACACACATTGGGCAATGAAGATTTGCTCTCTAGACTCTGGCCCCAGGGACTCACCAACCAGACCCCCAGCGCTCTTGCAGCCTGTATGAAGCATACTACTGAATCCTGGGCCAGAGTGATTTTCCTTATGAGAGTTGTTCAGTGAGCTCCCGAACCTATCTGTGATAAGACATCTTTACCTTTTTCCTACTTTTTAGAAAATAAAAAAATCAAAACTCTAGAGTAAGCACACTGCCTTCAGCATTAGCCTTAATCTGTTCTTTTTTTTTTTCCAGAAGTATTCCCCGAAGATCATTTCTTTTTCTTTTTTAAATGGAGAAATGTTAAGAATTTAGGAATGCAGACACAGATGAAATTACAATGTCTTTCCAAATGCCAACAAAAATGCTTCCAGTCTGATGTGATTCCCTGTGGCATGAATTTGTTTTAAAAAATCCCATCAATTCATTTTCTTGGCAGGCAGAGGTATCGTAAGTAACTAATGCAGAGTTCTTTACCTCTCCTGTAGGCATCGCCGGGCAGGTGTCCATAGATGCCAACGGGGACCGGTATGGGGACTTCTCCGTGGTTGCCATGACTGACATCGAAGCTGGCACCCAAGAGGTGAGTAAAGGACACTTCTACATTGGCCACTCTGGCAAGTGGGGACTCTGAGAGTGTATTTGTCCTGGTGTCCAATGCACCCTTCAAACACAAATGAGCCTTCTGTGTAGGCAAAGCTCACTGTTCACTGAGGGAACAGGCAGAAGGCAGGACACTCGGCATGTGCTTTCTTAGTAGAGAAGTCCTACCTTCCAAGCAGACAGGAGTCACTCCTTAGCCCTGTGGAATGAAGTCACCAGTCGGCACAGGAAGTGCAACTTGCTTGCCTCTGCATTTCCAGACTTTTTTTCCCCCTAGCGGTTGTTTTGGATTTTCAGGTGTTACTATTTCAAAAGATGGAGCTTCAGGATAGAGAAGTCTGCCTGGACTGAAGATGAGTCTGTGACAGTTACCAGGGGCAGGGGTTCTCTGCTCCAGTTTCTTCAACTATAACATGAGAATTGTAATATTTTCCTTGCTGGCCTCATGACATCATTAAAACCATATGACATAAAACCTAGAAAAGTAACACATGACCTCTAATTGACAAATATAGAGAAAGAAATAGGTATTAAATAAATATTCAGTGTTTCTGCTGAAAAATATTTTTTCAACAAATGATGATTGCCCTGTTTCCTTGCAAGGTCAAGACCATCACTCTATTTTTTTAAACTTTCTTTTTATTTATCCTTTGTGTCTTTCACATCATGCATCTCAATTCCATTCATCTCCCCTTCCCTTCCTATTCACCCTCTGTCCTTGTATTCCCCCAAATAAAACAAAATGAAGCATAATAACATTTAAGAGAGCAAGAAAAAAGAACAATCTTGTCATAGAAGACACAGTGAGTCACACAGTAAGTCCTTTGTCTATATGTCTTTACTTGCAAGTGTTCATTGAAAAGAGTCATTGGTCTGGTTTGAGGTCTCTGGTTATTATTGGGACCTCACTGGGGCTCCTCTTGGATATCCTGTTGCTGCCCTGTGTCGCAAAGATCGTGTAGTTTTGAATCTGCAGGATGTGTCTCTTCACGTGCTCCAGCAGATCATAGATGGGGTGGTTGTTGGGATTGGTCAACTCATAACTCTGGTTCTGGGCTTGGATGGTTACAGGTTTGGTCAGCCCACCAACTCCCCACTCCCATTTCATTACCAGGGTGAGCTCTTAGACATTTCTTATCTAGTTCACCTTATGCAGCAGTGAGCATGGGGCGGGGCCAGTTCTCCTGCCTTCATGTGCTCCAGTAGGCTTACCTACACCTACACCACAGGGCCAGCTCTACCGTGCTGCCCAGGCAAGACACATGGGCCACTCTCCCAAGTGCTGCAGCTGCTGAGGGACAGACACAGCTCTCCCAGTCTAATGAAGGTCATCATCACTCCTTTTGCTTTGGTGGGAGCAGGCATAAGATACTTTTCCTCTCTGTGGGGTATGTCTAGCCTTTGTATGGGACGTGAGGGAACAGGAGCCCTCTCACTGTGTTCACTGAATAGATTTTATATTGCCCCAGTTCTAGAGCTTGTCTGCAGTCTAGCTTTCTCTTCTGGAGAAGTGGGGAGTGATGGTTCATCCCGTCTCATTGTGAGGCTGCTGCATGCAAAGCACTTGGGATAGGCTCAGCACATACCAGTCACTGTCATATTTCAAGAGGACCTAGAATTGATTTTGACCCTGAGCTGATACAGCCTGTGAGAGCCTGCTGTCACTCAGTAATGAGGGAGGAGAAATGTCAGAGGCCACCCAGGAGCCACAAATTTGTGTCCAGACAAAAGTGGAGAACCCCTAGAAGCTGTTCTGAGAAGGCACTGCCAGATTGACTCATGTGACTGATCTAATAGTCATTTAACTGGAGCATGACCCTGCAATTATATCATCCAGGGGTCTAAGGTGACAGCTGAAACAGAATTCAGTCTGATAATGGGAGAGCACAAGAAGTGAATTCATCAGAGATGAATGTGTCCACTAAGGCCATAGCACTGGCCAAAAGGTGAACCAAAAAGTTCTTCAAAGATACAATTTTTAAAATTGCACCTAGCTGTCTGTTGCTATCTGTCTATCTATCTATCTATCTATCTATCTATCTATCTATCTATATCTATCTATCTATCTATCTATCTATCTATCTATCTATCTATCTATCTATCTATCTATCGTGTGTGAGTAGGTCAGAGGACAATTTGTAGGAGTTGGTTATCTCATTCCAACATGTGGGTTCTGGGTACACAATTCAGGTCTTAAGGTTTGTTGGCAAGGGCCTTCACCTCCAAAGACATCTTTCCATCACTCTAAATTATATTTTTTAGTACTATAATTATATGTCAATCTGACTGAGGGGTGGGGGGCTGTGTACCTGTCACATGCTTAACCTAAGTAGGTATACAGTGACATTGGTTTCTGTCACATATCCCTAAGGGAAGTAGACCTCACACATGACTGACAGTGTGGACTGCTCAGTGACTGAAGGCCAGGCAGGGCCCTGTGGAATGAGCCAAGGAAAAGCTGTGAAGCTGTGAAGCTGTAGACTATTGTTTCATAGGGAAGTGAAAAGATTTTACCCTTCCCATTATGCAGTAGCAGCTGCTAGATACCTAGGGACAGCATTGGAAGGGTGCAGCCTCCAGTGTAGACAGGCCTCACGAGGCACTGTCTCTGTCATGTCCATAGCTTCTCAAGTCTACATGACCCTGGTTCCTTTGCTGCCATGAGGAGCCACTGTGATAGTCCTTGTGCATAGCAGGGGAGCCCCCTCCCGTTTCTCCTGCTGTCTCTTCCTGCAGGTGATGATGTGTAGAGGTAGCATGTGTAGATCAGACTATGTTTTGGGAAGCTAATACAAGACTATGAGCTTTTATGCCTCCTTTGGGAACTGATGTGGGATGTCCTTTTGTACATGTGTTGCTTTTATTTGTTAATGAATAGAGCTGGCTTGGCGTATGGCAGGGCAGAATATAGCTAGGCTGGAAGGGATATATAGAGAGTAGGCAGAGTCAGAGAGATACCATGTAGCTGCCGAAGGAGACAGACACCTGGAACTCTACCTGGTAAGTCACAGCATTATGGTGATATGAAGATTAATAGAAATGGGTTAATTTAAGATTTAGGAGATAGCTAGAAATATGCTTGAGTCATTGGCCAAAGAGTGTTGTAATTCATATAGTTTTCAGGGTCTGGGCAGCCAGACAACAAATGAACAGCCTCTGCTTGCAGGAAAGAGGTAACTTTGGCTTTTCCTTTTCAAAAGTATGTCTGACTTTTGCCTTTCTGTAGGTTATTGGTGATTACTTTGGAAAAGAAGGCCGGTTCAAAATGCGATCCAATGTCAAGTACCCTTGGGGCCCTTTGAAACTGAGAATAGATGAAAGCAGAATTGTGGAGCATACCAATAGCTCTCCTTGCAAATCATGTAAGTTCAGAGATTTAATTCACTGTTCCTCCTCTTCTTCAGTCATGTGAGCCCAACACATGTTGCTCTCAAGGACTCATGTTCTGAAAGCTCCCATGTCTTTTTCTGATGTCTTCAAACCCATCGGAACAACTCAAAAATAGTCATCCCTCCTCCTTTACCAGAAGTGTCCGTCTTTCTTCCCTTTATTCTTTTCTTCCAGATGATAGTATATTCTATCTGGATTTATATCTCTTTCTACAATCTCTTAGTTATTAAAGGTTTCTACTTTGAGAAAAGATAATATTAACTGTCTCTTATTCACCTTCTGTAACAAATCTCATTATTGATTTCAAAGTTTACAGTTGACCTTCAGATCTTCAAGATGGGACAGATAATTTCTTAAATACCTGGCAACTTACAAAGTGGCAAATAAGTATTGAACATATTATTTATAGCCCATTTCTGGATGCAGACAGAGAAGTAGGTGTATCTTCCTCAGAGATAGGAACATTTTTGAGACCTCAGAGAGGTCTCTGAGGGGCTTTTGACGAGGAAGAACAAGTGGTATCAATCTTGCAGGCCAGGTGGTGATTTTAGGTGACTATATGAATGGTCATTGTGTCTCAGGACCATCTTTTAATGTTGAGAAATTTGTATCTATCCAGTAGTTATGAGAAAGAAATAATGGAGAAGTGTATTAATCACATAGCCTCTGGGCCTGGATCCAAAGTCTTACTTTGCTTATTGCCTGTTTGGGCCGGGAGAGTTCCTTCAACTCACCAAGCCTCCCTTTCCCCACATGTAAAGTAAACTATACCCCACTTTGGTCTGAGGAGCCCATGAGACCGTGACCTGCAGGCTTACTCTAAATTCTGCAAGGACAGGAGAGGCTGATTTTTCTAGAACTGAATTCCCAATAGAGTGATCCAAACGGTTTGCTTTTTCACAAAGCTATGTAGGCCATGTGGAGATGGAACTCTGGCTGTGGTGAGAGAACATCTAAAAACAGAATACTGACCCAGTACAATTTCCCCAGACCTTCTAGCACTTAGAAGTGTCACCATTCCCCACAAGAAACAGAAGAGCTGGGTTAGTGCCTTTGTCCTTCCACGCAGCTTTCTTTGACTTTCAGCTCAAGTAGAGCATGGATGTGTCTGAAATCTCCAGCTTCCAGCCTCATCAAATCCTGCTCGAATCTGTGCTTCTTTCTCTGTCCGTCATTCTTTCTAACCTTCCTTCCCTCCCTCTTCTTCTTCTCTCCTTTCCTTCCCTGTTATAGAGCTTGCTGTGTAGTTCAGGCTGTCTCAAATTTGCAATCCTCCTGCTCATCTTCCCAAATGCCAGGATGACTGCCATTTGTCCCAGGCTCAACTTAGAACTTGTTTTGCTGCTGTTCTCTTCACTGTCATGTGACAATGCATTTGTCTAGTACTTTCTGAAAAGCATATCTTAAGCCTTATACCAAGCAAAGAAGAAAGTCCATATATTTCACAGAGAAAGGAAAATTTGTTTCAGCTGGGAGATGAACATAAGTAAGAAATAAGTATTCTTATTTATTTCCCCAAATGAGCTCTGACCAGTGATGTCTGTTTTTCAAGCAGGTGGCCTAGAAGAATCAGCAGTGACAGGAATCGTGGTGGGGGCCCTACTCGGTGCTGGTTTGCTAATGGCCTTCTACTTTTTCAGGTAGGAACCATTCGTCATCTTAAAATTCACTCTGCATGTTTTGACTTTGTCTTCTGTCTTTGCGTAATACTCCCTGTGATCTGCCCATACCCTTCTTTCAGAGAAGAAGCCATTCTTTGGTGCGATCTTAGGTTATGGATTTCTACTGTACTCTTGCCACCACGGGCCAGAGAGTTGCTGGGATCTCTGGACCACAGATCTGTTCACGAGAATCCCTTTTACCTACCAAATGCAAACATAGAGAGGATATCTGGACAAAGAATGAACCTATCCTCACACTTCCTTCAATTCAGAAATAAGTGGCCATGTTCACCTTGAAGGGCTGGAGGGAGCTCCCAGTGATCTCTCATTCAGGGTGCAATGTGTTCTGTGTTTGGAGAAGTCACATGCTTAGCTGTTGCTGTGGCTCAGCCTGAGGCTCATAAACTGGCACTATGTACATGTACTCAAGGTCTTGGTCGTTTGTCGCAGTGGTGGTGGTTCATTCTTTAGTAATCTTCAAAGGCTGAATTCACAGCTTATTTCTAATGTTTCTTCATTTTCACATGGAGTGTAAGTCTGGGTGTATGTGGCTCTTTGTGGGAACAATTGTGTTCCTGTTCCTTTGGTCACAGTACACTTAATCTGATCTTTATCTGGGGGCATATCCTGGGATGAAGCAGAGCTTCTGGGACAGAAGAGATAAGACTGAACCCACAGGGTCCCAGGGAAGAAGGGGAAGGCTTGTTCTACAGCATTTCGGAAAGCTTGCCAGTTTTCCTCCTTGAATAAGGACACGATGCCTCGGGGTACACTACTTTAATCTCTGACCAGGGTTTCATATTGTGTCACTTCTAATTTATCAAACCTAAGCCAGATGTCCCTGGAAGGCATTCTTTGTTAGAGGAACCATAGTATTTTACTGTCAAGGGAGGTTTTATTATTGCATTTGTTCTGCTTTACCCAGAAAGAAATACAGAATAACCATTGAGAGGCGAAATCAGCAAGAAGAGAGGAACATCGGGAAACATCGAGAGTTACGCGAAGACTCCATCAGATCTCATTTTTCGGTGGCTTAGAAGGTTCCCCACTTTCATCTGCTTAAGAGATACATGGAAGGAAAGACGTCAGTGGAGCAGAAAGGACGCTTGTGGAGAATTCTTTGTTTTAAGCTGTAGTCATTTCACTCTACATTTCCTTTAGAAACTCAGGAATGATTATTAATCACTATCTGCCTCCCAGCCTTTCATCTCATGGCAAACAAATCTGAGGCTATGACGCCATTCTATTAGGTGTTCTGACTGCTGGAAGGGCATAGGACTAGATTTATGTTTTGAAAAATCTGGCGTTGCCGTATCTTGATGGCTTTGGGGGCCTTTCACACAAGGATATAAAGATGTGTTTTTTTCTGAAATCAAATATTTTGTAGCTAGAATAAAACACTTTTTACAAGTAGAATATTCTTGGAAAGAATTTAACACCCAATAATAGGACAGTAGAATGGAAAAAAATCTCAAGGCTGGGAATGCAGGGCTGCTCTCTGGAGCCAGCGGACAGGTTTGCGGTAGACAAGGGCTGTGTTCAGTGTCCACGTTCATGTCTGACCTGTGTCTCCAGAATGATCCTCCCTGTCTCTTTCAGTGTCTCAGAAAACTACTCTATAAATTGTAAATATTAGTGAGTTAGGAGGATTTATATGAGAAAAGCAAGTCTAAATGTTTCTTTTATAATGTAAAAAAAGCCCTACTTCATGCTAACATTTTATTTTTAAGTACTTTAATCTTATATTTTGGTATTAGAAATGTGTCTATTTTTTCATTTTGAAGATTAAATTTCACTTGTACTCTAAAAGCATGGAGAAAGTATGTGACAAACCCATGGTGGCAAAGGGATGGCCTCTCTTTCTCTACTGTCCTCTTTCCCTTGGCTGTGGTCAAGCACTAACTGCTAATGGCCACTTTGACTGCAGACATCTAGGAATACGTTCAGCTTGCAAACTCTAAAGGGACACATTGATTTTAAGCCGTTTTTCATTTTGAATGATTTTAAATTCTGGAGGGCTGCATCCCTTCTAATTGTGGCCAAATGATGCACTTCAAAACCCAGAGAGGGAAGGCACTGGAGAATAGCATATAGCGGAGGATACCCAGACATGCCAATCTTTCCCTCCAGAAGAAACTGAGGGCGAGAATTTGACAGCGGAGCAGAGAAATGATAAATTAGAGGGAGTGCAATTTATCAAAACGTGGTTGGAAGAGGGAGTGTTGATATCCGATCTGTTCCTTGAGCCCCCACAGAGTTTTGCAGCCACTACAAATCACCCATAGAGGGATAGGACAGACAAGTGCATCCTGGGAAGGACTGAGCCAACTTTTGCTGGGTATCCCATTGGCACTTAGTTCTGTGTGCTAACTGAGGTTTAAATGTGGGTTCCCACTTTACCGTCTGAGGAGAGAACAAGGGTACCATCTGGTAATCATGCTGCTCTTGGTAACAATTTGAGTTTTTCAAAGCACTGTTTAGAGGGGAAAGATAGCATAATTCCTTGGAGGCCACATTCACTCTGGTCAACTAAAGAGGAAAACAGAGTGGAAGCAAAGCTATCTTGTGCTTGCTTCCCCGGGAAGGATGGTGTCACAGCTGGTTGCGTCCCACGTCAGAGTGAATGGGCTGTTTCTGTGTGAGGCTCACTTCTTCTTATGGCTCAGGAAATGGGATACAAACCATGTGACGAATTAGCTGTGAACAACAGGAGCGACTCCGTTGAGTTTCTGCATTTAGGCTGCTAAAGAAAAAGTGCTGACTTAAAAAAGAGTGGAAATAGTGGGCAAGAAGGGTAGATTTCAAAATTCTAATGCAGGAAGAGAGTGTGTGAGATAGAACTCAGGAGCATGGTGGCCGATGGTTGGGAACTCACGTAACAGAAACTGAGTGTGCAGACTACAACCGCTTCAGTTATCTGAACCAGAGAGCGCGATTCCCTCTTTTACTTTCTCAATAATTTTTTCCACGTATTTCAGAGATATTCATTTTCTAAGGTAAAATGATATTCATTTTTTGAACCTCGTGTTAATTACAGGAGAGGGGGTGTTGGGGAAAGTTCTCTACATGGCTATATTCTTTGGTGTAAATATTTCTGACCTTTCTTGAATTTATATAGTGGTGTGTTAATGGCAGTGTTGTTACAGAAAATACCTTTTATTTCTACTTCAGGAACTGTTCCAAGTTTAATAGCATTTCCCCAGGTAGGATGTTAAAGATGAGGAGGGAGTTAGCCTTTGAAAAAAGGCAGGGTGACTTATGGCATCTCTGGAATATGGTGTCATTTCTTATAATTTTAAAGCAGTTCTAGAACTATTAAGGGCATTTACATGTCTGCTATGTAGCTTTTCTTCCTTAAATATCTTCACGTGGCTAGACAAGGTGTCTTTAATCCCAGCACTTGGGAGGCAGAGTAGGTAGATCTTTGTGGTTTTGGGCCAACATGGTCTACATAGTAAGTTTCAGGTCAGCTGTGTTTACACAGTGAGACCCTGTCTCAGAAAAAATAAATCTTCATATGAGTTGCCCAAAATGACATTAAGTTTTGAAAACACCACTGAGCTGGTAAACCTCTGCTGAGCATATAGATGTCGTTTCTGTGGTGGCTCTGGGATAATAACTCTCTGTATTGTATCATGGGACTTAAATTCCTAACTGCTAAGCCACAGCTTTGACATTTAGTCATTTTTAATCTGCCAAGAGCCAACTATTATATAATAAATTCAACGGGCCATAGTTCTTAAGCCATTCTATACATTTTTACTCCTAAATCCAATAATTAAGATTTCAAAGGGGGATATCTTATTAGTATTTTTCTCATCTAGTAAAATGTAAGTTCACAACAAGCTAAAATAAACATAGTTATGGTGTTGGAAATAAACACAAATTTTATAGCCGATATTATTGTCCTAGAATTGGGAGAGAAGACAGAGTCGGAAGTAAAGCATTCTGTGTGGAGTCGTGTCCCTTCCTCCCAAACAGAGGTTTCACAAGGAATCCCTTCAATGTTATATTGTTTTTACAAACCACCAGCACGGCTTTTCCTGAACCACAGATATAGGTAGTTCCACAGACCTTAAAATAGTTCTTTACCTCTCAGAACTAACTCATGGAGGAAAGGGGGAATCCTACGGAAGGAGAGCAGGTGGCCTCATTTCCTCTCTCCCTTGAGTGAAAAGCTTTGGAATGCCAAGTCACTTCCCCCTGCTCACCAGCTTCCTGTTCTGTTCCCGAAGGCACATACACCCTTTCTGTCCCTAACCTACCTCTTTTCTTCTGGTTGGGACTGACTGTAGGGATGGAAGACAGGTGGTGGGAGTGAAAGGGGAGGCTTTGTATACCTGAGACAGACAGTGAGTGGGCTCAGAAGCCGATTCCAGTGGCACCACTGCTTTCTTGAAGCTGAGTTACTTGTGCAGTTCTTTTAAACACACACACACACACACACACACACACACAAATAAAAAAGAAAGAATAGTGACTATGTTTCTTGAGACACAAAGGACTCAGATCCCTACTGGATGCAGCCAGGAAGGCAAATGCCGATAGAAAGTTGGCCCCTCTACCTACATGTCATGGGTTTTGTTTAGTTACACCCTGTGGTTCAGGACTTCAGAAGGAAGCTGGTAATGAACTGAATTTCTCATTCAGTGGGAAAAAAGGAAACTGTCTAGAAACAGAGGATACTTAGGGGCAGCATAGAAACAGGGAGAATGAGTTGGTGGCACCAGAGGGACAGGGCTCTCATCCAGCTGGTCTTTAGAACTGAAGAATATGAACAGTTTAGACCTTCTGCAATCTCCAGTCTCAACAAGAAATGATGGGCATGCCCAGTAAGAGAACCAGGAGCGTATTTCTCCCAGGGTGACCACGGGAAGAACTTCACTGCTGACACTGTCTCTACTGAAGAACGTCACCGCTGACACTGTCTCTACTGAACAACTCCACCGCTGACACTCTCTACTGAACAACTTCACCGCTGACACTCTCTACTGAAGAACATCACCGCTGACACTCTCTACTGAACAACTCCACCGCTGACACTGTCTCCACTGCTGACACTGTCTCTACTGAAGAACTTCACTGCTGACACTGTCTCTACTGAAGAACTTCCCCGCTGACACTGTCTCTACTGCCTTTCTTCCCTGAGCCCCACCTACCGTCCGTCACGGCACTCTTCCCCTGCAGGGGGGAATTGGTGAGGAAACCTCCACACCTACTCAGAGAAAAAGACAAAATATCCCTGGCCGTGAGGATGTAGCTGGCTTCTCATCAGAAGTCTTACAGTAACTTGGCCTTGCATTATCTTAGACAGTTCAAGCCTATGATTCCCATGCAGACTAACGAGCCTGGCTTTGGTTCTCAGCATACAGAGTTTTCAAATGCCTCCTGCAGGCCTATGGGATGAAAGTCACTCAAAAGGTGCTGGGCTGGAGGTTGTTCAAATCTCTCATTAATCACGAGTGTTAATTCATATGAAACCTAGAGCATTCAGAACCAGCTGATGTTGCTGTTTATGTTTTAAATCACTTTAAACACAATGAAAAGGATTTCACTGAGAGCTGTATCCTAGGGGTTAAAAATCCATATGTTACAAAAATTCTTGGTGTATCAGGTGTGACATGGCTCTTGGTGGAGAGATTTGAACATGTAGACCTCAGAGTTAATAAAAACATGTCACGTTTCTTTGATTCATAGTTAAAGACATAAATTTATATGCATAGGAACAAAGGGGTCTATTTACCAAGCATAAATCATAACTGCCTACCAAATTAATTTTTTTCTATAATAAATCTGTCATAGTATATAGCAATTATTGGGTAGAGAAAGTTACTTCTGCAAAGAAAGAAGAAAATGTGGATTTTGACATGAAATATCTTATTCAGGATTTGGTGCCTGTGTCTGAAAATGTTCAGTGTGGTATAGTGCAGAAGTCAGCAATGAAGTACCCTCAACAGGCCAGAGGTGCTGTGTTTCTAAGAATAAGAGCTTTGTTCCCTGTGCGTAGCTGAAACCAGGGAGTCATGAGCTAGGCATTGCAGAGGGTTAATCCTGGAGCCTGTGTCTTTTGAGCCATGTCGTTCATGATTAATTTAAAGTCAGGACCACCAAACAATAAAAATCTACCATGAGTCTGGTAGATAGCTGCACTATCCACATACAGCTTACTATCTAATGTAAGTAGAACAATCTGCATATAATGTGATTTAATTTATTGTTGTTTTGTGTAGAAAGTGAGAATTAATGACTGTGGATATAGCCCTGTTTTGTATAATGTATTTTATTTCTGGTGCAAAACTGGTCATTTAAACAATCTACTTCATTTGGGGTTTGGATACAAATGTGTATGTGTTCTTGTAAATGTTTCTATTGAGAAAGAATACTGCATATTCCAAATATAATGATATGTTCTCATTAAAAATATACTCTACAGAAACAGTTGCCTGTCTATAATTTGACTAACATATATTGCATATATACAAGTTTTCTGTTTTCTTGAATAAGCTGAAGTAAAAGACCAACTAATGGGAATGATGGATTATAATGTTTGAATGACATTCATGAAAGGACTCAAGAATTTCTGCCCCACAAAAGGAAACTCACAGAGATAGCACGGCATCAGAGTGCCAAACCCTGAATACACAGACTCCGCCGGTACAGGAAGAAGGTGGCATGGAGAATAACCACGCTTTTTGAACCTGCTCATCTTGAGACATCATGTGTTCCAGCTGATGTCATGGGTTCATGTTATATCCCCATCACCCACAGAGACCTTCAATTCTGTTGTCCAAAGGGCTCTTGGGTTCCAGTGTACCAGGCAGAGTGACAATCCTTTGGTGTCTCTAGCTTCATCTGGGCTGAAAAAAAAACCCACTTTCTCAGCCTCTGGGAAGTCATTATAGTGATTGGCATGGCTGGACAGTGTCCCCCTGGTTCTGATACCATGGCTAGTGAGGTCCCTGAATGGTGCTACAGATGCTACTCACACTGGGAGTGCATTTGAGGTGATGCTGTAGCAGGACGTTGGTTGGAGTGAGGCAGTATAGAAAGACGTGGTAGGAGTGATGGGCAAGAGAAGTTCTTTAGGAAACAGGTATTATTCCTGCCACTTTGGGGCCATGGATTCTTGGGCTCTTTCCCCATATCCCTACCACTCACTCCTCTCTAAACATCATATGCAGACAGCAACAGACAGATAGGCCTTCTTGGGACCTTGGAGTTACGTCTTATCAAGGAGCCCCAAGGGGAGCTGAAACACCACTGTTTTAGGTCTGTGACCCAACCCTAAACCATGAGCATCTAGTGTTGACTTAAGTAGCAACTATTAACATGACAAGTACCAAGGGTGGCACACCTTTAAGAAGGAGCGTCTTACCAAATCATCTCTTAGCATCAGTATAGAACCAAGGAAAAGAATGGCTTTTTCAGGCTGATTGTAACTCTCCCAATCACCAGAGGTGGAAGTTCCCAAGCATCGGGGAAGCTGAAGCCCAAAAGTGGGTGTGAGCAAAGACCCGTGTGCAAGCGCTTTGTGCCAGAGCTGTTGTTTGCTTCTGGGTCACTTATGTCCTTCCTGCTTCACAGCCTGGCTCAGACCCCTGAGCTGTGTGATCTTGTGGGAAAAATGAGAACAATACTGACACCAGGTTACCATGACTTTGGACTTAGACACCTGCCTGGCATCCTGTAAGACATTCAGCAAAATTACTATATTTGTCTGTTTCCATGACATTAGGCAAAGCAACAGTAATCTGGAAGGCTTTCAAGGCCAGAGGGTCCCTTCTGGTAAAAGTCACAGTCAGTTGCCCTTCTTTTCAGGCTGGTTTGATGACAAGTGGCCTCTGGGTCTTGATGGATGAGCTGAACCTCTGAAGGAAGCATGGGAAAGAACTGAAAGGGGAGACTGTGATAACGAGATGCTTGGAGAGGGACAGACGCCTTCATCCAAACATGGGTTCTCTCATCAGAGTGAAGGAGCCAATGCTGAATGCGTGGGCCATGCCACGCCTGCCTTCTGCCTCCTGTTCCCTCACTCCTCTGCTGCTGTGGTAGTTTTGGATTGCCTGTCAGAATTCATTCCCAGGAAGCTGTGATTTGCTACAGAAGATTCTTGTCTCTCAGATGTCATAAGAAATAGCTTTCCTGCTATTAGCTGCCCTCATCCCCAGGTCTTCTGTGAGACTAATGCTTGTGCAGTTGTGACTAAATTCCCTGACGGAAATAGAAGGATGAAAGATTTTTTTCTTTTGGTTGTGATTCAAAGGGCTCAGCCCATGGTTTCTTAGACCAGTTTCTGGACTTGTGCTAGGGAGGACATCATGGCAGAGGGCACATATGGAGAAATAGATAGGCTATTCAAATGAGCCAGGAGAAAGAAACACAAGAAGGAACCAAGGGGAGCCATCGCCCCCAAACACACACCCAGTCACTTCTTTCATCCAACTAGATTCCACATCCTGCTTTTAGCCATGTCCCTATAGCATCACCATATTCTGAGTCCATCAAAGGATGGATCTATCTGCCAAAGGCCGCCATCTGGCAATCAGACTCCCAAGCCTGATCCTGTGGTGATCCTTTGCACTCAGACTCAGCAATGCGAATGCTGCCAAGTTCTGCTAAGTGTAGCCACCACCCTTCATGTGGAAGGTGAGGCCCTAACTGGCTGTCCTGTGCAGAGTGGTCAGCCTGCTAGCTACATACATACAAGCAACAAAAGTTGACTCAGCAGGTTACATTTATATGGACACATGCTTATACGTACATATCTGTAGCAACAATAAAGAAAAATATGCTATCAACAAGTTGGGGGGCATGGGAGGGATTTTATGGAGGGTGTCTAGGAGGGGCTTGAGGGGTGAAAGGGAGTGAGGAAATGATATAATTCTGTTTCAATTAAAACATATTTAAAATTTTTAATAAAGGAGGAAAGGAGAATCTTACCAAGTAGTGGGCTTCTCAAGTTTTTTTTTTTTTTTTAACATATTGTATCCCAAGGGACCAAGAGATGAGAAACAGTAGGCGGGCTGGGAGAGACCACTCTACAGGGGAGGCCAGTGAGCCCTTTCTCTTCCCAGATCCAGCAGCTCCAAATCCAGGGTCGTAATGACACTTACTCTTCTAGAAACAGTCTAGGATGAGGCTGCATTCCAGGCCATACCAACCCCTCTGCCATGAGCACAGTGGCCAGCGCCAGGCACTCTCTGGTGGTACAGAGCTTGCCACCTCACGTCTGCTTGACTTAGACTCTTCTCAGCCGTTCACTCAGAAGGAAAGCGGAAAGTGTGTAACTTGCCATTCTCTTTGGGATGATCTACCCAGAGATGTCTACCCAGAGCTGTCCGCAGGCCGGGGTTGGGCTGAGCACCTGTGTCCACTCATTCACTTCCCTCAGCTCTGTAGTAAGGTGAATGGCCACTTCAATTTTTTTCTCACCTCAGAGATATGTAAACTGACGCTCAGAAAAGCGAAGTCACCTTCTCGGGGTCTTAAAGTGATTTAAGTGGCCAGAGCTACAGTCTCTAGTCAGGCACACGGCTCAAAATGGTGGCTTTGCCAATCTGTTTAGTCCACTAAACGATGGCTATTTTCTGTTCTCTGTGAGTGACCACTCTTCCTTTCTGTCACCTTCTCTAGTCAGTCAGGACCCCAGCCACCTCATTTCACCAGCACTAAGTGCGATCTTTGTCTCCTGATCCTGGAGCAGCAGAAAAAAGACTATTTTTCCCCTTCCTTTCTAAGCATTCCTCTCATTTCTCACACCACTGCTGTATTGGCATTCCTAAAATATTTGCTGCTTTTCATACCAGGAGCCTCCTGGCTCACGTGCTCTGCTGGTCAGACTCCATACTCTGCCACTCTGATACCTTGTGCCTTGTGGCACTTACCGATTCATTGTTTCTCTATTCAAATTGTGCTGTATTTGATTATGTGAACTGGTTTATTTCTTGTCCAGAAAATGCCCTTTTACTTCCTTGTGAGACGTTTTATTTTATTTTTCGAAATGACTGAGTGCAGTCCAGGCTGGCCACAAATTTGCTATATGATCCTTCATATCCTCACCTCCCAAGTCTTGGTATTGCAGACCTGTGCCACCATGCCTGTTTACATTATATTTCCCACTCAACTCTTTGCTTCCTAATCTAGCTCATTCTTCACCTGAAGTTGAATTTCTTCTGTAAACTTCCCTGCCCAGACTCTCTAGTGAGGGGCTATGAATGGATGGCCGGTGGATTCATTTTATTTGAAAATACAGTTCTTAGAAAGGAGAGGAATGCCTATGGATGGAGTCAGAGCTCTCCAATTTTCCAAAACCCCATGCGCTTCTAATGTTCTGACACTTTTCCTTACTTATTTATATTAGGGCATCGGGGCTCACAACTCGGAATGCATAAATAATCAGACAAGCGTGCAGGTCTTCGCAACATCCCTCTTGTCTACAGTTTCCTCTCAGCATCCCGCTGAGCATCCAAGCATCCTCTCAGCATCCAAGCTGCCAATTGCCATAGACTTTTTCGATGTTGCTTTTCTTCTTTCAGCTTTTCTGTCAAGACAAGTACTGGTTTCAAAACAAAACGCTTCTTATAAGTGGGGAGTTATAACTCAAAGAAAGTTCAATATGGTTTTTGTAATGCTAATATTTAACCTAGGGAACAGGGAAGATGGTTCGGGGGTAATAGTGTTTGTTATGCAAGTAGAAGGACATGAGGACATTTTTGTTAAAAACACAAAAAAGCCAGGCGTGGGTATGTATGCCTTTAACTCTAGCACTGGGGCACAGGTGGCTCTTGGAAACTCTCTAGAAAGCCAGATTGGTTGAAATGATAATCTTCCAATTCAATGAAAGACCCATGACACCAAGATGGAGAATGATTTTTAAAAAAAGAAAGACATTCTATCCATATTTTTCTCTGGCCTTTGCGTCTGTGTACATGGACCTACACACTCACATGCATGCACCACACACACACACACACACACACACACACACACACACACACAATCACATACACGCATGTACACATGCACCCAATAACGTTTTTGCTTTGTGAACCCAGTTCCTCAAGAAGGGCTTGTGAGTTCTAACTCTCCTCCTTCTATTTACTGGGTGGTGGCCTCCCAAACATAGCATATTTCAGATCCTCAGTTTCCCTCTGTGCAATCAAAAAGGGAATGAGAATGTTGTAAGGCTTGGAAGCAATGTACCCAAAGCGCAGTGAATAGATGGGCTCATATTTCCACGGGGGTAAATCTTACTGTTCCTCAAGTTCTTGGACTCCCAGCATCAAGACTGGCTCATAATTGGGGCACTGGGACCTTGTTAGCATGTGACCTTGGAGCAGGGAAGCCTCTTTCCTAGTTTCTTGCTTCACTCTCCAGCTGGGGACACGAGGCACACGCAGCCTGGACTCAGCTCTTCTTCAGCTGTGGACACCAGGCACACGTAGCCTGGACTCAGCTCTTCTTCAGCTGGGGACACCAGGCACACGTAGCCTGGACTCAGCTCTTCTTCAGCTGGGGACANGCACACGTAGCCTGGACTCAGCTCTTCTTCAGCTGGGGACACCAGGCACACGTAGCCTGGACTCAGCTCTTCTTCAGCTGGGGACACCAGGCACATGCAGCCTGGACTCAGCTCTTCTGCTCTGTGCTGCCATAAGTTCTGCACATCACGGAATACTCACTTCTGTCTTGGAAGGCAGAAGTGGCTACCTCTGACACACAGGGTGACAGGACAACTCATCCTGGCCAGGTGACAGTGAGATGAGAGACAGGATAAGCCAGGGAAGAGTGGGCTTTGGAGCTTACACGCCGGCCATGCTGTATGCACCTCCTTGCTTTCTATGCCAGCAGCTTGGAGATCTCTGTAAGGCAAAGCCTCATGGGCTGGGTCTTTCCAGGGCCACACAAAACTTTTGCCATCTCTTTCTTTCTTTCTTTCTTTCTTTCTTTCTTTCTTTCTTTCTTTCTTTCTTTCTTTCTTTCTTTCTTTCTTTCTTTCTTAAACGTTGCAGTTAAGACTAAGCATCTCCCATATATTAAGGTGAGGCAAGACAACCCAGTTTGAGGAAAAGGGTCCCAAAAGCCAGCAAAAGAGTCAGAGACAGCTCCCACTGTTAGGAGTCTCACAAGAAAACCAAGCTACACAACTGTAACATACATACAGAGGCCTAGGTCAGTCCTATGCAGGCTCCCTGGTTGTCCGTTCAGACCCTGTGAGCCCCTATGAGCCCAGGTTAGACGATTCTGTGGGCTTTCCTTCCTTCCTTCCTTCCTTCCTTCCTTCCTTCCTTCCTTCCTTCCTTCCTTCCTTCCTTCCTCCCTCCCTCCCTCCCTTCCTTCTTTCCTTCCTTTCTTCCTTTCATTTGGTGTCCTTGATACCTCTGATTCCTACAATCCTTTCTCTCTTTCTTCTGCAGGGTCCCCTGAACTCCACCTAATGTTTTGCTGTGGGTCTGCATCTGTTTCCATCAGTTGCTAGATGAAGGCTCTCTGATGACAATTGGACTAAGCACCTATCTATGAATATAGCAGAATATCATGAGGTAGCATTATATTGATGTGTTTGATTGTGTGTGATTGCGTTTGGCTCTATCCAACGACTCTGGGTCATCCAGTCTCTGGATTCTGGAACTCCAGGTAGTGTTGGGGGGTGGGCTCACTTTCATTGCATGGGTTTTAGGCTAGATCATCTTTGATCGGCCACTCCTTCAATCTTTAGGCTACCTTCTCAATCTCTAGGCTACCCTCTCTCTGCACATCCCATAGGCAGAACAGACTATACTAAAGGTTATGTGACTGACTGGGTTAATGTCCCAGTCTCTCCTCTTGAAGTCTTGCTTGGTCACAGGAGATGGCCAGTTTAGGCTATGTATCTGCTATTGCTAGGAGTCTCAGCTGAGGTCATCCTTTTAGATTTCTGGGAGAGTCCCTTGTGCCAGGTTTCTGTGCCATCCTCCTTAATGGTTTGTCTTTATCTTCTTTTGAGAAACTTCTTTTTTTTTTTTTTTTGAGAAACTTCTTACATTCTGACTGCAGTCAAATGATCAACAAATTAACCCTTCGATCCAAACCCTGAATAGGTAAAATCATCTCAAGCTCATTGCCCCTTTCATGTGGAGTTCTTAGTTGATTTTCAAAATATTGAACTTGTGTTGTTGTGTGCATGGTGCATGCATTCATGTGCACATGTGTGGACTTGGGCATCATGTGTATTACCTGAGTGTGGCACCACAGGTCAACACAATGTATTTTTCTCAATCTCTCTCCACATTTTAAAAGCATGGTTTATTAATTTGGGTGTGTGTGGGTGTATCCGCATGCACACACCATGACACGTGTGTGGAAGCTAGAGGTCGGCTTGTGAAGATCAGCTCTCTCCTTCTGTCACGAGGGTACTGATCTAGGGTTGTCAGACTTGGCAGTGGGAGTCTTTGCCCTCTGAGTCATCTCACCAGACTCTCCCCACCACCTTAGTTTTTGAGGCAGAGTCTTTTACTAAACCCAGAGCTCACCGACTTGATGAGAATAGTTGACCAGTGAGCCCTGGGAAATCCTTCTGTCTCTATTGTCCCTGGGCTAGGATTACATATGCCACCATGCTCAGCTTTTTGTATGTTCTAGATATCTGAACTTAGGTCCCTGTGCTTTCAAAGCAAGTCCTCATTAACTGAGCCATCTCACCAGCCCCAAACACTGATATTTTAACCACAACTTCCAAGCAGATTCTTTAACAGAATAGATCATGAATGAGTTCATTTGAATGATAGCACTAAGTAAGATACATCAACCATCTCTACTTAGCAGATGGACACATTTCTAAACTTGGATCCTTGGCTTAAGAGTCAAAAAGAAAGTCCCTGATTCTAATTCCATGCATATGAGGGTGGATGCTTTTTGTGTTTTCTCCACATTTCTACCCATTCAACCTTCTCACATCCAAGGAAGTTGTGTTTCCAAGCTATTTTTTCAGAATTTGTTTGAGAATTTGTTGGTTTGGATCACACTGCCTTATGAGTACAAATGATTATAATCTTAGAATTTTGTGAGCTGGTTGGTTTTTGAAATTATACTTATATTAAATAATTTTTATGAAAAGCCAAGGTCATAAAAATTCAAGACACATTGCTTTCTAATTTCCATTTTTCTGTTACATTTGCTGTATGAAAGAGTCCCATCTACCAATATGTATGGTAGGAACACTAAATGACAGTACATCCCCTCCCAACTCCATGCCAGCAATATCACCTTGTTATCTTTAAAATGGCCATCATATCAATATTTACACCAGAGGAACCAGCATTGAAAATCATGGCACTTCCCCTCATACCTGGTCATGGGGGATTAGCATTACTGCCGTCCATCCTCCTCCCCTTGTTACCAGCTTGACTTGCATGCTGACGATGTCCATCTTTCAGAGACGAGGAGAGCTGTGTCTTTTGATGTCGAGTAATCTGTTCATAGGCTTTCAACTGGGAAGCAGTAAATCAAGTCTATGCCATAGAGCTTCAAAGTCCGTTTTCCGCTCAATGAACTGAGGAATGAGAGGTTCTTCCAACTCTGAAAAGACTCTTCAAAGTCAGGAGGAATGTCCTTGTTCTGCTATCGCTCTCAAGGGAGTTTTGTTGTAGGGTTTTGCCAAGACATCAGAGACTTTGATTCTCTAAACAGATATCCTTAAACACCAAAATGCTTTTATGGCCTCAGTTAAGAGTCCCAAACTTTTGTCTTGGCAGAAACTCTTGTTGAATGAGACGGAGAGTAACCCAACCTTACCTGGAATACGACAACTGGAATGCCACTGTTGAATCTTTTAGGTCTCCTACCTCTTCCTAAACCTAATGATTCCCATCTGATGGCCAATACCCCCACATATAAGGTATGGTTGTAAATGTGATAAAAAATATAGGAAATAAAAATTCAGAATGATTTGAGGCATAGTAGGCTTTCCAAGTAAAACCTTAGTCCTTACCACTTGAACATTACTGTTGGATATTTTAAATATTATGTTTATGATATGCCACAAATATAAGTCATTTGTTGAGAAGGGACCTCTTTTACAGGCTTCCCTGAAATTAAGGGTAATGATTTCTTTAAAATAAAACACTTCAGCGTTAGCTTCCATTTGGAAACTTTTGTGAATTAACCAGCCACTATCAACATTTCTTGAAGAGCAAAAATCTTTTAAGATATTTACTTTTATTTCTATTAGATTAGTAAAATAAATATAATTGTTAACAAATTAATTGACAGCCAATTAATGATTTACCTCATTTTTTAGGATGTTATTTTGTAATGTAGCTAATGTCCTCAAAACCTTGGCATTTTTGTTAGTATTATTAAAGAGATATAGGCGAATGGTCCTTCCACACCTTTTCAGTGAGCAAAATAGTGCTGTCGTGACACTCTTCATACACATGTAGTATTGCACCTAACTCATAACCGCCCCACTGCCTTCTGTACATGGTTGATACCCCTACGCGTCACAGACACTGTTCTGCATATATGCCTCCATGATGGTATTTCTGACTCAGTACACTGTATTTCAAACCCAGCTTCCTATCACTCAAACCCTATCTTCTCTGCTTGAGCAACTCAGGCACACTGTAAATCTTTCTTTCCACAACCCTGACACGGCTTTGATGTTTGTCTAGATACTGTGTTGCACTGCATTTAAAAAAGAACCGAGATTGTGCTGTTTGCCAAGCCATAGACTTAGACATTCAAATTTCAATGATTCCCCAAATATAAAGTATAAAAATGCTTTTCGGTATACACATGCAAGTCCAGGAATAGTTAAGAAAGTGAGAAGAATCCACCCTGGATCTTACTAACCATCAGGCACTTTGGTTTGCCATTCACATGTTCACACGCTTCTCCTAGCCTTACATACACACCTTACTGGACAGTATATGAAGCTTAGCTTGTTACACTTAGCACAAAACTTGTCTTTAAGAGAAGGCCTATATTTAGGGAGGGTTTTACACAGCTGTGCTCATCTGTCATTTAGAAGATAAAGAGCACATGCCTGTGTCTTGAAACAATCACTTTGTGTGATGAAGAAGATTCCACATACAACCTGGAGCTCTCTCACTTTTAGCTTGGAGGTTCGCAAGGGCTTCATTCTTTAAGTCCCCCTCGGGCATGCTTGGGGTGCATTCTTGCAGCTGGGCATGTTTGGGGGGCATTCCTGCAGCAGGGCATGTTGGGGGGTATTCCTGCAGCCTGACATGTTCAGCTGGGCATGTTTGGGGGGCATTCCTGCAGCCTCCTTAGGAAACTATTTCTTGAGGAACAGTCATCACATTTCTGAAAAATTACGGTGGCAGCTGGTCCAAAATCTTGGCCTTGAACTCCAGCCAATGTTTTCTTGACTCCAAAGTGTCCTGCCAAAGCAAAGGAATTGCACAGCTGACAGACCCTCTCTTGTTACCTTTTAGGAATGACCATAATTCACAGCCACGAATGTCAGCAAGGGTCTCCCGGTGAACTCAGAGGAGCCTCTGAGGGCATTGCGGTGAGTCACCTCCGTCTAACTGCCCTTCTCCTCTTTACCCTGTCAGGGAAGCATGGAATTCTTTGCTTCAGGAGAATGAATGCTGGTGTAGGAGAGTTCTTCTATATTTGTATTACTTTCATTGGTTAATAAAGAAAGCTGCCTGGGCCTTTTGATAGGGCAGGACTTAGATAAGTGGGGAAAAGAGAACAGTATGCTGGGAAGAAGACTGGGCCAGGGAGAGAGCCACCATGAAGCCACCAAGGTCAGACATGCTGAATCTTCCTGGTAAGCCCACTACCTCGTGATGACTTATAGACTATAAAGAATGGGTTGAAATAAGATGTGAGAGTTAGCCAAGAAGAGGCTAGTGATAATGGGCCAGGCAGAATTTAAATTAATATAATTGTTGTGTGGTTATTTCGGGCATAAGCTAGCTGGCGGCCTAGAGCTGGGCGGGAAGAAACAAAAGGGCCTGTCTTCCTTTCAGGTGCCAGGAACACAGAATTCTCTTGCAACAGAAGGCCACCGATAAGGAACTCTGTTTTTGCACTTAGCATGGGCTCTTTTCCCCTTGCACATGTACTCATTCCCTGACTTAACAATGGTTTGCTGTCATTTCATGAGACTCCAATTCTTCCAGCTAGCTGGCCCCAGGCTTGACACACCCATGACCCAAACTACTGCTCTCGAGATTTCTTGGAGGAAAGAAATCATAGTTTGTTCCAACAAAAGGCCAACTCCTTCCTTCTAAAAGGAAGAGTTGAGTGATATTTCAGAAGGAACATTCAAGACTTGACAGGAAGCTTCTCACAAAGTATAGTCTAGACTACGGATTGTAGAATCTAATATAATTTGGTATCAGCAAGGAGAGCAGAAGATTTACTTTTAAACTTTCTGGGTCTGGACCAGTTGAGGAGATATGAATATTTGTCGGTCACCAGACACTGCCAATGCTGGAGGGCACCAGCAGTCTCTAGTGGGTGTCACTGGGTATAAATGAACCACGCTTTTCCAAAAGAGAAAAGTGGCTAGGAGAAGCATCAAGGTAATCCCACTGTATTTCCCTCATTAGGGATAGAAATCTGGGGTTGGTTCCCAGCAGGGAGCAAGATGTCATCATGAGTCACCCACAAGAGATATCCTGGCCAACATTCTCTCGTTTAGATATCTATCTAAGTGGAATCATGCTGCACGTGTTCTTTTATGCCTGACTTAAACTGCCACAATGCTCACAAAATAATCCATGTTGCAGTAACTTACAGACTATCCTCTTTCCTTCATACGTAATCTTCATACACATACACACACACATATACGTACACATGTAAACCCCAAATTCTGCTCGCTGTCTTTTGCTTGGTATCTGAGCTAGTCTATCTCTGGGTTGTCATGAATGAAGCACCTGTGAACACGGGCGCACTTACAGCTCTCACTCTTTTGCTTCAGTTTTCAGGATGTATTCTCAACAATATGATCACTATATAGGGTCACGGAGCAGTTCTACTTCAGACATTTTCAGGACAACTCCACTCTGTGGTCTATAGAGGCTGAACCTTTCTCAGTCTCTCAAACAACACACAAGAACTCCAGGTTTTCCACGTTCTTACCGTTTGTTACTTCTATTATTGTTTTGAAGGTGGGCATCTTAGTGAGTGGGAGGTAGTAAGAACATTCTTACATGTCTCCATATAATCCCTGGAATTAAGGATGTGTACAAGTAATCCAATTAGTCACCCGTGGGCAGCCCTGTTCTACTTTCAAAGGCAGTGTGAGGTTCAAATCATACTCAGGTTGCAAAGGCATTTTGACAAATTAAAATTTTTCTGCTCAGGAGCAGAAAGCATGCAGAATATTCATGCTTGGTTCTCTCCCAACACTGCCACTCAGCTAACATTCATCACTGGTTTCATTGCATAAGCCGTTGAGCTGTCCTTACACGCCTGTTATTAGTATCGCCAACGAGGGGAAGCCCACTTCATCTCCAAGTCCTTTGGAGAACCATATGCCATGGTTTTCATCTCCCCAGGTTAGACTAGAGCTACAGTCGCTGAGTCCTTCCCGACTCATCACTCCTCCTGCTGGGATGGTAGCTTAGTTTGGGGTGCACAAAGGTCATTTTAGGGTCATTAAGAAAGGACCACGAACATTTTCATCTCAAATAACTTTCTTGCTTATCTGATTTTGTTTGCAGTTGATAGCAAATCACCTATAAAAAGGCACAGGTTAAGAGAATG
>JAQHUG010000237.1:2331883-2363154 GCA_028555095.1 Dicrostonyx torquatus | reverse complement strand
GCTGGTTTCTTGAGAAAATCAACAAGATCAACAAACCTTTATCCAAACTAATCAAAGGGCAGAGAGAGAAGACTCAAATCAACAAAGTCCCAGGGTTTTAAGAACTCGAGATTGCCTTTTCTGTTTCTTCATTTCCAGCAGTCTCTTAAAATTTCCTTTTCTTCAGCCATCAGCCATCAAGTTACTCTTAAATCCATACTAAGTGCTATTTAATACAGGGGACAGAAAGCCAGCTTTGGTGTCAGTAGACTCTATGTTGTGGAGAGATGTCAGATCCCAAATTCTGTCTGCACTGTACAGACCTGTGTACCCCAGGCGGTTTTATAGGTCAAATCCTGCTCCTCAGGGACTTATAGCAACTTGTAAATCCATGAGGAATTTTTCAGCAAAGTTCTATTTCTTAGTTTATTCATGGATTAGGCTTGTAAGAGTAGATTCATTCTAAGGCCCTAATGAGCAGGATTTTTTTTCTCATACTGCAAAGAACACGTCTCTATTTCCAACATTCAGCGCACTATGGTTTTAGAATTTATGCTGTCATTTATGTCCCCCACCGACTTTGAAATCTTAAAACCTTCTTACTATGGCTCCATTGAAAGCCTTTCTTTATGTAGCACCAGGAAAAGGAGACCCACAAAACTATTTTGCAGGAGTGTGCTGCTCCAGCTTACTTCTAAGAACATTGGCTCTGCTCTTCCTGACAGCCAGAAGTCAGGACAGCGGTCTAATAATGAAGCCATGCCTGTCATTAGGGAAGGGGTGTGTGTGTGTGTGAAGTGGGATTCCATGCTCATTTTCTCAGAATTGGACTGAGGGCAGCTTTTAAATTTTCACTAGAAAAAGAACCCCAAAACTTGAGTTAGACCTCCTCCAACAAAAGGTTTCTTGAGAATGTTGTCCACAAAAGAAGCTTGGAAGTGCTGGTATCCTTTTTGACCACTTGGATGATGGCAAATATTGGCCTGTGGCTGGTCTGGGCCAAGACATTTCACTGGTTTCTAAGGGCTGTCCCTATGTATGTCCTCCAGAACAGAAGTTTGTGTGAATCTTCAGTACGTGTTCATTTCTCTTCTGTCATTTGCAGGCTAATTCCCCACTAGCTATCAAGGGTATTATTTTCCTTTGGAAGCAGAGAACCCAAGTCCTCTTGATCTGACAAGCTTTTTGGTATTTCCCAGTCACAAACCTCTCATTTAACAGGTGGGGAAACTTAGGTGCAGAGAAGCAAAGGGCATCACTGGACATGAAACTGCTCCATGGGATTTGCCTGGACCTCAGCTCAGCTGAGTAATTGACTCAGCTGAGACATGCTCCAGCATGCTATGTCACAGAGGTAAGAACAAACACACATGTCTGGACAGTGTGTTCTTTTTTGATATGACCCTGTATTAGTACTCATTGCTGTGCAAAAATTGCCACAAATACGGTATCTTAAAACAACTTATGTTTGTTTCTCGTGATTTCTGAGGTTTAGAAGTCTGATTAAAACTTGTCCACAGTCTCTGAATTCAGGATGCAACAATCAGTGTAGCAGCTGGGCTGTATTTTCATCTTGATGGGAGAGGATCCTCTTCCAGGCTTACTCACATTGTTGGCAGAGAGTATTTCCCAGTGGCTGTAAAACTGAGTGTCCTTAGCTTCATCCTTGCTGTTGGCTAGAGGTCACCTTCACATCCTTGCCATCTAGATTTCATAACATGCCCACTTCCTTCTTCAGAGTCAGAGAGGGAGCAAGCCCTTGGGGAGACAGAGTCTTTCTCAACTTAATTATGGGAGAGACACAGCAACGCTCCATAATAGAGAGCTCCATAGGAGCCGGATTTAGGTGACACCAAAACCCAAGGAGAGAAGGGGATGTGAGGATACAGATGCTAAAAGACGAGGCTCATGGGCAGTTGCTTTAGGATCTGTCCATGGGGCCCCGACAAAGGACTGAATTCTCTTACAAGAGTAAGTTCCAGGCAGGTGATATTTTCAGTGTGGGTCACTGTTAGGTTGAAAGTATATTCCTGGTGCTGTCTTTTAGAACTCTGTCTTCCATCCTTAGTGACTTTATACCAGCAAATAGTTCAAATTTTTGAATAAATGTATTCAGAGTATTAGCAAGTCATTTGGGTGTCCAATTAGCCCCAGTTTTATTTCACTACTAATATGAAGGGTATAGAAATTCTGAAATACAACAAGGTGACTTTGTAGTTGAATCTCTGTGTGAGTATCTTCTGTTGAGCCAAAAGGATTCATTCATTTTTAGAGGAAAGTAGCATTATTAGACTAGAAGTGCAAAAAAGCAATGATTGACTTTTATATTCTAAATGGAAATTTTTGTGTTTATAGACTTACAAGATTTTGCAAAAACTAGAGTTTGGTGAGAGAATTGATTCTCTAACCTTTCAGCCCCCGCTTGCCTCCCTTCGCTAGTCCAAACTGGCCATGAACTCCTTTGTAGTGGAGGATGATCTTGAACTTCTAGTATTTCTGCCTCTACTTCCCATGTGCTGGGACTACGGGCATGAGCTGTCACTCCTAGGTTACGTGCTGCTGGAGGGGAAGCCTGAGCTCCAGCATGGTCAGTAACGCGCCTCAGCCTCAGCCCTTCAGGGCCATTCTTTGTTTGGTTTTTTTGTTTGTTTGTTTTTACTTTTGCACTGCACTTTGTTGCTTCTGAGAGGTTTTTTCTTCTGTTCTCTAGGCTTTTGTGCATAAACATGTTCTAGCCAAATAGAAATTGCTTCCTTGTTATGCGTTTAACTCTAGAGGAAGAACTAGAGGCACTTAAAAGGAATGCTAGAGAAATAGCATTCCCCAGGGAAGAACATGCCAGTTAGCTATTCAATACCAGTGGTCGGCCCTGAAAACATAGACATACAAGTAGCGTTATATGGACCGAACAGGTCATATTTATGTGTTCGGGAGTATATGTACACATAAGCATATACATAACAACAATGAAAGAAAAAGAGGTCATAAATCATAAATTTCAAAGACAGCTGGGTGGAGTACATGGGAGGATCTGGAGGGAGGGAAAGAAAAATGGGAATGATGTAATTATTATGATTTCAAAATTTAAAAAATTAAAATATAAGTTAATTTTTTTCAAAGCTTTATATAATTATATAATGCATTCTGATTATTTCCAGTCATTCTTTTCATCTTCCTTCCACTCTTGCAGTCTCTCTTCCTTCCTATAACTGCCTTTCCTATGTATGTCCGTGGGTTTGTGTGTGTGTGTGTGTGTGTCCCATTGAGTTTAACCAGGATAATCTATATGACTAGAGTCGGCATGCTGTCTGTTCGCGGAGAACAGGGCCACAGACAGACTCTCCAAGCTCCTTTTTGGCTATAATGAGCCAATCTGTGTGTTCTCTGATGAATTAGAGCATGACACTTGATGATCATACTGAGGGTTCTTTTCTAGCCCTGGGTTTCTGAACTTTGGCCTCCTTGAGTCAAAAGAAGCATTAAAAGTCAGCCCCCCTTTCCTCACAATCATCTGGCTGTGGGATAAGTATGCTCTGATCATCTTGGCTACCACCCGACTCGACTCCCACCCCACTTCCACATCCCCAGGTCTTTTCAGCCTTGTTAATTTCCCTTTATAGAAGAAAACCCTCGGCCTAGGTTCTGAACTGTGCAGGAGGTCTAATGCCAACATTCTGATCATTGGCATGTTTCTTTCCTCTTTTACAAGAATATTTTGAATAGTTACTAAGGCCGGATTTGTTTTGGTTTCCTGACAGCGTGCAGTGAGTTTGTGCTGAGGTAAATGGCTGGATTCTTGAGTCCAGCTGTGGCTGACAGTGCGAAGCCTGCACGCTTTCAGAAGAGGCTTCTACAGCCACGTTGACACCAGGGATATAGCCCGAGGGAATGGGCCAGTATTAACCAGACAATGCCACTTAGATTTGGAGCTCTCTTTTCCTCTTCCTGAAGTCTCAATCAGCTCCTCTTTTAGCCAGTTAATATTCTAGAGAAGAAGGCCTAAAGTTCTCCAAAGGATTGATCTTAAAATTTAAAAATCTATTTTTCTGAATGAGATCTGGTCACTGCAATTCTCTTCCTTGCCGTGGAGAAACTAGCTGTTTCCAAAAATTGACTAAAGTCATGTTTTCTCGCCACAACTGACAACGGTGTGTACAAATCGGTGACCAGGCACTCCAGAACTAGGAGTCAGGTTAAACAAGACCTATTCTCCAGCAGCAAATGTTAGACCCTGCCTCTGAGTTATAAAACAAAACAAAACACGTCAATTTATAGGACATGACTATCTGGTTTAGCAACAATTAAGGGTTGTATTAGTCAGGAGGTTTTTATTGTTTTTTTTTTTTTCCAATTTACAGAAATCCAGCTGGAATTAGGCAAAAGGCAAAAAGGGAATTTACTGGCTCTCAGAATGCAAGAACAACTAGTCTGAGGGAAGGGAATCCACTGAGGTTTAGCGATAAATGGGACAAAAGACACAACAGCCCTGCCTAGTGTTTCTCCACTCCATCCCAAGTCTCACCAGTATCTCTTTGGGTGGTCCTTCTCCCTCGGGGTTTTAATCTCTTACTCCAGACTCTGTCTGCACAGCTCATGGTCACGGTCCTCAGCTGCTTTAGTCTCACCTCCTCTGTGATGTTTGCTTCTGCCTGGAGAGAGGCTGTCTATTTCAGATACAACCGGAAAGATCTATGTGAGTTTCTGATGGGAGCCCTGTAAAGGGCTCTTCTATAGTCCAGAAGAAAGAGAGAGAGAGAGAGAGAGTTGTCAAAATGGGAGTTCTTAAAGTAGCACTTAAAATATAAATGGCCAAGCAGAGGGAAAGCAGAAGTAAGAGAAATGTGAAGAACTTTCTAGCATGTGGAACAGGGTCACAGAGGGAAGGAGGTGGGGCCACATCCACATAGTCAGAACCCCGAGGTTCTGACTTAGCCTTTTTCACTTGTCCAGAGCAATTTCTATTCCTGCCTTGGCCACAAGGAATGGAAAGGGACAGCTAGGATCCCTGGGTGGGCTGAGGAAGCCTTCAGCCAGGATGTGCCCCACTTCCATATGGGAATGGGACCAAAGCCTCAGACACGGAGGCACTGGCCACCCTTTTCTGAGAGCTTTCCCAAGCTCATCACCCCTTCCCTCATCCACTCCCGTCCACTGTCCCTCCTCTCTGCACTGGGGTGGAATATACGAGATGCCAGAGCGACATAGTATACCCTGCTGGCACTCTTATCTCATAAATAGGCTTTATTTCCATTTTAATGAGAATGTTTTTGACAAAAATGACATCCTTAGTTGCATTTGATGTCCCAGAAGTGGGAAGTTTGTAGGATTTGTGACACATATACCCTTTCCCCCTTCCAGAGTGTTTTTGGCATGTTAGGTCATGGATAAGAACATCAGTTCTGTGGCTTTTGTTGTGCTTGCTCTGGTTGAATGCAGGGCCTGGCACATGCCAGACAGGCTCTCAATCACTGAACCACACACCCTAACTCAGCACTGGTGCTTTTATAGGACAGGAATATGATTTAATAGAATGGAACAGGACAAATGAAACAAAATTAATAGCACGTAGTAAGGGTGAATTGTTTCAGGCCAATACTTGTGCTTGGGTTCTGTATACAATATACACTCATATAGTTTATATTATATGTGTTTATCTTATTTTATATATGAGCTTTTTATGTGGATTAGCTAGACAAATACCTGAAAAATGTTATAGAATGATTTTGGCTTCAGGCTTTTTTTTTTTTTTTAAATAGAATCAAGGTAGCCCTCACTAGTCCAGCTTGCTGGAGGGCTCTGTTAGGGAGGAGCGAAAGTTATTCATATTTTCCAAGTCATCTCAGGAAACAAAACACCAACACTCGTTACTGACCCGAGGGAATGAAGTTGCTAGTGATTACTCCCCCTCTGTGAAAACTTGGCTCTGGCTTTGTAAGCAGCCTTGAGAATTAGAGTCATCTGTAGTTCCTATCTGCCCTCCCCAACAGCAAATGCGGATTTCCTACTGAACTCTTCCCTTTGCTGAGAGCAGAAGGCTTGTTTAAGTTAAACAAGGTTACTGTTTGAAGATGTTATCTTCCGGAAGAGAAGCGGGAGGCGCTAATGACACTGTTGGACTCTTGAGTCCAGGGCAGGAGGGGAGAGCTCAGAGGAATGCACCCGCACTCGTTCACCGATGAACGATTAAAGTTTGGGCACCAGGCGCTCATGAAAAATCTGCTCACCACAGCCACTTTATGAGTTCTGAAGAGAGGTATAGAGAATTCTTTTTCAACCAACGGAGAGGCTGGTTACAAAGGCCAACTGATTAAGTCTGAGATGAAACAGACTTTACTGGAAGTTTGTATGGACAGGTTGGAGAACTGGAGAGTTTCTGCTCCAGAGAAACCACCCAGGATTGTAAACTGGTTGCTAGTGTCATGAGATTTGCCTGGAGCCTGTGCCCACCCAGATACAAACAAAACAAAACAGAAATCACCCCACAGCCGTGCTTTGGCCAAGCTGACAGGAGTAATGATTCACAGAATGTTCTTCACTTTGGCTTGATGCCTTAGAGAAAGACTTTCTTGAAGGTGGCTTCCAAGGCCTTTGTATACCTCCTCACTCCAAAGGAGACAAGAGCTAGCCCTTT
This sequence comes from Dicrostonyx torquatus, assembly GCA_028555095.1. Classification (NCBI taxonomy): domain Eukaryota; kingdom Metazoa; phylum Chordata; class Mammalia; order Rodentia; family Cricetidae; genus Dicrostonyx; species Dicrostonyx torquatus. The sequence continues at coordinate 2,356,544 of JAQHUG010000237.1, read as the reverse complement.
CCTTACCTCCTGGGGCAACACCCTGGGTTAGGTGTTCCCACAGGTGTGAGTGCGTCCTGGTTACATCTTCACCATTTCTGAAGCGGAACTCTAGGAAGCAGTGTGCCAGTGAGCAATTCCTCAGGATTCTGAGAGTGGCCGGGCTCACAGTTGTTAGCAGATGTCATAATACTACGAGACAAGAGCATTCAAACATCACCTTGACGCTCCCTTCATGAAATTCCACACTATTTAGCACCAAGGAAACGTCAAGGCTGGGGAGACAGCATGGTTCATAAAGCAGTTGGCTTGCAAGCATACAGCCTAAATTTGGATCCTTACAACCCCCACAAAAGTCTGGATACAGTGGCCTGCACATATAATCCCAGCAATGGCAAGATCTGAGTACAAAGCAGCAGAAGCAGGACCAACATCTGAGGGTGTACTTAAATCTTCACAAGCACTGTGTGTGCATACAGGTACACACACACACACACACACACACACACACACACACACACACGAAGTTATTGCTAAGTCTAGTAACTTTGGGTTAGCTGTGACATTGTGTCTCTTAGAAGCTACACGCATGAAGTCCCACCGGCATGGCTGCCTAAACATGAGCTGAACAAAGTTGTTGCTAAAAGCAGGCTTGCATGGATTGGGCAAGCTCAAGAGGCCTCAGCCCTACATGAAGAGCTACAGGCTACTAAGGAATGCTGAGAACAGGAGACATAATCTTCTCTAGGGAAGAGCACACCGGAATCGGTTATTCCATACCAAATGGTTAGCCCTGAAAACACACATGAAAGTACCATTGTATAAACTGAGCAAGTTGTGTTTATATATTTAGGAAGACACACACACACACACACGTGCATACACACAAATGTAACAACATAAAGAGGCCACAAATGTGCAAGATCACGATGGGGAGGGGGAAGGGACATGGAAGGGTTTAGTGGGAGAAAAGGGAAGGTAGAAATGGTGTGATTATATTATAATCCCCCAAATAATATTTTAAAAATGAATAAAGTGTTATTAAAAAGAATAGTCAGGGAAGGCTGGGACTCTCCAGTGTTACTAGCCTTCATCTCAGATTCAGCTGTAGGAGATTCATGTTGGCTTGTTCAATGAACAAGGGTTTATTAAGGAGTAATGAAACCAAGCAGCCGCAAGCAGGGTCTCTGCAGCTGCTGTTTTTGGAAGATGCAGGCCACCATGATTAGCAGAGGGCACCAGGGTGCTGTGATTGAGGACCCTGACAGAGACTTGGCATAAGGTTTTCAAATAGAAAGGGTTGCTTTGAAATGAATGGTTGTCTCAGATTCTCGCAGTTACAGGAATCAATCAGATGTGATCCAAGTTTCACCGAAACAGTTTATGGACCAGAGAAGTATGTTTGGAGACGCAGTTGAAGAAAATTCAGTAAAAACTATGAAATGTAAACGGAGCTTAAGAGACCAGAGCTGGAGCGGAGCCTTCCCCCACTGTCTGTAAGGATTCCTTCCCAAGCAGTATGCTGGGAATGCCAGACTGCAGTGTTCAGTGTCTGCAAGCTTGGAGTATGCGACTCTCTGTGTGCTGGAATTGCTACGTACAGTGTCCATCTCTGACCCGCTTGAGAGAATGCACATAATTTTTTTGAAGAAGGGAAGGAAGGAAAACTGAGGAGAAAGGAAAGCAAAGAATGAAAGAATAAAAATGAAGAAATAAGGGGAAAGAAAAGAAAGATGAAAGTGAGGGAAGGAGGGGGGGCAGAAGGAGGATGGAGGGAGGGAAGCAATTTGAATTAGAATCCCTCCCACTCTCTCTCCCTCTCTCTCATCTGCCTTTCCTTCTCTCTTTGGAAGTCAGAAGTCAGTCAGGGACAGGCATCTCACGTCCTGTTCTCAGTCTGAGGCTGAGATTGGTATGGCATTCTAGAGCAGGAGAGCTCTCTGCCTGGTTTGAGGGTGAGGATGAGAGGGGGATTCTAAGAGTTCAGCACCTAGGAGCTCCTTCTGAAGACTGACAGATGAAGCGCATCTTAGCTAGGTCGGATGAGTAAGAGGAATGCGAGCTCCTGACGAGTTTTCTTTCTGATCTACACTATTCATGATCTGTAGGTTGCACCAATGTGACACACCTAAGTTTGGGCACAGCATAAAGTAGGAGCTGATCAAACAGTTGCTGGTTGTGGTCTAGTTAGAGTCGAGGGTTGACAGAGCTCAGGAACTAGACTCAGGTGGTTTCCAAACATGTTGCCATCTTTTAGGTCTCAGAATGATGTACAGATTATCTCAGTTTCTTTGGTGAAACTGATCCTATAAGGATTTGCTGCCCATGTATTATTTATCTTTGTTTCACTGTGATCATGATATGGGGAAACTTGCTGTCTCCTTTCCTTCTCTTCCTTTCCCCTCCCCCTCTCTCCTGTCCTCTTCTCTACCCCTCCCGTCCTCCTCTTCTTTCCTTTCCTCTCCTTTACTCCTCTCCCCTCTTCTCCTGTCTCCTCTCTTCCTCTCCTCCTCCCTTTTCCTTTCCTTCTTCCTTTCCTCTCTTTTCTTTTTTATTTCAAGACTCTCAAGTTTTTTCTTTCTTTTTTTTCTTTTATTTTGGTGGATTATGACCAAGTCAGAGGCTTCTGAAGGTTGACCACCTTTATTTCCTCCTGTCTCCTCACACCATCCTATCCACCATTGTCACCCAGCAGGGACTGGAACCATCATGTCATGTGTGAGCACCTGACATTTTCCCACAGTCACCGAAGACCTGGTTTTCTGTCATTCCATCACTTGCCATCTTCCCTGGAGTCTCCATGCTACCTTTGGTACCCTCTCCCCCCTTTTTTTGTTGGACCACTACGGCTGGATGAGAATCAATGAACAGAGGCCTGAGCCACCACACTCTAAAGTTCTGATCTGTAACTTGGGTGACTTTGTTCTAAAAGCAAAGTTGAAAAACTGAGTAGTTGTTGGTGTAGTACTATCTTCCAGGCACAGCAGGAGTTGAAAAGGCATCAGGGGACAGGCTCACAATATGACCACAATGTTTCTTTGGCAAATTGGTTATTAACTTGCTAGCAACCAACCTATAGATGATCTATTAGAACGATATACATTTTGAATGAAATTTAGTGTATTCTAACAGTTTAGTAGTTTGTACAAAACTCAGCTGGCTCTAACTTGCCTGAATCAGTGCCTTCCAATAAAATTTATTGAATGCATCCTATTTTGTCGGCTTTGCCCTCCCAGATGGCTCTGTGCAGAGGGAGAGAAGCAATAAAGACTGGTACTCTGGTGGTACCAGCACTTTCATGGTGTTTGTAGTGGGAACGACCTTGGGCCAACTGAACAAAACAAGAGGAAGTTCCCCAACCACTTCCAAGGGCTTGAGGCTGAAGAGCAGATGTCTTCAGGCTGCCCAAACGTCTGCCACATGGCCCAGCCATGTTACCACTGCTGAAACCCCAAGTCTACAGCCCAGCAGATGTCTTCAGGCTGCCCAAACATCTGCCCCATGGCCCAATAATGTTACCACTACTGAAACCCCAAGTCTACAGCTCAGGGTGGTCTGGAAGGAAAGGATTATTTTCCTGAGAGTGGTTTCAAGAATGTAGCTCCTCACCTAATAAAAGGAATGTGTGATGATTAATCGGGCCTAATATTAGTATCTGCAAAATAAAGAGCAATTGGGCCTGGTATGAGAGAAAAAGTCCCGCCTGCTCTCACTGCCAGGTAAAATCTGTTCTGTTTCAGTCATAAATCTTTCTCGGATGCCAGAGAAGAATTTTACTTCCGTTAGAAACACCGAAAGAACCAGAGAAAAAGAACATGTTGTTTGGGAGATGAAAGAGTGAGTTTAAAGTTGATGTCTTTTCTGTCTGCTTTGCCGGCTTCTTTCTAACAGGGGTGCCCTTGACTTGGCTGTGACTTGCACTGTTTTGCAGAAGATGGGAGGGCCGTGAGGCCAAGTTAGGAGGAGCCACTTACTGCTGACTTCTGCTTCGGTTAGAGAACCCGCCTTTGACACTGAACCTCACTGTTCTCGTGGGCCATTGGTTAAGTCTCTTTGAACAACAAACCCTTGATAACTAATCAGGATACATTGATAGACTTCAGGTAGCTTATACTTGGGAATCCCACTGGCTACAATGTATGAATGGAATAGACTCCATCATGAAATAAAGGTACTGAATTGAGACTCAAATTCCTAGTAATCACATTAGTTATAGTATCTATGAGCCTTCATGAATCCCTTTGATATTAGTTCTCAATTTATGGTCTCTACAACATCAGCATCGTCTGAGAAACTTGCGAGAAACGTGCTTCTTTAGTGCCCTATGCAAACTTACTAGGCCAGCAATGTGTGCTTTGGCAAACCCTTCAGACATTTCCAGTGTGCACTGACGTTTAGTGATGCCCGTGTAAGAAACGTCCACCCTGAGCTTTATTGTACATTGTGTCACGAGTCTCTGAAGTGCCCTTTAGGAAAAACTTCAGTGTTAAACTGTAGGTTTCCAGTGATCTTCAGTGCCATGTGTGCAGGACCACAAGATCCTCTGGGACTGGCGAGATAGAGCCGCTGTTAAGAGTACTTGCTGCTCTTGCAGAGGCCCCGGGTTCAGTTCCTAGCTCCCTGTGGAGGCTCACAACCATCTACAACTGCTGTTTTAGGGTATCTGGTGCCCTTTTCTGGTCTCTGAGGGCACCAGACACATATGTGATACACGTGCCTGCATGCAGACAGATAATCATACAGGTAAAATATAAATGCCATAGATTAAAAATATTTTTTAAATAAATGCTGAGTCTCAAGGCTGAGGAAAGATGATTTAAGCTTCAAGTTCAAGGCTAGCCTGGGCTATCTGATATCACCTTAGGGACCATCTACTTTCTCCTTGCGTCTATGTTAGATGGAACAGATGAAAGGATCTTGCTCCCCCTGCTATCAGTGGATAAGCAAAGTGTCCCACTTTCTGGGTAGAGAGATGGTCCACAGGTATTAGAGAGGCCATGGGGCTCTTTAGCGTAACAGAGAACAATGTGAACCCTCTGGTGGAACAACTGTCTATTCCTGACCTTGTGAGCACCGGGAGAATTTGCAGTGTTGTGACGTCATTGGCTTCTTCATTCTGCTGGGAATAAAGACTCTTCAGAGGAGAGCAATTCTATGGTTGGAGGGAGAGAGGGACAAGGATCCAACATTTTCTTCTGAGTGTGCTGATTCATCATGTCATTGATGACATTGTCCCCTATGCCCTCCAACTTTATATGATGATTTAATATTCCTTTGGTGAATATTTTAACCCAAGAGTCTATAGACATCAATGCTAGTATCTTTTTTCTTAATTACAAAAATAAAAATTTAAGTTCAGCAGAATGAGGTTCCTGCAGAATATCCATCCACACACAAAATGTCTGTCAGCATTTGTACTATCTTGAGAATGATTGCATGAACTTTTGCAGATTTCTTTCTGACTTTTCTGCAAACACACTAAGCAGCATGCACAGGGCCTCACCAGATCCAATCCTAGAGCAGAGAAGAGAAGTGGACACACGGCCTCATCCCTACCCCAGAAGCTGCCTCCGACTGATAACTACTTCTGAATGAAAATCTAATTAGATTTCCAAAGTGGCTGTACAAGTTTGCACTCCCAGCAGCAATGGAAGTACATTCCCCTTACTCCATATCTGCACCAGCATGAGGTGTCACTGTGTTATTGATCTCAGCCATTCTGACAGGTATAAGATGGAATCTCAAAGTAGTTTTCATTCACATCTCCCCGATGGCTAAGAATGCTGAACATTTCTTTCTTTTTTCTTTTTTTTTAATTGTTAAAAGAAAAATTTACATTTACTCCCCTTGTTCCCGGCCCTCCTTCTTCCCCATTACCCCCCCGCCCTCCCCCTGCTTCCTTAAGATGGGACAGGATGCCCTGCCCTGTGGGAAGCCCAAGGCCCTCCCCCTTCCATCCCAGTCTAAGAAGGTGTGCATCCATATAGACTAGGTTCCCAAAAAGCCAATACATGCAGAAGAGCTAGGTCCCAGTGCCGTTATCTTTGGCTTCTCAGTCAGTCCCCACTGAACATTTCTTTAAGTGTTTCTCTGCCATTTGAGATTTCTCTATTGAGAATTCTGTTTGTATCTGTACCTTTTTAAAATTGTATTATCTGATTTTTTTGAAACCTAGTTTCTCGAGTTCTTTATATATACTAGATACTAGCCCTCTATCAGATGTGTAGCTGCTAAGAATCTTTTCCCATTCTGTAGGCTGCTACTTTGTCTGAATGATGGTGTCTTTTGCTGTGCAGAAAATTCTCAGTTTCATGAAATCCTATTCATTAATTGTTGATCTTACAGCATGTGCTAATGGTGTTCTATTTGGAACGCTGTCTCCTGTGCTAACAAGTTCAAGGATATTACACACCTTATCTTCTATCAGGTTCAGTGATTATCTAGTTTTATGTTGAGCTTTTTGATCCATTTGGATCTGAATTTTGTGCAATGTGATAAATACAGTTCTATTTACATTCTTCTACCTGCAACCATCCAGTTTGACCAGCACTATTTGTTGAAGCTGTTGTCTTTTTTCCAGTGTGTATTTCTGGTTTCTTTATCAATAATCAGGAGTCCGAAGGTGTGTTGGTCTTCAATTTGGTTCCATTAATCATCCTGTTTGGATAAGGAATCATCACTCTTACTGATTTTTTTTTCTTTGAAGAACTAACTCTTTGTTTCATTGATTCTGTGTATTGTTCCTTTTGCTGAAGGTGAGAAGGTCTCATTCTGTAAATACCTGTAAAGGTTTGTGGCACCTGAGTGAGGCCCCTGCAGTAGGCCTTTACCTACCAAGCTGCTGTTAAGGGGATTTGTGTATGAGGCAGGCTCTGTCCTTATGTCTAATGCCTGCTTTAACCTGGTATTGCTTTTCTTTCTTAAAAAAAAAACACATTTCTATCATTCCAGACAGTGTATTTCTGATAGAAACAAACCTCAGATTACCAGATAAAGTATAGGACAGTTCAATGTGAATTCAAGCAAAGTATGGATGATTTCTAGTGCACAGATGCCTCATATTCTGTCGGTACAAACTTAAACTAGAAATATTACTCACTGCTAAATTTGAACTGTGCATCTTATATTTTTGTTTGCCAGATTTGGACATACATAAGTTGTCTTCCTGGGCAAGAGGCAGTTGGTGGCCTGGCCCTGGCTCTAGGAACTACTAATAATTGTGGGATGCGGAAAACAGAGCGTCCAGAGCTGGACCCCACTGCTTGAGCACATCCTGGGTCCACTGTTTACTGGGATCCCTAACATTGCTGAGCTTCACCGCTTCCCTTTGAGAATCAGTGAATAGCAGCAGTTCTCCTTCCCTCAGATTATTGCGAGTACAGTAACAGAGACTATCTCTGGCAAGGAAATGCTCCATGAATGTACACATTTTGTCGTATGCCACCTCTCTCCACAAGGCAAAGTGACAACAAGCCATAAATATCCATAGTTTGTGTTTATATACATATCTGTATCTCTCTCTGTTATATAATATGCACTATATATCTATGTATAAACTCTGCATGAATACATGTTTATATATGTAGATACTAAAAGGACTTGGCAGCAATTCATACCTTTCTGTTAGTCTTAGGTTGTCCCGAGTGTTTCATTGTTTCAGTGAGCGGAGTAACAGCACAGGGCAAAGTGAGTGTAAATGAAGCTGCTTGTATCACAGGTTCGCAAAGATAAAAGGGCAAAGAACCAGCAGGCAAAAGGGTTTGATGGGTCATATTAAAGTCAGCCTTGGGACTAGGGTCGCGGCTCAGTTGGTAGACTGTTTGTCTAGCATGGGCAAAGCCCTGAATTATATTCCCAGCACTGCATAAACTGGGAATGGTGATATTTGCCTATAATCTCAGAACTCAGGTGGTAGAGCCTGAGAATCAGCACAAGGTAATCCTTGGTTACACAAGGAGTTCAAAGTTAGAGACCCTGTCAAAAAAAATGAAAACAAAAACAAAAAATAAAGTGACCTCTAAAAGAAAAAAGAAAGTAAATTGCATTCAATTAAAAATTTAATACATGTATTATTAATTTTGTGTTATTTCATATTTGTGAGTACTATAATATATAATATGCTGCATACTTTAAACCTATATTTGCCAAGTTGAAAACTCTTGTTTTCTCTTTTTTCTTTGTGAATATTGAATACCTTTCCATTAAGATCAATTCCAAAGGTCACATTTTAAAATACTGCCCCCTGCATGACACTATTAAACAACGTACCTAACATTTTAGAAATTCTTTAGCCTAAAGTAAAATAATTTTTCATTTTAGATGCTTATTTTCAAGACGGGCGGTGGTGGCGCACGCCTTTAATCCCAGCACTCGGGAGGCAGAGGCAGGAGGATCTCTGTGAGTTCGAGACAAGCCTGGTCTACAAGAGCTAGTTCCAGGACTGACTCCAAAGCTGCAGAGAAACCCTGTCTCAAAAAACCAAAAAAAAATAATAATAAACAGATGCTTATTTTCAGATTAAATACAGAAAACTTTCTTTTATTTTCTTTTTTAAACATTTTATACAATATATTTTGATAATACTATTTCCCCTCCCCTGAACTCCTTCCAGATACTCTTCCATCTTTACGTTCTTTCTCTCTCTCTAAAAGACAAGTAAACAAAGCCAACCAAACAAACACCAAAAAAGCATACGATGTTAACAAAATACAGTAAATCTGTTTGTTGACCATTACTTCTGAGCATGAGGTTTTGCCCTGAAGTGTGACTGATATACCCATTGAAGAAAACCAGTTCTCTCTTTCCCAGCAGTTATCAATTGCAAATAGCTTCTTGATTAGGGGTAGGATGAGGGGTAGGAGCGTGTGCCCACCTGCCCTTCTCCGGGCTGAGATTTTTGTCTGGATTGAATTAGTGCAGGTCCTGTCCCCACTGTCACAGTCTTTGGGAGCTCACACGTGCACCAGCCTGTGTTCGTAAGCTGCTGTTTCCCAGGAGTTGTCCAGCATCCCTGGCTCTAATCTTTCTGCCTCTTCTTTAGCATAGATCCCTGAGCCCGGGAAAAGAGATGTGATAGTCCCGCTCTCTGCACGTTAGGTTGTCCTGTTGTGGATCTCTATTCTCTACTGCAAGAAGAAACTTCTCTAATGTGGGCTGAGCAATGCTCTCATCTATGGGTATAGAAATACGCCGTGAGGAGTAGCAGCAATTAGGGAGCTGTGGTCTACTTGTCTTGTTGGGATTTCCTAGTGGTCTTTGAGAAAGCAATCTGTTAGCATCCATCAAGAGTCCTGAGGATGTTCCCAGTAATCCTTCATCTGAACAAGTAGCCTAACAAGATCCAGTTACACACAGCTAACTGTTCTTATGCATGTCCATCTGTTTCGCTAAACCTATACATGTTTTTGAGAAAACCCATGTATTCTTAAACATTTATTCATTGTGTTTGTATTATGCATGTATGCACATGTGCAGGCAATGGCGCATGTGTGCAGGTCAGAGGACAGCTTGTAGGAGTTGGTTCTTTCCACCATGTGAGTCCAGGGGATCAAGTCCAAATTTTCATAGCTAGCAGCAAGTACCTTTGCCAGCTGAGTCATCTCAAATCTCCCAATTGTTTTATGCTCAAATAAATTCTGCAGTAGAGGGAAACAAAACTAGTGTTACACAGGGCCACCAGTTCTAGTTGTGAAGCCTCCTCCGCACCCCTGTGCTCTAAGATGGCTTTCATATTGAGGTCTAATGTGCTGTGGTTGCCATTCTGGAGTTTGCGCTATGTAGCAAGTCTGGTGGGAGCAGAGGCTGGGCACAAGGGTTGGAACCTTGATCTATCCACTGAGTTCTCAGTCCTGTCACCATGTCGTGTGGGTGCTCTGCCTCCCTCTCTGCTCTTATCATCTGCCTCTGCTGGGGGCACGGGAGTAGGTGCAGGACAGTGCGAGGTCCAGACTGTGTCCCCATATTGCTGGCCGAGGGCCCAGACACCTATGAGGGTTTCCATTTGGAGTTCCCCAATTCTCCCAAGATAAGACAAACAACACCTTCCTATGCTGAAGAGGGAACCCTAGCAAGAGAAAAACCTTCCCTGTTGTTTTCGACAGGATCCCACGTGTTCATGTTCATGCTAGGACTCATAAACTATGCAGTCACTGGGAGAAAAATGCAAGTAGATAAAATTCAGAGGCCTCAGGGGAGGACCCAATACAGCTTCATCCAGAAATTACTCTAGATAAAGTAGGACGAAGGAAAATGCCTCCTTTTAGGTTTTAGCTCAGGCTGCAGGAATCTAGCCAGGAAGGGAGAGAATGTCCACAGAGGTCCCCAGGACAGTTTATGGCTTTTCCCACAATAGAAGAAAGCGATGTCGATTCTTGGCTCTGAGAATTATTGCCCATCTGTAGTACATTCTTCTGTGTGTGTGTGCGTGTGTGTGTACGTGTGCGTGTGTTTACATGGAGGAAGGAGGAATGAAAGCCAGTGTGTGTGAGTGTATGTGTATAGTAGGCTGTAGGAGGGAAGTATGGAGTCAATATATGTGAATATACACATGTATATGTGTGTGTAACTGGTGGGGGATATCAGAGGGAGTTGTGGAAGTCAGTGTATGTGAATGTATGTGCATGAGTGTGTGTGTTTGTGTGAAAGTATATGTGTGAGTGCAGGAAAAGGTACATAAGCTAGTATGTGTACATTATGTGCACATGTGTTTGTGCCTGTGTACAGTATGCATGCACACGTGTGTGAAGGTGTGGGGGTAGGAGGGAGTCAGTATTTGTCTATACATATAGGAGTGTGCATGCGTGCTTATGTGGAAGCCTAAGTATGGAATCCAGTGTTGTGACTGAATGCGTGTGTGTGTACTTGTGTGTGTATGAGGGTGTAGGAGAAAGGTCTGGAAGCCAGTGAGTGTGTGTATGTGAAAGAGTGTATAGGTGTGCGAGTACATGAGTGAGTATACAGGTGTGCATAGGCATGAGTGTGTATATGTGAGTGTAGGGGGAAGTAACGAAGCCAGAGCTTCTGAGGTACTTTCTGCAAACGTGCCTTGCAGCTTTCTTGCTTTCTTTTTAATCTTCATTTAAAAGAACCATCCCATCATTTGTATCAGAGTTGTGTCCGATGAGTTTCATTTTTTTTTTTAAACAAAAAGAAAAGAGAAAAGAAAGAAACCTCAAAGCCTCATGAAGGAAGATTCAGCACCCCAGGCAGAACCATCATTCTTGTGTGTGATTGGGTCTGCCATTGGTGAATAGCAACTGGAGAGAAAAGAGTTCACCCCATACAGTGAATGAGCTCTTTCAGGGCGCCAGGCCTCAGGGAGGGCTGAGCCATGGCCTCTTGCCAGGAGGCATAGCAGAGGCCCAGCTTGGGCCCAGGAGCACTGTGTTCCTCTGGCCATGCAGATAAAGATCTGTTTGCTCTCCATCTTCCTGGTCAGCAGGGCTGGGGGCCCTTTAGAGAGGCACTGACATCTAAACATCTGGGGGTTTCAGTGACAAGAATGGGAAATGGACTCACCAAAAACTTGGGGCACTTTTGTTTGACGTGGGAAGAGCCGGCAACGGTAGTTTCTGACGTCAAGTTGAAGGCTGATGAGGCCATTCCTTCTTCCAGCCCAAGGGTCTCTGGGGCATTGGAAGCTAACTGTTTACAACAAAATGCCAACTCCTGGAAGTTTCTCCAGAATTGTTCTTGGAGATGGGCGCTGCTTTTGTCCTCCGCAACCTTGTTGCCCGGCCGCATTAACATCATTAGGGCCCCCACTTTCTTCCAGCAGAGTTGCTGGAGATTACTGAATTGATAAGGAAGTGGGGTTCCTGTGTTTACGCCTTCAGACAGTTAACTGAAAGAACACCAAGCTGCCTCTCCTTCCTGTTTTCCAAGAACCGTCTGTTTGGGAGGCTGGCGGTTGAGTTTACATCTTCAGCAGTGTGTGTAAGATTCATTGTGAAGACCTCTTGACCGGGAGCCCACAAGTCTAATGTGAGATATCTTGGTGCTTTGGAGAAATCATCTGAGGTGCAGACTATGATTCAAGTCTTATTCAAGATTATGATTATAAGAGGAAGAAAATGAGTACAATGAGGTAAGACACAGGCTTTCTGGGCATGTCCACGTGACAGGACAGAGTAAAATAGTCTCCTTGGAAAGAACTGAGCTCTGCAAAGGCAAACCACCGAGATGAGTCCTTAATTCAGCGGAAGACCAAACTGCTGAAAAATGTTCTCAATGCACCGGCTTCCAAATCTCTTAGCAATAATCACCTTGGATTGTGGTTTTGAATGCACTGGCTGATTCTACTTGTTTAAGTCCTCTAAGCTTACAATCCGGAACAAACACAATCCTCCAAGGCTTTAGGAGCGAAGGAACAGATGAGAAGAGTCATTCCTGTAGATTGTCAGATACAGCAAGAACAGGGCGCTCAGGGTGTGATGACTTCCTGAGCCAAGCACTGCATAGATTTTTAAGGCCTCTCTCTCAAAGAAGCCAAGAAAACATGGAAGGGCAAGAATGCTCCTCGAGGGGAAGGGCGCATGGGGAACACCCCAAGTTGCAGCTCTTTGGAGCATAGATGCCCCTGGGAAATCAGCCAAATGCATTGCAGGGCCGGGTATCTTCAGTCCACAGCAACGGCTTGGACAAATTGAGTTCTTTCTCACCCCTGACTCCTCCTGGGGCCTCTCCTTGGCCCAAATTGCTCTCCTTTCCCTTCGGCATTCTCATTTTACTCCCAGGAAGAGAGCTAACTGTTCCCATGAAGTTTTATCTTTAACTTTCTGTGGCCAGTGGGGAAAGCCCAAGGGCATGCGTCTGGGAAACAGGAGGCAGGTGTGGGGGTGAGGGCGGAGGCGGGCGGGTGGTTGGGGGGTCCTGTTTTACAGCACCGAGCACTTGACACTTTAATAGTTTAAAACAAACCCGAGGTCTTTGTCTAACTTCGGAAAACGTCAGGTTTTGAGGAAGGATATTTCAGCTCGCCTCAAGCCTGTGTGAAGGGGTGCGAGCCACCATCGCAGATGGATGCAGGTTAGCCCTTTCCGGTACTTCACCACGTGGTGACTTACAGACTTTTATAATGGGTTGATTTATGAGGTGAGGGCTAGCCGGGAAAAGGCTAGTGATAATAAGCCAGGCAGAGTTTAAATGAATACCGTCCTCACGTGGTTATTTCGGGTTCAGCCAGCCGCTGAGCGGGCCAGCGGCTGGGGGCTTGGAAGCTCGGTGCGGGGAACAAACAACACGCACTTCTCTCCCCTAATTACAACACCTGTGCATCAGGATCAAATGCAGGCACGTTTTCCAGGCATCATCTCAGCAGACTCGAAAGGAGTCAGCATCCTAGAGCAATGACCTTCCACAGCCAACCTGATGGGACAGGAATGCTTATCAAAGAACGAAATCCACATCAGGCATGGGCATGTTCCGCTGTCTCCTTTGCTGCCGTGATTAATTTTGTCACAGCTTCAAGGCCCTTTTTCCTAAGTTAACCATTTTGACAGCTGTTACTGTTGGACCCTGACATCCTTTGGATTCCTCGGTTAACCTTCCAGTTAGAGCATCGTCCAGACAAGAGTGTAATTTATTGAGCGTGGCTAGTACAGCTGAAGAGGAGACTAGTGAAGGTCAGGGTCTTTTAGCAATGTTCAGTGGGACTGATTTATACCTGAACAGTTGAACAGAGGAAAATGGTTCCTTCTGGATGAAGCTCCCAGCTGGATGGACCCAGCCTTCTCTTCTGCTCCCAGATCCCAGTTGTATGGACCAGGGCGTCTCTGTACCTTCCCCACTGAAGACAGGGAGCTTAGGAGCAGCTCCACATTATGGCAGATTTTTCTTTTCTCAAAAAGGGTACTTTTCAAAGGAGAGAAGAGGGGGCAAGCATAAACATAGCTAAGGAGACCTTCCAATTCCCTAACAAGGCCTTTATCGCCCACATAAGCCCTCTGAGGGACAAACCACACCCTTAGGAGGCATTGTGTCCTTCTGCAGTAGATTACTTTTGCCTGTAGTCCAAAGCTTCAGTTCTTTGACACAGCATTCAACGTCTCCCTGCTATGGCCTTGTTCACTTTTCTGCCTTCATTTCTGGATGTTTTAGCCTTAGACTCTATGCAGTGCATACTCACTTCTAGGTCTCTCCCTTGGCCCACAGTGTTGAAACTGTCCTTGGGTCTCACATTTCCTTTGTCTTTGCCATCAAATCAATGTGTCAATCTTGTCTATGAAGTGCCTTCAAGCCTCCCAAGATTTGATCTGCTTCTCTGCATGTCTGACTTGAGATTTTTGGGTGGTTATCTGTTTCTCCTTCCTGTCCCATGGGGGACTGATTTCCCCAGGGTGAAGAAGACTATACCTCCTCAAGATATCTGAGGTGCCAGTGGAGACAGCTGTCAGCTGTGAGCTCCCTTCAAAGATTGCTTTCGTGGTGGAGTCTGAGGCAAGTCACCCCTTCGGAATGTGTGATGGCTCTCACTCCAATCCAGGCATGTTCAAGTCTGACTACTCACCAGAGCTTCCGGGCTCCCTGCTTGGTCAGTGGAAAGTCTCCTTGAAGCTACACCACAACCCAACCTCTCCTTGTCACCATTTCTGCTTTTGTCCCGTCTTTCCACTTCTGTTGATGTCAAGAACTTCTTACATGCTGGCTCCTATTTTAGAATGAGCTTCCTGAGTCCTGAGGAGGGAGGGAGGCATGTCTTCCCTTGATGGGAGTGACTCGATATTCTGCCCATCTTTATGTTTCTAGCACCCAGAGCGGTTTCTGTCGTGAAGTCTGATGGTCTCAGCGAATGTTGTGGGATCAATTGCCTAAGTGAGATTGAAAACAAGGGAGCAGCTACGTTTCCTGTAGGAGGTAGATAGCTGTCCTGATTGGCAGTCTGAACTGTTAACCAGGGAGGAGGCTTGCCCTTGATATGAACAGATGGAGTTTTGAGTTCTGCCCTTCTGCTCATTCTGTGGATGGATAGGTCCCAGCATGAACCAGATGCAGTGCTCAAACTGACTGGAGGACAGTATAGCACAGGAGCAACCAAGCCCTGGAGGCATTCCTAAGGCTCATTACAAACTTAATTACTAATGTAAGCATTGAGAAGTAGCCCTTAAGACAGTGGTTTTCAACCTTCTTAGTGCTCTGACCCTTTAACACAGTTCCTCATGCTGTGGAGACCCCCAACCACAAAATTATTTTTGTTGTTACTTCATAACTGTAGTTTTGTTACTGTTATGAATCATAATGTAAAAATCTGATATGTAGGATATCTGATATGTGACCACTGTGAAAGGGTCATTCGACCCCCAAAGGGGTAGTGACCCACAGGTTGAGAACCACTGCCTTAAGAGGTAGTTAGGTTTTCTGGGCTCTGTTCTTGAGGATTAGCGATCTCATGAGAGGGGCTTAGTATTCTTAGGAGTGGGCTCTTCTGAGGTTAGCTTGGGCTTCTTTCTCCTTCTTTCTTCCATTCCTCTCCTGCTCTTTTATCCTTCTGCCCCTTTCCATGGGATGACACAGCAAGAAGACTCTCATCTCTAGATTCCAGAGTTAAAACAAACAAGTCTTTGTTCTTTGTAAACTATCAAACCTCATGTATTTTAACATGCAGGCCAGCTTGTTGGGGTTTCTGTCCTGCCCAGTTCCAACAGCCTGCAAGTCCCAAAGAAAATCACACAGAGGTCTCTATTAGGTTATAAACTGATTGGCCCGTTAGCTCAGGCTTCTTATTAACTTTTGTAACTTATATTAACCCATTGTTCTTATCTTTGTTGGCTCAGTACCTTTTTCAGCAGGGCAAATCACATCCTGCTTCTTCTGTGGTCTGGACAGGACTGGGGAAAGAGCTTCCTTTTTCTCAGAATACTCCTGTTCTCATTGCCCCACTTCTACTTCCTGTCTTGTTTTCCTGCCTATACTTCCTGCCTGGCTACCAGCCAATCAGCGTTTATTTAAAATATAATTGACAGATACAGAATTGTTCCACACCAATGCATTATCTTACAGAGGCTCCCAAACAGCAAGACAGGGGCGATGTGCAAGATGAAGATTGAGTTGGGGGCAACTGCTGGGCAATATCACAACATTAAGGGCTGTGCTCTCATCACTGGACCCAAGAGGGGCTGTGTCTGTATGCTGCCTGGGAGGGTGCAGCTTGTGTCCTGTGATCTGGTGTGAGGGAAGCAGGGACACAAACGGTCTCCCTTCTACCAGCACCTCCTTGCTGAAGACCATTGGGATTCGCCTTGTAAGGTTCCCCTTGAGAAGAGTGAATGGGAAGGGGGAGAAGGGAGAAAAGTGGGTTTGGAGTGGGAAACAGAAGACTCTGAGCCCAGAGACCCTGGTGACTGATGAGTTCCAATGATTTGCTTCCTTCTTGGAGAAGAGAGCTGCACCTAGTCTCCCTCCCCATTTCTCTAGGTACTGAAAACAGGCAACATAAACCAAATTCTGAGATAATGTTCTATTGTTGTTTCTGAACGTGGGTCTCCATACTGCTAATGCCTGTCCGAACTGTCCAAGGCTTACAATGTGTATTTCTTATTCACTAATAGGAAACTACCTCCATGCCTGCTGGCTCTGCTGCCTTTGCATTCATGGGAACCAGGGCTTGGAAAGGCCAGCCTTGCAGAGTCCTAACCTTCTGTCCCCAGTGTTCAATTCTTCAGTTCACACAAGCGTGGATCTTGCTTTCCTCTGTCTGGGAAGGCTTCAAAATAATGAGCCCCAGTTCAACATTATTTAGAAGAATGGTTTCACTGGATTTATTTGTTAAATATTCATTTAGAAAAAAGTCTATGAAAGAGTTTCTCTGACTTGTAGCATAACTTTAAAAAAGTTTTTCCCTTCTAGTGGCTGGGTTTTAAATCTATTGCCACAGAATAATGTGCCATTGGCGGGGGTGAATACAAGAAAGTTAAAATTAGTTTGAAAAAGTCTGAGAAGTCTTTTCTTATTATTGTTCCATTGTTTGATGCAAATATTTGTGTAAATGTGTATAACTCATAAAACTCTGGAGAGTTTGTGTTTCCTGTCTGTCTCCCCTCTTCCTTCTTCCTCTTCTTCCTCTTTTTGGTAATATGTGCTTTAGTTTTATACGTATTTACCGAATACTTATTGTATATCAAGAAGAGATACCCAGTGAAGAGACTAAGTAAAATGCTGCTTATATTCTAGTGGAAAAAGATAGACAATCCACAGTACACATCAATAAAATCTACATCATGGGTGATGTTGGCAGCTGGATAATAAACTAAGAAAAGGATGGAAGGAGAGGGGCTTGCATCTTAGTTAGGTGGCAATAAACCAATGTAAAGTGACTTGGGTGTTATCCTTTAACCACAGAAACTGCATCCCCTGAGATCCCGAGTCTTCTTACTTCTGAGTTTCTTGCTTCCTAAAGTTCTTTCTAGCAGTGTGCTAGAGCAGAGAAGAGAGATGTGCTCCAACGACCTTGAAATGATCAGTCAAGTTACAATCTCCTATTTTCTTTATTTGCCTCTCCTGGTTCTTCCTCTGTCAGTAAACTGTTTTAGCTCTACATTCATGACCATCCAGAACCGGCCATGGTTTCACATCCCCGTTCTCCAGCCCCCGTAACTCACAGTCTTCCCTGGATCATTGCAACGAACACCAAGACTACTCTGGTGCTGAGCCCCACACATTAGCCGGGCACATCTTTAAGATGTCGTATTCCTGTGTCCAAATTCTCAATGCCTCACAATGCACATGGAATAGCCACCGGTCTTCTCTGTGGAGTCACCATGGAGGCCATCAGACACCCCCTCCACCTCAGTCCACATTAGCCTCTTCAGTCCTTGGACAGCAAAGGTTTTCCTGTCTTTTAGCTCTCTGCTTTATTTTATCTCCTCCTGGAATGCTTTTCTGACACTCCCATCTCACACCTTCAGCATAGGTCTCTTCTCATCAGCCTGTGTCGCCGCCCAGGCTCAGTCTCTCCTCTCCCTGCTCTACTCTTCCGTCCCCCCATCACTCCCCCCCTCACCAGCCTGCTCTGCTTTCTTTTTATTGCCACAGTGCTGGCTGTTTTTACACAGTCCACAGCCTTTACTCAGTCGTCCACGGCTGTGTTACTGTATGCTTCTGTTTGCTAGAACATCGACTTCCTGAAAGCGGTCACCTTGTCTGTTTTGTGCACTGAGGTATCTACATGCTTGCCTCAGAGGGGTGTTTAGTAAATAACTTTTATAGGAATAATTAATGTTTTCTTGTGTGAGTTTATATGCATAACATACAGCCACACACATAGACAAACAGAAACACACACAGACAGATTCTCTCTCTCTCTCTCTCTCTCTCTCTCTCTCTCACACACACACACACACACACACACACACACACAAACAAAAAAAAACCACTCACATGCACACTCTCATACACACACAGACTTTTCTCCTCATTTTCTCTCAGAACCCCTCTCCCTCACACTCCTTGGCTATAATCCAATGGGATAAATGTTTGTTTCTTTCCCAGATTTGTATGTTGAAGCTGTGAGCCATATTGTATCTATTTTGCAGATGAGGTTCTTAAAGGAATATTTAAGCTTAAATAAAGTCATAAGAAGCAACACTGTAATAAGATTAGTGTCTCTGTTAGAAGAGATGCCAGGACAGCGATCTCTCTCTCTCTTCTTTCCCTCCTCCTTTCTCTCTCTCTTTCTCCCTCCCCTCCCTCTCCCCCTCCTTTCTCCTCCCCACCTCTCTCCTCATGACAGTAATAAAGAAAAGCTGTGTGAGCACAGAGCACAGGAAGGCAGTCTTCTTCTAGTTAGAAAGAGGGCCTTCATCAGGGCCCGAAACAGCTGACGCAATTACACTGGTACTTGTAGCCTCCAGAACTGTGAGAGGATAATTTTCTGCTGTTGAAGCCATTTTGTCACAGCAGCTTGAACAGACTAATACCTTACCGGGCTTCAGACTAACCTAAAAGCTCTCCCTTTCCCCAGGTCACTGTCAGCTGTCATCCCACAGACCCAGATTCTCTCACTCTTTACATAGTCAGAGGTGACTGCCAGCTTGCTGTCTTCCTGCTTCAGCCCCTCGACGGCTGGGATTACAAGTATGTACCATGCAAAGTACTCCATTTTGCCTGTACAGACTTTGCCTTTAACTTGTTTAATTTGCTTCCGATGTGTGCTTGTGCCTAGTCAGTCTGTGTAAAATACAAGCTACTGTGTGGGGGAAGAGACTGAGGCGAACGCGAGCCCACAGTACTGGGTTCCCTTGGTAAGAGCAACAGCTGCCTCATTCACAGGGAATCATTTTGCAGCCCGAAGCCACACAAAGGGAGCAATAACCAGGCCTTGGGCATGAAGCTAACCAAAAAGTGATGCTAAGGAGCTCCTTCAGAAGGAAGGCCTTTGTAAAGGTGTGTCTGTGACCAAAGGGACTTCCTAAGGATAGCTCCCTGACACCATTAATGCAGAAAAGTCAGCAGTTGCAGATGAGATCCTGGCTCATGTCTCTTTCATCCCTAGGTTGTCTTTCACTCCCCCACCTCCTTCATGCTATGCAAAGGGGCAATGGGACAATGTGCAGCTGGCAATGGGGCTGAGTGAGGAGGAGGAACAGGATGAGGAGGGAAGGGCTATGAAAAATGAATACAAAATTCTATAATTGAATGAAAAAATCTCAAAGAAAACTTGTATTTAGTGCTAATGATGAAGGGGAAAATCAGTCTGGAGGAGAAAGTAGATGCATTGTTCTGCTGCGCTAGAATGAAATGTGGGAAGGACTCCACGCTTTGCAGAGGGCATCTATATGCTGCTGATTTTCACGTGGAAAAGCATATTTTTTCCTTCCCTTTGACAAGAACATGTCCATTATTACCTTCCATAGCTAGAACTAACAAACAGAACAATTCAGGCGTACACTGAAGAAATTTTACTTAGGTAACTGAGCAAGAAGCAGTAAAGAGGAGATCCCAGGGAGCTTCACTACATATTAAAAAGAGCTGGCTTGATGTCAACCCGGAGATGCACATGAGCAGGGAGGCACACAGCTGAAACCACAGCTTGTGCTGTGGCTGAGGCTGCCATGTGGACTGCATGGAGACTTGGAGCTGCCTCCTGGCTCTTGAACCTTGAACACTTGACTCCCTTCGTTTCTTGACCTTTATCTCAGCTGTAGTACAAATGTAGGCTTGCTACCCTCGGACTGGTGTGAGGATGAGGTGCAGAAACAAAGCTGAAACTGAGAGTAAAACAATACACTCCCGCTGCTGGCATGAGATGGTGGAGTCGGGAGTGGGAGACAGAAGGACAGACAGAGTCAGGGACTGGCTGGCTGGCTGTTGTCTGGAAGACACAAGAGGTGGAAGGTGAGATGGCATGGGAAGGTCGCAAGAGAAAAATGGAGTGGGGTGGCATGTGTGTGTCTGTGCTATTCCTGCTAGACTCATGGACTGGAGGGCATCAACGCATAATGAAATCTGCTTTGCAGAATTTAGCAGAGCTTCAACCGCCCCTCTCCTTATTCTCTCCCATCGAGTTAGCAGCCCAGCATCTCTGGGCTATTTTTAATCTGCAAAAGCTACTGAGTTGAGAATGTTAAAAAGAAATTAGGGTCCCAACCCCAGGGCACCATCCCAGAGCAGTGCTTAATAAAGTACTGTACCTATGACCTCGGAGCAGAACCAGCCACAGCCAGGGTGCAGAGGGTGCAGCAAACAGCAAGGATCTTCTCACATCTTCCCGAAAGAGAGCTTGCTCAGTTTGTGTCCAGTTGGGCCCACCCACAATTTGCTGTCTCAGCATGGACCTTTCTCGTTTCTCTTTTGCTTTATGGTTATCAACTGGACATTCAAAGGGAAGGCCAACAGAAACAGAGAGGCTTTTTCAATATATATATAGAAATATAATATATATTATGTCAGCATATACATATATGTGTATATATACATATATACATATATAATGTCAGCAGCTGTCCAGATGGACTTCGGTACCTGGTCGCTCACTGAGATAGATCATTGATCACATCGAGTTTTGCCTTTCCCTTTGTAACTCCTGCGCACACCTCTGAATCATGTGATCCTATCTCATTCTTTGATTTGTCTTGAGTTACCTCATGGGTGTTTGGCTTAAACTTCCCAGTCAACCTCACAGAGCCTGCAAGATTTAAGGAGGATGGCTTTATGTTTGTGTATGGTCTGAGAGGTAATTTTGAGCACTTTGCCGATATCTTAAAACCTTATTGAGAATAAACTACAGGTTTGCTCTATGACATAATTCAGTCTTCCAGTTTTCTACAAAAACTAAAATTTATGCAAGAGAGAGAGAGAGAGAGAGAGAGAGAGAGAGAGAGAGAGACATAGATGAGAGCGCACAAGAGAGACAAGAGAGAACGCTAACTTGTGGCCAGCACTATTCCCTGGCAAAATGAAGTGGAAATCATGGAGGGGCCTGAAAATACTTGTCAGGCCTGGGGAATCTTTACCTAGGGCTCTAGGGTCAAGTGATTGTTTCACTCACTCTGTTTTCTGTTTGATTTTGAGCCTAGCTGGCCTTTGACAGTTGAGCCATCTCTCCGGCCCCCAAAACTTGCTCATAGAGAGCCCTTCCAGCCTAAGGCATGACACAGCTATATTGTTTCCAAAGAGAGTTAAACCCTCTGGGGTGTTAAACAGAATATCCTAAGAATCTTTTAAATCAACAACTCTGCTTTCTTGATGATGAGGAATGTGCCCTCTCCAGGGATGCCTGGAGAAGATGGAATGTGGATCCTTGCCTGTCCTCCTCCTTTGCTGCCCTCCTTGCATCTGCAGGGGAGACAAAGCTGGGAGGGGATCAAAACAAAGTCCTATATCTATTCTCTTTTAGTGACCCCTCCTCCTGTCCTCCGGGTGCTCAAAGTGTGTCTTAGGAAGGAGGCTCCACAGTGCCTGCAGGCGGATGACCCATTTATAGATGATTTGTCTCAACAGTCTTGCTGTTTTAATCAGAAGTGGTTGCAACCATTTTGTTTCAGGATCCCAGAATCTCTTAAAAAGAACCCAGGGCCCTAGCTTCTGTAGACACAGTTTCTCGTATCAGAAGGGCATTGCCTTTAGATGGGCCCACACCTGCTGAGTTTGCTACAGCCTCCATTCCTTCCTCATGCCTTAAATGGAGCAGCTTCATTCCATGATTTTCATTGTTATTGTATATCCACAGATAATTTTCTCCCTTGTAAGGTAAGGATGGGGTTAAGCCTATGAAATTTGTTGTGTCTGAATTTCACTCTGTGATGGGGTGCATTTCACAGGTCTGGGGCATCTTTGTTTTCTTATCTTTGGCATGAGGAAATAATTCCTATCTGTATACTGTAGGTATTCTCAAAATGAAGTTCTTATGGCACACAGAATGGAACCTTGTTGATAGAAATCTCTCAGGGAAGGGTCATCGATCTTTAATACATCAAACCGGAAACGTCTTTCAAAAAGTATCTGATGTAAGAGTGTTACCTATTTTCAGCTAGTGCTAGCACC
The DNA here is from genome assembly GCA_028555095.1 of Dicrostonyx torquatus. Classification (NCBI taxonomy): domain Eukaryota; kingdom Metazoa; phylum Chordata; class Mammalia; order Rodentia; family Cricetidae; genus Dicrostonyx; species Dicrostonyx torquatus. The sequence continues at coordinate 2,334,089 of JAQHUG010000237.1, read as the reverse complement.
CTCCCAGTGCTTGGCCCAATCCCATAAAAGCAAGCATGATTTCTAGTCATATGTTCAAACAGTTTGGAATTGAATATCATCTAAATCAATGCGGTAGGCACTGGAGAAAGTTAGGTGTAATTACAGAGTCTTACATCTCAAGAAGTTCACGATTGTGGTGGTTTGAATGAAGATACCCCAAATAGGCTCATATATTTGAATGTTTGGTCCCTGGTTGGTGGAACTTTTGGGAGAAGGATGAGGAGGTATGACCTTGTTAGCGAAGGTGCATCACTTGGGTTGGGCTTGGAGGCTTCCAAACCCATGCCAGACCCCAATTTCTTTCTCTCTCTTCCACATGCTCATGGATCAGATATCGGCTCTCAGCTACTGCTCCAGCCCACACCTGTCTGCTTGCCTGCCACTGCACTCCCTGCCATGATGACCATGGACAAACTCTTTAAAGCTGTAAACAGGCATCAAATTAAACCCTGTAAGTTGTCTTGGTCATGGTCTGCACAGCAACAGGAAAGTAACTAGCACAATGAACCCATTGAAGAATAATGTTGCATTTGAACTATCCATCAGCCATATGCACACTAAGGAGGGCGCAGTGATAATAAGCTATGAACAATGGCTTTCATCTGTAACTGGCATTCTATGCATAAACTCTTTGTACAGAGAAGACTTGTACAAAGTCTGACTTGCTAATTTCTGCAGTGTAAATACTTCCACTAAGATGAGTTTCAAGCCTCCAATGATTTAATAGCCATCTCTTATGAATTAGAAGAAATTGTTTAATAGCACACATACTGCTTGCACATTAGTTGACCCTCCTAGACCTTTCCTACAACTCCCATTCATAGTTTTGAGTGCTCAGCCTTGTTTGCCTATCTTACTCATAAAGAGAAACTTGGTCCCAGGAAGTGCTGTGACTTTCCCAAGATAACAGAGAACAGGAGCATGGCCCCACGGAACAGGCTTCTGGCTTGAGTCAGCATTCTTTTTAACTATGGCCTTGTGAATCACCTCTCAATCTTTCCTGGTTACTCAAGAATTTGAAATATACTGCCTACACATCTTTTGAAGAAAGCTACAAGACGATGTGCCCCATCTGTGTGTAGGAACTACTAAGGAAAAGGATGGATTCAAGACAAGGAATAGGGATCCAACCTAATGGAAAGTGAAGCCAATTCCAAGAGCAGCTTACTGTACCACCAACAGGTCATTTTCGGGGGTTAGCTTTGCAACAGAAAATATACATTGGAGTATGTCAGAGGCCCTTGGAGGAAATTTTTCAAGAAGAAACGCCAAATAAAGGGGTTATATTTACTCATAGGAACATTTCTGAATTGTGGAAGAACTTCATGTGTATAATAAATTAAAGCAGATTAAAAAACAAGAGAATTGTTCATTCCAGGGAAAAGAAAAGCACAATCAAGGAAAGGCTTTATCTTAGCTTTCTATTGTGTTAAAACTCTATGATTAAAAACAATTTGGAGAGGGAAGGGTGTATTTCAATTTATACTTCCACATCACAGACCATTGTCAAGCGAAGTCAGTGCAGGAAGTCAAGGCAGGAACTGAAGCAGAAGCCACGGAGGAACACTGTTTACTGGCTTGACCCCATGGCTTGCTCAGCCTGCTTTCTAATAGCTCCCAGGGCCACGAGGAGTGGGTTCTTCCAGTGAGCTAGACCCTCCCACATCACTCATAAGTCAGGACAATGCTCCACAGACCTTCCCACATGCCAGTCTGGTGGGGACATTGTCTCAACTGAGGCTCATTCTTTCCAAAAGTAGCCAGCACAGGCTATTTACCATGACTTATATATCTCAGATTTGAAAAGAAGTTACATAGTCAGAATAATAGAAGCATTATTTCTTTTAATCAGTTAACATTATAAAGGTGTATCCAAGTAGTGAAGATAAGGTTTCCGTGTGTAAGTGAAGATATCATCCTACATTTTGTACCTAATCATAAGAATTTCTTTTTTTCTTTAATTTTTTTTCTTTTTTATTATTATTATTACAAGAAAAATTTACATTTACTCCCCTTGTTCCCGGCCCTCCCGCTCCCCCCTCTACCCCACCGTCCTCCCCCTGCTTCCTTAAAATGGGGCAGGATACCCTGCCTTATGGGAAGCCCAAGGCCCTCCCCCCTCTATCTTGGTCTAAGAAGATGTGCATCCATATAGAATAAGTTCCCAAAAGGCCAATACATGCAG
>JAQHUG010000237.1:2239137-2250948 GCA_028555095.1 Dicrostonyx torquatus | reverse complement strand
TTGTCATGTTGCTTTTCAGGTTGTTGGAGGAACTCCTGGATTGGTGCCTGCCCATCTTTCCCCCTCCTATTGGATCAACTGGTACTCGATAGGGACCACTTGCTCAGTCTGGGTGAATCTGGATCAGGGGCCCTCGCTGGCCCAAGAACCTGCCGAGCTCCTCAGGTCTGGATGGGTCTGGGTTAGAAGGCCTCCACCGGTGGGAATGGCTGGATCAGAAGCCCTCTCCAAGGGCCTGCCACAGTCAAAAGGGTGGGCTTCTCTGCTCCATGCACCACACAAAGCCCTGTGGCTTTGTACACGCCCCCTCTTCCCTCAGGGCCTCAGCCAGAAAGCAGGCTGAGTTCCTTCTGGGAACCTAGGACCCCACCACTGATTGGGATGGATGCTTGGATGCAAACTGAGGAGTGATAAGCAAAAAAGCCAGTAGGTGGGGTAAGCTCCCTGAGTGTCCTGAAAGTTTTGGGGATTGAAGAGTGTCCTTAGTCCCCTCTGGGACACACTTACCCTCCGGTGGGGATGGCTGGATCAGAAGCCCTCTCCAAGGGCCAGCTGCACTCAAAAGGTTAAGGACTATTTTATTGCCAATAATCTCATAATCCTTTGGTTTTATATTGACTTTTATATATGTTTCCTTAAGGTATAAATACTTCCTCAAACTTCTATATGGATAATACATAATCTTTCCCAGTTTTTTTACTTTAATTTTTGTAAAATAAACAATTTAATTCCACTTATTTTAGAATGTCAATTAAAAGAATCATGCCATGGAGTACCACACAAAGACAATGTCCATTCAGCTAAAGTGTTTTACTTTGAATTATTTTAGAGAGCCCATGTTGGAGATCTTGAAATTTTATGAAAGTAGTGTGATTTGCAATTTGAGGCAGGTCATGGAAGCCATTTATCATAGGACATCACCAGTTTGTTCAGTTTTAACATCTTCCTAGAAAAAGTAAAAATACTCAGTGTTTAAAATCATATCCATCCTATACAAACATTGGCGTTCACCATTGGAATGGTTTTCTTTTCCATTTAAATTATTTTTTTCTGGGCCTGTTTTCTCTTCAGATGTGGAAGCTCTGAGAAGTGCTCACTTCTTGGGCAAGAATTATTATTGTCTATTCAAGATGCTCAGAAACCATTTCAGTCATCACCTGTCCTATTTGCTCCATGCTTATAAGATTTTTGAGATGTTTTATGCTAATCTCTGAAAACATCCAATCTCCAGGCAAGAACAGAAGTAATGCAGCAATCTTGATGTCAGGGTGCATGTGAAAACATCCCTCTGACTCAGAGAACTGGAATGTAGTTTACCATTGGGAAGAAACGATGGAAAGAACCCCAACAAAAATAAAAGAGGGAAAGAAGTACCCTTGGGCCTTGTGGAGGCAGGAGATTAGAACTGAGGGTAGCTGGTGCAGTTTGCCAGTGTGAACATTTCTGAGAGCAACAGCAGTGACAAGAATACAGCAAAACCTGCTTGATTACATCCCTGCCTGCAGTGCTCAAATCAATAATAAAAATATCAGGATGCTTTATATTTATCACCCTTCCTTTCTGAACTCGGCACTATGTTCTGACTTAACTCCTGTATTCTCTGGCAGCATCCACTTCAGGGGATGCTCCACCTGGCATTCAGATGCCAAGAAGCTATCAAAGAGAAAGGAGTGCCTCCCAAAGCCTCACTTAATTTATGAGTCAGCAGAGCTTGTAACCGTGTTTGGAAGAGAAGACTGCAAAACGCAGTCACGAAGGGACTGACAGTTTCTGTTATCAGAGGTGTCATAGGCAGCACTGTGCAGGAGCGGCACACCGTGCAAAGATAGAGTGCTGGACACAAGGTTAAAATCAGCAACATAGATGTCCCCTGGCAGATGCAGCAGTAATCGGGGTGTCAGGTACAGCAGCCCCAGTGACAAAAAGAGACTGAACTTGCTCAGGAAAAGTGTTGTGTGTAATTATATGACATTTTTATGTTATTTACATTTTTATAAATTATATAAAGTATATAAACTTAAAACTGTGTCTAATTGAATATCCATGGTTTGTATCATCAAAGGGAAGCATTGCTACTTTAAAAAGAGATTCTTATTTGGAGGCATTGTAGGGAGGAAGAAGGGGGTGAATATAATCAAATACATCACGTGTGTATGAAATACACAAAGATTAAGTAGATAATATTACTTCTTAAAAGGAGATTCTTAGATAGCTAAAACCAATTTGGTGAGAAAAGGGTTTGTTTCATCTTACCATTCCACATTATGGTCGATCACTAAGAAAAATCAGGGCAGTAATTCAAACAGTGCTGGAACCTGGAACCTGGAGGCAGGAGCTGAAGCAGAGGCCATGAAGGAGTCCTGCTTACTGGCTTACCCCTCATGAATTTTTCAGTCTGCTGTCTCATATAGCACCCAGGACCTCCAGCCCTGGGGTGGTCGTCTCCTCCATAGTGACCTGAACCCACCATGTCAATCATCAATCAAGACAATGCACTACAGGCTTGTCCACAGGCCAGGCTAGCAGGGCTTTTTATTTTCCTTGCTTGAAGTTTCCCTCTGGTAAATTCACTCTAGCTTGTGTCAGCTATCAGCAACAGTGAGTGAGGCTCAGGAACACTCTGTACGTATCGAAAAGAAGGAATACCTGTGAGCAAAAGTACACTGAGACTGGAAATGAGAAACAGAACACTGGCAGTATCTCCTATACCCAGACACAGTTTCTTATCTTATCTGACACAGAATTAATAACACATCTAGTTCCATCTTCATGAAAACTCAAGTAAAGAGTTTGAAATAGTGATGCTTCTGGGGTGACTTAGCTGTCACTATGGCTTCTTAGGAAGATGTCCTCTTTAGACACCATATGAGATTGCATATGCTCCCATGTTTGCATGTACACACACACACACACAGACACACACAGACACACAAAAGTCAATCTTTCTAAAAGCAACAGAGAAAAACAAAGCAAGACCTAACTGCTTTTGTTTTTCCATTTTCTGCTAACACTTTCAGAAGACCATTGTGTCTATTAGCTAATGAGTAGGCACTTGGCAAAAGTAGGCATTAAATTTACAACTGTGGTTTGTATTATATTCAACAGAGTAGTGTATGTATGAGAGGGGATTGAAGAAGAATGGGGTCCCAGGCAGAGGCCGTGGAAGAATCTATAGGGAACAGATGTTATATTCTTTCTTCCAGATGTAGTACTGAGGGTCTGGAACATTAGAGTCATATCATAAAGTGCTACTTGTTAGAGAGCAGGTAACAGCAGAAACAAAGTATCTGTGGAGGAAAGAGGTAGGGATGCAGGTGGATAGAGTTAAACTCATTGTAACTTCAGACATCAAGAATGTGGGGGCTAAATGTAGGCTAGGCCAATGATGCCTTTATCGGTAGAAAGCTAATGATGGTGATTCCTATTAGGTCTCAGCCTCCACTGAGCTTGATGGGAAAGCTGGAGAAGTAGTGGACTTGGGGCTAGAGGAAAAGATGCTGTCTAGAATTGTAGGTGATTAGGAAAGTGAATAAATATGCCAGGCACATGCTGTAAGATTTCCTTTCCCCATATCAGCCATTTCTGTGATGTGAGATCAGTCAACACAGCTCTCCAATGGCTAGGGAAGCATTGATTTTAATCATTAATGTTTCTCATTTCTCATTTGAGCAATATTGTCTTTGCCCATTGGCTGTTTGGATAACCTCTGGCCTTGGTGCAGAGGGAATATCTGAGCCCACTGCTGTCTAAAATCACAACCTTAGACCATATCATCATAGCTGATTAGAGACAATGGAAACAGAAGAAGGTGCCTGGAGAAAGGAGAAGCAGTATTTCTCTTAGCTTGAGAATGCTTGCTACAAACTGAAGATAAGAGGGCTGCAGGGAGGCCTGTTTACAGGTTGAGCAGCCAGAAGGAAGGGCCTTCAGATGAATAGCCAACTCCATCTTATCTCAGACTGTAAGGCTCCATCCTTATTGACTCTGGAAGCAAAATAGCTTCCCTGGTTGCCGAAGTCTGTTTACTCAGTCAAGCCAAAGGAGCAAGTACGTTCTTGCCATGGTGGAGATGTACCTAGCAAGATTCTTGTACACTCTTCATTGTCTTCTTGACCATACATTGTATTGATATAAAAGGGAGGCAGTGTTAGGCTCAGCAATGTGGGAGCCAGGGTCATGGTTTTTCCCATCACGTCCAGTCCACCAGGAAGCATTATCTTCTTCTGCAAGAGATATTGTCATGTGTTATCAGGGCAAGTCCTATTCTGATGTCTGAAAAGTGTTGAGGTTTCCTGTTTTAGCCCCACATTGGGGGCCATCTGTTGGCGTCCAGCCTCAGTGGGTTTGTATGTTCTAGGGTAGGGGCGTGTGGATTAGAAACGTTAGACAGAATAAACAGAGATACAAAAGAGATTCAGGGACAGAGGACAGTACTGGGAGGGCAATTCAGTGAATACTGAATGTACTCATGTTTATTTCTTATGATATTTAAAAGACCCAATCCAAAAGAGGGGAAGAAAGCAAAAGAATTTTTTTATTGTGATAATAAGGAACAAAGTGATTACCATATTAATACCCAAAACACCAAGTAAGCACACCTTAGGTCAAGATATCTTTGTTAGTAGCCACATCTTAAGTTAAATTTCTTGTCAATAACCTTGAAGGATCAAGACTAGGCCTGAATTCTCTGACCTTTACTCAAGGTGAAACGGAACCACTACTGTGGGCTTCCACAATTTTCAAAAAAAAAAAAAAAAAGAAAAAGAAAAAGATGCACAATGTATTCTTACTCAGGGCCTTGGATATGGGGGTAGCAGGCATTGTTTCACTTCTCTCACTTCTACAATGTGAGGCACCTCCTCTGCATAAGAGGATCAGTTGAGGGGCACTTTGTCATTGCCAGTGTGTGTGTTGACTCTAGAGATTATGGGGGAAAACAAACTTCCATGCTGCCTGCTTGGGGAGAGAAAGAGGACAAGAATCCATAAAATAAAGACTTTCAAGGAAGAAGCCAAAAGATAAACTAAACCCTTGAAATCACACTAGAAAGAGAAATTGTCCACAGTGTTCAATTCTTGTGCTCATCAGTTTGCTGTATGAAAACTTCTCAGTTAGAAGCTTAAATCTAGACGTTCATCACAATGAATAAATACATCAGAGAGAACCCAGTAAAGCCTGGATCAGTGATCCACTTTTTTTTTCTTTATCATGGGCCAATCCTCAATACTTAGAAAAAGTGTATATAGTTGTCTTTCAGTATTTGTGGGGAATTGGTTTCAGAATCATTCTCATTACCAAAATGAGAATATGCCCAAGCCTTGTACATAAATGAAGTATTATTTACGTATAATCTATCATCTTCTTGCTTAAAGCGTATACAGTATCTAACACAGTGTAAATGCTACAGAAATGTTAATGTTCTCTATTGTTTAGACAATAGTGAGAAAAATCCTTACATGTTTGATACAGATGGAAGCATTGTATACCTACCTACATTTATAACCCCTCGGTGGTTGAATCTATAGCTCTGGAACTTGTCTGTAGGAGGAGGTAACTGTGTATCCAAAATTCTGATGTGTTTTATGGCACATTGTGCTTTCCTTAGAGAGCCAAAGAGAGGTGCTTACAATCAAAACAGTCAAATCAGTGAGCAGCTATTGGCTGAGGTCAGGATATTCTATTATACTTCCTAGAGGTCTTCAAACTTCATTTTACAGTTATTTCAGGGCCCTTCCCTTTCAAAAATATCTTATGAGTCTGAAAAGTACAAATGAATTGGATGATGTAAGCCTGTTATCCATTGTTTCCCATCTACTCTCTGAGAGAGTTGCTAATGAACAGTAAGATAGACCCTAAGCAGGTATATGGAAGACAATGAAGAAAGTCAGGAATCCAGTAATGAAAAGCTGGGTAATCACCCAGAGTGAACTAGAAATGGTCAGACCTGCCTCCTACAAACTCCTGCAATACTGGGCTTCTCAAGTCACTGTCAGATAGTATCCAAATAGATCATTAGCATGGGGCATTCTGAAGAAAGATTTTTTTTTAATATATAGGCAAAAATACTTCTTTATTTCTTCCTCTTTTCAAAAGTAAATAAGCCCTATGAAATCCACATTTTCCTTATAAAATAAACATGTGACTCATCACTGGCTATCTTTAAAGTAATTCTGACTTGGGATGTGGACCTCCCCACATTGTCACCATAGCATGTATTTGAGTAGAACATTAGCATGGGGCATTCAGTCTAGTAGGTATTTGAAAACCCTGTCATTCTTTGGAGGATCTGGCTCCCAAGACACTAAGAAAAGCCCAACATTATGGCTATCTAGTTAGAAGAAGCAAAAGTGGGTTTGTTTCATCAAATTTAGAGATCTGTTGCTTGCTTTACATAATTGGTCCATTTGGAATTGAGTGCTACTCCTGGATGGCCCAGGCTGAGTGTACCAAAGGCATGAGGTGGGGATGTAGAATAAAATGACCAGAAAACAAAGCAGAAACTACACAAAAAGGTTGCAGCAAAAGAACAAATACAGGAGAACAACACTTAATTCAGAAGACACGATTTGTTGCTAGACTTCTCATTTCATCTGAATAAAAATAGCATGGAATCAGAGACATGGAACCATGCTTATCTTATTTAATCTTTTATTTACACACTGTTTCCATCAGGAGGCTTTGTATTTTAGTGTATGCTGCTATTTTTGAACAATTGGCTCTTGGGTACATTAAAATAAACTTTGTTTAACATCTTACATTTTAGTGTAAACATTGCAAGACAGGAATTCTAGCTTGTCTTGCTCACTCTTCTCTTAGGTTTAAAGAGTGCCTGCTACATGGTAGGCACCTCCTAAGTATTCAATGACAGCTACACAAATCTTGCTTTTATTATCTCTGATTCACCATCTGCATTATTACCAAACTAATATGTCTAGAACACTAATCAGATAATGTTATTGCCCTGATGAACCGCTTCAGTATAGCTTGTCATCTTTCCTAAGATAAAACCTAGCATGCCATATGAAGATTTTCCTCATTAGGTCTTTGTCTCAATCTTGTCATCTCGGTTTGTTAATGTCTTTATCCAACAATCATTTTAAACACCTCAAGCAGTAGGATGGACAGTTCTAATCAGGGACACATACTCAAGGTAGACTCAGATGTGAGGTGACATGCTGATCTCTGTGATGAAGAAGAGAATGAGCAGGCACCTGCAACAGACTTGGTCAAACAACAAAAGTGATCACATGAGCCGAAGGGTCATTGCACTGGCTACTTTTATGGCAATTCTTTAGGAAATGAGAACATTTTAAAGTCTCACTTAAAGTTGGCTTTATGAAACAAGCATAAATCACCCGCCTTTCCTATAGCATTTTCTCTCACCCATGAAGGTAACTGCCATAGCTGAAGCTTCTGTTACTGGGTTAAAACACCATGGCCATAAGCAACTTGGGTAGGAAGAAGTTTATTTCAGCTTACAGTTTCATATCAGAGTCCACCAGTGAGGAAAAGCAGGACAGGAACTCAAACAGGACTAGAACCTAGAGGCAGGAGCTGATGTAGTGGACATAATGTTCTTCTGAAACATGGTCTTCTAGGAAGTGTTACCAAAAGATGGGGAAAAACAAGCAGAGTTGGGTCTCCATTTGTTTTTCTGGCATTTTTAACATTTTATTTTATATTTTTGGTTTTGTGTGTGTGTGTGTGTGTACCAAATTATTAGATTCATAGCAGGGAGGTTCCATAAAGCATATAAAACATGCTATTTCCAGCCAGGCGGTGGTGGCGCACGCCTTTAATTCTAGCAGTCAGGAAGCAGAGACAGGCAGATCTCTGTGAGCTTGAGGCCAGCCTGGTCTACAAGAGCTAGTTCCAGGACAGGCTCCAAAGCTGATTTCCAGAGAAACCCTGTCTTGGAAAAAAAATAAAACCCATGATATTTCTATACAGTCCTTATGAAACACAACTGTAGTATAATATAAAGTCTATTTGAGTTTGTGTCTAACACTCTGCATTTGGGTATAGTTGATCCTCCTAATTTATATACTCATTCACTTTCCAGTTTGGTCAATAGTCTGTTCATTAAGATGATGCTTATCAAACCCTGACCACAGGAAGGACTGCTGAGGGTTCTAGGGCAAAGGTTGGGTGAGCCAGTCCACATCATGCGTGGCCCACCGTCGTATGCCACATCGGGGGTTCCCCATATGACTCTGAGCAAAGACAAACATTCTGAGGCTGAACTCTGGTTATGTTGTGATGCCATACACCCCTGGGAAAAGTCATCCCCTTCATGTCTCAACTCTTGAGCTTGCGTGAGGTTCCTGAAGTCACAAAGCGTAAAGCGTGCGATGCACAGGTGCCATGCTGCTAGGAGAAATGATTAGCTTGTTCTTCTCTTTCCCCAGCTGTCCTTACACCTCTTCCCTTTCCTCAAAAAGACCTGAAGCCCCAAGAATTTGACCAGATATTCTTAAAACTACATTTTATGTCCATTTTTTAAAAGCAAGCATTCTAATGACAAGGACAGACTACGACAGCGACAATAGGAGCAATTATGGCTCATTTTTTGTTGAGACCTCCCTAAGTATCTGTGTGACCTCCTTTCAAACATCACAGCCACCCTTGGCTCTATGAAATAATTATTCCCTTCTTGCTGGAGAGAGACTAACATTGCTTTCTACAAAGATGCAAACTTAAGTAGCCCACGCTCTCAGCAGACACTGAGGCTGTTTTGCTATCTCTTAGTACCAAGATCACTAACTTTCCACCTCTGCAGTGAATCAGTTCTATATTCTCTGTCCTCTGTCGAAAGATGCTGAAGTCATCACAGATGGGAGAAGGAGGCTGTTTCTGTTACAGAGATCCAGTGACAGCTGATTACCTGATTTTGAAGACAACCTACATGTGCCCTTTGCTGAGTCTCACTTTCCCCTTCAGAAGCCCCAGGCTCATAGGACAGGGAGCATCTCTTCTGCAGGAGACTTCTGAGTAGAGGTAAAGTCCATGGTTTATATTAGTATTCTTTCTTTGATTTGCAAGCTGTGTGTGTTTTGAAATGTGTGATGCCATAGAGTTACCGTGATCAATATCATAGTGATTATTTTTAGTGCTGTTAAACCTTGCTGTGTGCCACCTCTCATCCCTCTATTATTAGAGATGTAGCTCAGTGGTAGCTACATATTTATTTATTACATACATATTTATTATATATAATAAGCCTCACATGCAGTCTCTATCCCTGCAAAGCCAATGTAATGCGAAGTCTAGCCTGTAGACTTTGGGAGAGTCCTCCCAAATGCCTTTTAAACCATTGCCTTTATTGCTTCTTAAAGCAACCTAAGAGGCCATTGATAATTTTATTTCCATCATATTTGAAAAACTGCTGTGAATTTGCTTCAATTTGGTCTCTAGGAGATCAAAGAAGAGATTATGTAGGGTTTTTTCCCCCTATGAGCACTTTCCTAGAGTGTATTGCTGCAGTCAAGAGATAAAAGGCCATCTTTTCTTGGCCATCCCCAAGGAAAAAGAACAAAATGGGATTATTGAGGGGAGGACAAAGAATAACAAAAAAGATTCTGGTATTTTAAATAGAAAACGACAACAAAAATAACAAACAAAAGAGCCCCGCTCAAGCGAAAGGGGCATTCATACGCTTGCAGTCAGTTGTTTACCAATCCATCTGAAAAAAGAGCTAGCTAGAGCCCTAGAGCTCTACTTCCAAAAAGCTATTTTATTTGTGTTTTGAACAAAGAACTAAAAGTCCCTCACATCTTGGAAACAGGGGGAAGAACACCCTAGTGCTCGGGGGACAAACGCAAAAAGAAAATATTGGACTAGAGTCTTTCCACAAATCGGGTATGTTTGCACTTATTGAAGCTCTTGAGATTTTGCAGCGTGACAGATAATTTAGAGCTGTTTGTTTTAAGAGAAGAGGAGCTTGTAAGATGTCTTCAAAATCATTCCATATGTAATGTGCAAGTCCTTGGAGCCAGAGTGTTTCTGTCGCCTCAAAAGCAACCCACTGTGCAGTACTTTCCCAAGGCATAGAATAAACAGAAACTGCGGGCAAAGCTGAACTGTTTATTTTAAACATGGAGATCTAAAGACGAATAAAAAATAAGCTAGGCAACTGAATATTTTCTTCCCACCAAGGATGAGAAGTATGCAGGTTGAGAGTGAGAGCGTGTATGAAAATCAATCTCTGTTCTCCTGAAGAAGACTTTCCAAGGCATCCCAGAAAGGAAAGAACTACAGAAAAAGACACTAAAGCCAGAGAATGAGAACCAGCCCTGATCAAATCACATGTGACCTATATACTGTATACTTTATTACCTCAGCTTAATTTTTATGTTCATGAAGAATCTGTGACGACATGGGCCACCCCACCTACCTGTGTCGCAATCTAAGACAATGCTCTTCCTTCTCTTGAGACCACAGATCAATGCATGGAAGTGTTTTTCACATTTTGTACCCTTTTAGCTGTCTCTTGGAGAGGTTACCTATGAGCAACCGCTGTTACTCCAACTTTGTGAGATGCTAAGGTTTTCCCACTGAACTTTTAAGTCACTGTGCAAAGGCCAGTACTGATAAATGCTGGATCATAGGGCAGGTAATTATGAGTATGACTTCGCCTTATAGAATGAATCTCTGAGATATTTATAGCTAAGTAATTATTTTTAGCTTATTACTTTTAATAAGAAATACTGCCACACATGCTCTGACATCTTCCTTCTATACCTTGGCTGTGGAGTAGTAGATACCGCCTCTTAATGGGAACAAGAAAGTTTATCCTGTTTGTCTATCAATGAGTAACACATAACTCACTGGCAAGGCTGGAAAATAAGAAGAGCCATTAAAGGAGAAGGAGGGACTTTTGTTTAAAAAAAAAATCTCCTAATTATTGCAAAAGGGTCAAGTACGTAAAAGAGGGTACTTGAAGAGTAGAGTAGCAGAGAAATCCCAATGGCGTTGTAAAGAGAAAGTAAAGGCAGGGAAATTCGTACTGTCTTGTGGCCCTCTCATCAGCTAAAATGCTGAAGCAAAAGTCTGTTTCATATGTATAGCTTTTTGGACTCTATCAGCATCTAACTGGCTGGTACTTGGGGAGCTATTAGTGACTGATTTTGTCAGTTAATCCCTTCACTAGTGAAGAAAGGGACAGTAATGACAGGACAAGCAAGAAAAAGTTTTCTTACTAATAGATACTAATATTAGTAAATCTATCATACTTTTTAGCAAGATTTAAAGATAAGAAAAAAACTCACTAGTCAATTTTATTTCTTTGTATTAGAAGCAAATAAAATAGAAATATATTATGATAAAGTATGGAAATTGAAGGATAAATCCGATAAGAGATGTATAAGATCTGTACATTAAAAGCCATAATAAATGCCAAGCTGGGGAGAAATCTGTTTTGGTTATGAATTAAGAATATAATTAGTAATAATTTATGCTATTATTATACACATTTAAAACAATCTCTATCAAATACCCAGCAGGTATGCTTATAGAAATTAGAGAATCAAATTTCAAAATGTATATGGAAATACAGAGGACATAGAATAACCATACAACTTTGAAAAAAAGAACAAAGTTGAAAGACTGTTTCTACAAGACTTTGGGACTTGACACAGTGCTGGGGTTATTCAAGACAGTGTTACTGGTATCAATATCAATAAACAGAACAATGAAACTGACTAAAAGATTCAGAAATACGTACCCAGGGCCAACTAATTCTTGGAAAAATGATCAAGACAATTCAAAGGAGAAAAATAAATTAAAAATTTTCTAAAAAAAATAATTAATTGA
>JAQHUG010000237.1:2206116-2232324 GCA_028555095.1 Dicrostonyx torquatus | reverse complement strand
TAGTGGGGGAGCGGGAGGGTCTGGAACAAGGGGAGTAAATGTAAATAATTCTTATAACAATAAAAAAGGTAATGCAAAAGAAAGAATGAAATTTTTCTGTTAACAATTAAAAAAAATATGGAGAAAAAAATTACTTACCAGACAGTTGTGAGCTGCCTTGTAGGTACTGGTAATTGAAGATGGGTCTTCTGAAAGAGCAGCCAGTGTTCTTAACCACTGAGCCATCTCTCCATCTCCATACAACTTACCTTTTCAATCACAAGACTAGAAAATCTTAAAGTTACTTTATTTTTTCTCTTAGGTTTGCAAGAGGCACCCATTCCAATTTTTCTGGGCTCACTTAACAAAACAGAACATGCTACTCACAAAAGATAGGAAAGATAATTCTATATTTGTAGTTAATAATTTCAATCTTGCAGCTAACACACCTTGATTTGTAGGGAAATGCTCTGAAATCTGGACAAAGACATGGAAACCTGATTCCAAGGAGACTGTAGTCCCTTGATTTTTATTCTTAAATTCCTGGCATAATAAGATATACACAATCCTGAGCATTCTGGGTAGCAATGTCCATCCCACATATGATCTCATCCTTCTAATTAACTCTTAAGATGTCTTAATAGATCTCCATGTCAAGGGTAAACACAATGCGACACTTGTCTTCTGACTTTCTCTTCAGCCCCATGTCCTTCTCTGTTAATCTAACAAACCCCTTCCTATATTCGACACCTTCTTGCCACACTCTGGATTTTCTAGGCATGTTGTTGAAGGTCCTCTGTCCCCAGCTCAACTTTATGGGATCAGGTGCTCTAGAGACCTCTTCCATCAAAAAGGGCTTGTGTGTGTGCCATATCTTGAAGTCTGGCTTTTCTTTTTGGTGATAAGTGGTCCCTGGCTTTCTGGAAGTGTTCATAAACATGCTAGGTAATCACAAGCCACTGATCATTGCAGGTGTGTTACTCAAGTGATTGGTGTTATTATTTGCTACTCTTTTACCCATGTGAACTATGTGTGTTCCAGTCAGTTTTGTAAAAACTTGACTGAATGTTTCATGGATGGGGGAGGAGAGAATTGATGATGGTGGAAAATGACTGGTTCCTAATATTCTTTTCTTTAGGACCATACCCCTTAGCTAATAGTTGAGCCTCAGAAACTACTTAAGAGATAGACTTATACAGCTAAGCCAGGAGAGAAGGAGCCTGCACGCTACTTTTAAAGAACTGATGGTGTCTTCCATGTGTTAGTCTTCTGCAGCAATGACAAAATAAGTGGAATAATCAACTTGAAGAAAACGTATTTGGTTCAAGAGATTTAGTTCGTGATCAGTGGGCACCACTGTTTCGGGGTCCATGGTGGCAAGCTTGCTGTGGAGCAAAGCTGTTTACTGTATGGTAGTTTGAAAGTCAACAGACAGACATGAAGGGGCCAGAGTCTCAATATCATCTTCATAGGCAAATACCCACAACGACCTAACTTCCTCCTTCTCTTCCTTACTTCCTAAGAGTTTTCATTAGCTACCAATAGGACCACTAGCTGGGAACCGAGCCATTAAATCATGTCCTTATCAGACATTTAAAATCAAAATGATAAAAGTTTATGAATGACATGATTCCTTCTTTTCACATATCCTCCCTCCCTCCCTTCCTCCCTCCCTCCCTCCCTCCTTTTCTCTCTCTCTCTCTGCATGTGTATTCATATTGCCATATGCATGTGTAGGCTTATTTATAAAGAGGCACAGAGATTGAGATTAACCTCCTGGTGTAGTTCCTCAGAAACCACCCACCTTGTTTGTTAAAGCAAGGTCTTTTACCTGGGTCCTGGGGCTCCCTGATTAAGCTAGGGTGGCCTCTTAGTGAGCCTCTGAGATTCTCCCGTTTCTCCATAGTATCTGTATTTCAAGTGTGTGCCAGAATCCCGGGCTTTTTGATAATGTGGGTGCTGGGGATTGAACTCAATTCCTCATGCTTGTGCAGCAAGCATTATAACAGACTGGAGTTATTTTCCAAACCCCAGTTTTCAGTTTTAAAAGTTCCACCATTATATATTATAACTTTCAGTAATTATGTCTTTAGAGTTTTACATGATCTAGACTGATAGTCAGGAAATAAGTGTGAACATATAGAAAACTTCCCCCTCATCTCTGTTGTACAAGAATGACTGAGTGCCCATCAACATTCCTCTGGATATTCACCTGGGCTATCCTTCCAAGTCTTTGTGTCATCCTCAAGGTTACATGCAGAGTAAATAATGAGACAGGCTCATTCTAGAAAGTTGGAGGATCCAAGCGGTGAGATACTTTGACTCTAGGATTTCCCAATGACTGCTTGAAACACGTGTTGTGCTTATGTGGTGTGTGTGTGTGTGTGTGTGTGTGTGTGTATTCACATAGGAGTGTGCCTGTGTGTGTGTCTAGGTTATAAGCATTCCTGTGAATTTCCTAGTGACATTTTCAAGTATTGTTGCATCATCTTTTGAAAATAATTTGTTAAAAGCCTTTAAGTCACTGGTTCGTTTCTCCAAGTTAAATTTTTACTGATGTCTAACACCCAACAGCAAAGGTGGGAACACCCCATGACAGAGGTGGGAACACCCAATGACAAAGGTGGGAACACCTAATGGCAGAGGTGGGAACACCCAATGACAGAGGTGGGAACACCTAATGGCAGAGGTGGGAACACTCAATGACAGAGGTGGGAACACCTAATAACAGAGATGGGAACACCCAATGGCAGAGGTGGGAACACCCAATGGCAGAGGTGGGAATACCCAATGACAGAGGTGGGAACACCTAATAAGAGATGGGAACACCCAATGACAGAGGTGGGAATACCCAATGACAGAGGTGGGAACACCTACTGGCAGAGGGGGAACACCCAATGACAGAGGTGGGAACACCCAATGGCAGAGGTGGGAGCACCCAATGGCAGAGATGGGAACTGAAGCGTGACTGGGATGGAAGCGAAGTGACCATGGAGATCCAGATCAGAGATGCCTCTCCAGTGAAATCTCCACGAGCAGAAAGTGGTTAAAACTGTGGGGTTCTGACTTCCAGGCGATGTCAGAGAGTTATGCTCTGCTTTGATCTGTTACTGTGCAACTCTGCAGTTGTGATTTCCCCATAACATTCATTTTGTAGCGCCAAATTATTTCTATGACATCTGTGGTGTATAGATGAGTGTGCCCACTCAGTCATTTGATTTATTCCAGTGTCTTTCTGAGGAGACCAGAAAGGGAGAAAAAATTAAGGGGATGTGGGAAAGGTTAGAAGCCCCTCATGCCTGGGATTTGATTTATGTTTCTGGTTGGCTGAGAGTCAAGAACTGCAAGACCAGTGACAGAATAAAGACTACTGTGACCATTGCCTACAGGGATAGATAATATTCTCTCTCCTAAGAGGTATCTAAAACAAATGTTAAAAAATCTAATGAACCATGTGTAAGGATCAAATGTATGTGACATTCGATGTCATCATTATCATTGATGTAGTTGGAATGTGAAATGTCTCCCAAGACACTCATGTGTTTAAACACTTGGTCCCCAGCTGGTGGCACTGACTTTGAGGGCTGAGGAACCTTAGGAAGCTTTGGTGGAGAAAGTGGTTCACTGGGGTTGGGGGTAAGCCTTGAAGTTTTATATCTAGCCCACTTCCTGCCTGTTAACTGTTTCCTGTTCCACCATGATTTAAGAAAGCAGCACACTCCTGCGGCCATGGAGTTGCCTGCCACCAAGCATTTCCTTCCATGGTTGACTGTATCTACTCAAACTGTGAGCCGAAACAAACCCTTTTCTGCTGTAGGCTGTTTCTTGCCAAGAACTTGAATATAACAACAGGAAAAGGAACCGAGATAGTCAATGCCTGTTGTGGGACATGGACTGGCTAGTTACTGAAAATGATGAATTTAAAAAATGAAATGCATGAAAAAACCACTAAGACACATGATTTAAAAGGGCAAGAAAAGCTCAAAATAAGGGTGTCTATCCACCTGGGCTACAGGAAGAGCAGAGGGAGAAAGCAAACAGTAAAACACTTAGGTGTTTGATGGTGACGTTTGTGTTTCTATAATGTGCCATACATGCCTTATAACAGACAAGACCTTCTGCTTCTCACGATCCTATGGGCCAGAGACTATTATCACTCATTTTGGATATTAAAAAAATTGAAATGAGGACTGTGATGCCTCCAGAAGTGCTTTTGTTGTACACGATTGTTTTGGCTATCCTGGGTTTTTTTTGCTTTTCCATTTGAAGTTGAGTATTGTTCTTTCGAGGTCTGTGAAGAATTTTGCTGGGATTTTGATGGGCATTGCATTGAATCTACAGATTACTTTTTTGTAAGATTGCCATTTTTACTATGTTAATTCTAACTACCCAAGAATGTGGGAGATCTTTCCATTTTCTGGTGTTTTCTTCAATTTCTCCCTTTAAAGTTTTAAAGTTCTTGCCATACAGGTCTTTCACTTGTTTGGTTAGTGTTACTTCAAGGTATTTTATGTTACAAAGAGTCATTTGTAACATAAAATACCTTGGCCTGCTTATCATCTGTATAAAGGAGGGCTACTAATTTTTTTCTTGGAGTTAATTTTGTATCCTGCTATATTACTGAAGGTGTTTATGAGTTGTAGGAGTTCCCTGGTAGAATTTTTGAAGTCACTTATGTAAACTGTCATATCATCTGTAAATGGTAAGATTTTGACTTCTCCTTTTTCAATTTGTCTCCCCTTGATCTCCTTTTGTTGTCTTATTGCTCTAGTTAGAACTTTACTCAAGTACTACACAGCAGTAAAAGATAATGACATCTTGAAATTTGCAGGCAAATAGATATATCTAGAAAAAAACATATTGAGCAAGTTAAACCAGACGCAGAAAGACAAATAATATCTATTCACTCATAAGTGTCTTTTAGACATACAGCAATGAAAAGCCAGCCTATAGGCTACAACCCCAGATAACCTAGACAACAAAGAGGATCCTAAGAGAGACATACTTATATCTACAAAGGAAGGTGAAAAAGACAAGATCTCCTGAGTATATTGGGAGCATGGGGGCCATGGGAGAGGGTTGTAGGAGAGAGGGGAGAGGCAGGGAAGGGAGCAGAGAAAAATGTATAACTCTGTAAAAACAATAAAAAAAGAAAAAAGAAAAAAAGGAAAAGAAAAACTAAAGCCAAGAGCAATTAGGAAACAGGCCCGAGGCAACACATTAATAAATGGCAAAAGCATAGGCGACAGCATCCTGTACCTATCGCCGGACAGACCGTGTTTCCTGCTAGTTTGATGCCACAGATTTACCTGTGTCTAACACTGATGAGGCAGGATTGAATCAAGGTGTTCTGATGCCCAGCGAAACATTGAATGCGAATTCCTGAGTCTCCAAAGTTTGTGTCTATTTTTCTTGGTGGTCTACACAAGGCTGATGAGTCTCCAGGTTGTATATTACAAAATGGAAAGATACTCATCGGAATAGCAACTTTGGGGCCCTTGTTTACAAGTACTGGACTGAGAGAAACATTTGAACATGGAACTGCATTTCCATGAGACAGAACTGCCCTGTGAACTGAAACCAGAAGGGTTTGATGAATAGTGAGTTTCCATCTCGTGCAAGCTATAATAGTAAGTCATCAGGCTCTCAAAACACTCAGCCAGACTCAAATGGCTTCTCAAAGACATAAATGTACAGAAAGCCAAAGATTGTGCTCAGGTTTTCTTTTAGCTTCACACCCCCGCTGTGGCATTGCATCTCTTAGTCATGAATTAAAAAGCTATTTCTCCCTCCTCCTTCACAAGGCAGGAATCTGCATTTTATTTTGGAAGGTTTGGGGGTGGCATCAAATGAAATATTTTATTTACCCTTTGGACACTCCGCTGCTCTTTCCAGGAATGAAACCTATTGCTTACTGAGTTGCAGATAAAACATCATGAGTCTTTGGGATACAGGGAGCACATTTGTTCTCGAGAGGGAAGAGCACAGTTGCTGGAGGCTCTAGTTTGGAACAGATTTGTAATTAAAGTATAATGGCTGCGTTTGCCTTGAATTGAACTTTCAATTAGGAACTTTATACATAAATAAGCAGGGAACGAACTTTAATAAAAATATACTCAAAGCCCTGATGTGGTAAGAAATGCTAACTGTACACACTTCATCATCCTGGTTGTTGATCTTCTAGGCAAGGTTTCATACAATTTATCATTCAAATGTACACTTAGCGACCGAAAGCAGGTGCTAATATTAATTATGTTGGATAAACAAGTATAAATTGGGACGGAACAAGGCAACCACTATGAACATTTAGCTTCAGTGTGGGCAAAACTCTCTTTCCAGAAAGAAAATTGAATCTCTATGGGGACTGAAGGCAAAGCATACATCAGGTCAAGGACCAAACACATGAAGTCCATCAAACAGATCTTTAGAGGCAGAAGGGCTAGTGAGGTGTCTAGAGCAAATAGAGAAGGACATGAAGGGGAATTGAGGCATTACTGTTTGCTGTGTGAGCACATTCTGCTCCTTCAGTCAGCAGCCTTGAAGATACCAGCCCACTCAGTGTGGTCTCTTCTACTGTAAAAGCAGTTGTAAAAGTGCGCCAGCGCTCTTGCTTCCGGCTCCCACTTCCCGCGGCTAGACTCTGTTCGTGTTCGTGCAGAGAACTGTTATCTAGGACAGTGATCTGTAAGTTTTCCCCTTAAATAAATAATCCTTTTATTATTCATAATTCTGAACTGGTGTGGGATTATTTTGTTACTTCCGTCATCAACTGTTTGTAGGCTGATCCACAAATTTTGTATGTTAAATGCAAAGTTATGAGCCTGGGGTGCTCTGGGTGCTGGAGGAACCTATCAGAGGTGGAGCCTTGTCAAAGGTTGGTTGAGACTGGTCTTTGCAGGAAGGATCTCAATCACTCCCCCCTCCTTACTTTCTTGACGTTAAACTGCCTACTCACACTCTGTCACATGCTTCTTGTCATAAGTTCTGTCTCACCACTGTCCCCGAAACAACAAAGCCAACAGAATACAGACAGAGCCTTTGAAATCATGAGTTCAAATGACCTTGTCCACTTTTATGGTTGTTTCCCTCAGGTATTTTAGCACAGTGACAGAAACAGATTGGTTATTCTAGTCGCCTATCTGTTGCTGCCACAAACACCATGACCCAAAGCAACATATGGCAGGAAAGGGCTTATTTTGGCTTCTAGGTCACTGTCCATAACTGAGGGGAGCCTGGACAGGCACTGAAGCAGGAACTTGAAGAAACTGTGGAGATATGTCTTTGCTGGCCTCCCCCAAGACTTACGCTTAGCTATTTTTTTTTTCCTATGTAGCCTAGGGCACCTTGCTGAGGGCTAGTACTGCCCTTAGTGGGCTGAGCCCTCCCACATCAACTGACAATCAAGGTAATCCCCACAAACACTCCACAGCTGATTTGACCTTGGCAGTCCCTCAATTGGGACTTCCTTCTCTGGGGACAACTCAAGCCCACTACGAATGCATGACCTAAACTTACTAAAATTATCTATTCCTTATTTTTAGATTATCTTCTTTCTTACCCTTTTCTGATCATATAAGATCCTTTTATTTTGAATCAACTGAAAGCATGCCAGAGGATAATGATTTTTAGAAAACACGCTTTGAACTTGGAAAATTTCAAAGTAGGTATGGGGCTATCAGTCATGTTTGGTTGGGTCAAAGAGATAAGGACTCTTGACTCAAAGATGATTGCGAACTATAAAATAAAGCTCATTTAAAAAGGCATATTTTAAGTTTCTTTTCTTTTTTTCAGAAGAAGGAAATAAGCTGCCCAATCACTCACATCACTGCTGTCTGCTGCTGGCCAGGGTTCCCAAAGCTCCCACAGGCCGCAGGATTTGAAGGCGCGGCCTTTAGGCTGTTTGTTGCAGCCTTTGCCTCTTCTTTGTAGCTTGTCTATGTTCCTTGTAAATTCCTACATGGCTTCCCAGAGCATGGATAATTCTAATCTCGGGAACACTGGCAAGTATAGTGCTTCTTTGTTACTTTTGGGAGCAGAGAAAAAGTTGATTCTTTTTGGGATGGGAGCTGATATTAGCCAAACTGATTTCATGTTTCTTGTTTGCTTACGTGTGTACATCCTAGCTCTGAAACCGTTACAAAGAAGACAGGCAAAGCAAGCAACGCAGATGGATACTTCTGCCACAGATGAAAAGCTTGCCAAGAGGAGCTAATTAATTTTGTTGATGTTGTATTCTTTTACCACTCCCCCACCCATCCTGGATCACAGAAAAGTAAGAAAACCCACCCAGAGATATTATTTTCATATTTTAGGGTGAAGGCAGCAAAAACAGTGAGTTTTTCCAAGTACACCAATGCTGGGAAAGCCCAGGCATACTTCTATTTGAAGAGGGGAAAAAGTAACTTTTACTTTTATAAACCCTCATATCTATATTTTAACATGATGGCATTCACAGGCATTAGTAATTAGTCTGAAGTATTTGTTCAGGATCAACTAGACTTGTGTAAACCAGCTCCCAAGAATTCATCTAGTCTAATTCAGATTTGATGTTATTAAATGGCTTATGCAAAGTTGCTCATAATAAAACAAAATAAAAGATGGCTTGAGGAGGTCTCCTCAGACTTTAATCGCTGCAGATTGAATGTTTCCACATTTGGCAATACCCTGCTGGTTTGTCAAGAGGAAGATCGGTTTAGACAGGTAAATGTTTTTAGATTACTTGTGGTTGCTGGGTTGCCAGGCTCGGTTCTCAGTAAATAGAAATTCTGATTTGTGGGGCTGGCACTGGCCTGCTGGGAGGGAGGCCCTGACAGATACCGTCATCAGGTAAGTGTGTGCAAAGACTCAGAGCTGTTATGGGAATACCCCTGAGTGTTTACCTACAGAATTTTACTTGGCGCTGCCAAACTGCTAGTCAGTAAGTATTTTGGGCATGGGTGCTATGCATGTTTTTTGGATGGTATAGCATGGAGATATAGATTTTCTCTTTCCTAGTACTTGGTAAGAGGATATGGCATCAGAAACAAATTTAGAAGCCACCCCTTAGGGGCATATTGAAGTATTCATGATTGATAAGGTGTAAACCAAGCACAGGTTGATGGTATTTCTACAGGTAAGTTCTTTAGAAACACAATTTGACTGTGTGGTGGTTTTTACTGCTGGAGAGCAGGTGGGAAAGTCAGCCGTGGAGGAAGCTCTGCCATCTAACGCTCCTGCCAGCTCCTGTTTATTGGACTTGTTACTCCATCCAGGAGGCAAACATAGACAAGATTGTAGGGAGCCTGAGATCTGTGTTGCACATAACAAAGAGGCAGTGAACACAGATTCATCTCCAATTCTTCATCCAGAGAGCCAAAGTCACCAAACGAGGTGAGGAGCAGACATGCCTCACCAGGCAAAGGTGAGGCTGTGCATGTCGCAGAGAGACACACCACGTATGGCATTTGCCTACATGGAGCACTTGCTATTTACAGAATTTTTGCAAAAGTCTCTTTATTCTCAGAGGCTCTAAGACCAAGGGTTTCATAGACTCTACTATATGCCTTAGAGGAGGTGTGAGTCCAAGTATTTCTTTCAGTCGACGGTTCTTAGCTCCGGAACTGGGGGCAAAACGGTGGTGGCGACAGAAGTGGACGTGATGTTTATGAACCCAAATTGGCCAGTTTTTATTTTAACGACTTCTAACTGAAACTTCACTTTTCCTCATGGCATTGCAGACCACAAGAGAACTAACAGAATTTGTATCCTTTCACAAATAAAGATAGACTATTTCCTGCTATTTTGCAGTAGGTATAGGTACCTGGAACATCTCCTTAAACTTACTCTGCTTCCATATAACAAAAGCCAACAGACCGGCCAGCTAATTCTGTATCTGGTGCGGTAATAGCAACACACTGGTTGCTATTTCCTACTACTCTGACAACTACATTTCAATAATCTTTTGCATATGATCTTAATGCTATCAACTATGTAGCAACAGGATATATTGACTTCATTGTCCTATGTCTTTTAGGCAGCTATGGTTCACCATAAATACTCAAGTTAAAAACTCTGGTCTGTGAACCAAATTTACATCCCTATTAAGTTGTTAACTCGTTTAAACAAAATCTTGATTTGGGGAGGGGTAAGACCGGAATAGGGTTTCTCTGTGTAGCCCTGGCTGTCCCGGAACTCACTCTGTAGACTAGGTTGGCCTCAAACTCACAGAGATCCGCCTGCCTCTGCCTCCCAAGTGCTGGGATTAAGGGCATGCATCACCACAGCCTGGCTTGAAATTTTTTTTAAAGATAGCGTCAGATCACACATACCAGTATCCTCACTGAAGTCCACCTATGATTCCTGTTGTTAGAAAGGCACATTTGTTACAGATAATGAACCACTGCTGACACATTGATGTTAATTGAAGTTAACCTTGTGTTCAAGGTCTCCTTCCTTAGTTTCTTCCTAGTGGCTGTTTTAGTTTTAGGATATGGTCCAGGAAACCATGCTACTCTTACTCATTATGTTTCCTCAGACTCTCCTTGGCTGGAAACTCTGTCTTTAACTTAAACTATATAAAGTTTGTATTTGCTACTTCTCTGTTACTATGACAGAACACCGTGACCAAAGCGACTTATAGGAGAAAGGGTTCATTTGAACTAATGGCTCCAGAGAGTTAATTCTTCATGGCAGAGGAAGGATGGCAGCAAGCGGTGGACAGGGTGCCTGAGAAGGGAGATGAGAGTTTGTGTTTTAACTGCGAGCATGAAGCAAAGACAGTAAACTGGAAATGGCGTGGGGCCTCCCTCCCTGCACCGACCACCCCTAGTGACATACTTCCTCCAGCAAGGCTGTACCCCCACCTCAAACCTTCTCAAAGAGCATCATCACTCGGGGACCAAGTGTTCAAAGGCCCAAGACTATGGGAGCATTTATTCATCATTCAAACCTCCACAGTTTGATTCTCATTTTCTCCTTTCTTAATCCCTTTCACCAAATATACCCAAGGAATTACTAGAGTACTGTCACTGCCTCCCTCCTCCCTTCTCCATCTTTTTCTTGTCTCCAAAGGTTATAGTGTTAGAGTGGCAGAAGAAATAAAAGAACAAAGCTTTACTCCCCCCCCCCAACAGACACATATACACAAACACACAGATACACAGACACACACACACATACAACAACAACACACACTATACTTTCCTTATCAATTGCTCTAGGAAAAAGACAGTCTTGATGAGGGGGTTAAATACTACATAAATAGAATATTAAATAGGAATTAGTTTCATTGTTGCCCAGGAAATTTGTCCGTTGAAGGTAATTTTAAGCTATGTTCACTCGAGCACTCACAGAGTGGAAAGGGAGAGGACTCACGCTTTAAGTCAGAGAAACATGGCAAGCAAGGATTAAAGAGGGAAGGCAGGTGCCCATTGTGTACACTAACCAGCTCCAGGCAGAAACTGAGTGGCAGAAGGTGCACTCCTTGCCCCTAACACTTTCCCTTGTTTGCGCAGCAATTTAGTTCCCCTCTTTCTTTACAGCCTACTTCTGGTGCTCATGCTTCTGTGCGCTATGGGGTTATTGGAGCAGGAGGCATAGAGAAAGCAGGTGACAGGAAAGAGAAAAGTAATGGAGCTAAAGGAGGTTGTAACAATGGGGCTGGGGGCGCACCTCAGGGGTAGCCCAAGATGTGCAAGAAAAGGTACAGAGACCGTTTCCCCCCAGTCTGGGTCCTCTTTACTTCCCTTTATAGTACATTTTATTCCTTTGCTTTCTCCTGCTCTGCTTGCACCCAAGAGTACTAAAGAATCTTCCTACGCCTCCTTCCTCCAAGTAAACAGCCAAGCCACAGGAGATTGTTCTTGGATCTTGATGAAACTGCTAAAATGTGATATGTTGTAGTCAGAACACTTTTCTTGTGGACTGAAACTGGGGAAATCTCCTCCCTCCCTCCCTACTCTGAAATGCCCATAACTTTTTTTTTTTTTTAAGAAAGGGAATAAGCCACACCCGCATGAGGAAGTGGGTATGGATGAGTTTAGTGGCAACAGCATTTTTTTATTTATTTATTTATTATGTATACAGTGTTCTGTCTGCATGTACACCTGCAGGTCAGAAGAGGGCACCAGATCTCATAGATAGTTGTGAGCCACCATGTGGTTGCTGGGACCTGAACTCAGGACTTCTGGAAGAACAATCATTGCTCTTAACCTCTGAGCTATCTCTCCAGTCCCGAATGCCCATAACTTATCAGGAGATCAGGAGCATGCCTGTGTATCCACTAGTCAGGACAAGGGCTCTGTCTGGATATGTCTTCTTGGGCAGGGACATTCTTAGATGCCTTAATGGATACTTGCTGAATGTTGAGAAAAAAAAAACACCCAAGAAAGTCCCCTCTTCCTCTTCCAGATAACCCTCCCCTCTGTTTCCTGAAAGAGCGTACAGGGTTTTTATTCCCCTAATCTCAGGTTCACATATCAGGGTTTCACTCCTCTGTGAGTTATCCCAAGCAAGTATTTGCCAACTATGTATTGCTTAACTGATCGGTGGCCCAATCTTTAAGGAATCCAGTGTAAGACAGAGAACACATTTGGCAAAGACTGGCTTTGCTCAGCAGGTTTGACCTTCCAAGTTTTGTTTTGTTTTAGTTTGATTTAGCTTTTAATATGAACTTGAATTATTTTGGGCAGGGCTTACCCGCATGCTTGTCTGACCACAGTTCTCTCCCCCTCACCTCCTTAACCTCCCAGTAGCTCCCTATGTCCGTGTGCTGTTTTCTCCTTTACTCACATCTGGAATCTTCCTGGCCCCTCCAGCCTTTTCACCTTTTAACCCACTCTGTAGGGTATCGGCTGTAACCTCTTCGGAATTCAATGTTTCAGAGATCACCAAATAAAATTTCCAAATCACATGCCACAGGTAAATGTCACCTATCCTGACATGGAAGCACAGTGAGGTTGGATACTTGTTTTATTTTTCTGTGCCTTGTTTTCTCATCTCTAATATAGGTGTCGAAGGTGTAAACTTTATAAACTTTCCATCTTGCTCCTTTAATTCTTTTACTTCCTCGCTCCCTACCATATATATCTGCAAAGATTCCTGCCACACAGTAGGGGCTCTGTGTAGGATGTTTGATGCATTGTTCTTGATGATTTTTATTACAAAGACCTTATTGTTTAGAAAATCTTTAGGTTCATAGAAAAATTAAGGCATAGATACAGAGGGTCTCCATAATTCCCGTATTTTCCGTGTTTGCAGAGCCTTTAAGTAGATATAGGGGGTTTCCATAATTCACTATGCTGTATTTGCAGAGCCTTTCTTACTATCAAAGTCCTGCATTGGAGTTGTGAGCTTACACTGATCCATGGCTATCCCTGGATCACACTGGGGTGATGGACATTCTGTGGGTTTTAACAAATGTATAGTGTCATGTGTCTACCATGATTACATCATATGGAATAGTCGGACAGTGTTTAAAATCCTCTATACTCTGCTATATTTCTTCGGAATCCCAGTCCTGGCCAATCACTGATCCTTTCAATGTCTCCAGCAGTTTGTTTTTTCCAAACATCTATTTATATATATATATAGTCAGTATTTCACATCTGCTCCTTCCATTTAGTAATCAATATGCACTAAACTTTTCTTACTGGTTTTCTAGCTAATTTCTTTCTTTCTTTTTTTGTTTTTTGTTTTTCAAGACAGGGTTTCTCTGTAGCTTTGGAGCCTATCCTGAAACTAGCTCTTCTAGACCAGGCTGGCCTTGAACTCACAGATATCCACCTGCCTCTGCCTCCTGAGTGCTGGGATTAAAGGCATGCACCACCACTGTCCAGCTTTGGGTGACAAATCTTTACAGTATACAAGTGGATTATTCTACAGCATCCCAAAACCTCCTTGAACATTGCTACCAACTGGGAACCAATTGTTCAAGCAATGAACCTATGGGGTCATTTATCATATAAACTAGTACATTTAGGAATAGTAGTGATGTTCATTTAGCATTTACATTGTGCTATGCACTATACTAAGTAGTTAGCAGTTACTGACTTGGGTTAGTACTACTATTTTTTTTATTTTCAGTTTATAGATAGAAAACCAAGGAATTGAAGAGAGATACATAATGTACACAGACATGATAAACAAATGGCATGCTATGGAATCAAACCCTATGACTTAGATCTTGATTCTTAAGAGTAATGCTTGTCCTGTCCCAACCTACAATCCTTAAGTTTGACATAGAGTAATGTAAACCCTAGCTTCTTCCTTGGCCCTTGAAATTGTTTGAGAGAGGATTAACCCCTTTTGGTTAAATCACCAGAGACTGCTATCTAGAGTACAAAGTTATTAGAACCCCTTCTTTTACCCCAATATGATGGGTGCTTTTTCTTTGTCAATATATCATTGTTATTTAGGATTGAATAGTTCTAATGTTAAAATAAATAAATCTCAGTGTTTAAGCCAATGGAGAACTATTTCTTATATATGCTCCCCCTACACTGTAGTCATGTTACCCTCAACATGCAACTTCTTTAGGTTCCTTTGGTGTAATCTGGCCAGAAGATGAAGAGAAGACAATATATATATTTAAAACACACAACATTTTTGTTTACCTCTGTTTATTCTGAGTAGGTACTGGATATTTAACCTAGAATCTAAACATCTGGGAAACCTCTTTTATCCATGTTGCAAAGGAGAGTAAACAGGTGTGATAAGTATCTGGTCAGTCTTCACTAAGAATCTTTCAATTTATTGAAACAAGTATAACAATATGTCTTACACATAATGAGAATCTCTGCTTTGCTCAGCAGTCTGTGGATAAGATAGTTGGCTCCCACAGGGAACTCTGTATTTTAAAGTACTTTTGGTTTGAAGTTACACTAGAATGAATTGAGCAGACCTGTAAAGTCTCAGGAACATGCTGCGGAAGGGAGAAGATGCCTTTCTAAGATCTCAAGGGAGGATACGTTCTCCTGTAACCTCAGAAAGTTAATGGAAAGCAGGCATGCATATATCCAGAGCCCTCTCTAGCCCATTCATGGGGAAGTGGCATTGTTCACTGCTCTCCCTTAGTGCACTGGTAGCTGTTGCTGTTTTGCTCTGTTGGATGCCATGATTCATTTGTCAGTCTTTCATCTCTTGTGTTGCTAACGAGCACCCAGAAGGAAGAGTAGAAACCTGTCAGTCATTGAGGTTGCCCCCAGCATCATAAACTCAGGCTCCCAGCTCCACCCAAGAGATCTTCTGAAATGCAATCAGGGACATTTTTATTTCATTATAATTTCAATAAGTTAATGAGTCTGGTTTCCCACCTAAGAATATCAGGGAAGTATAAATTAGAGAGAGCAAAGCTATTTTTAGAAGTAGAAAGCAATTCGCATATCTCCCAAATAGATAGATAGATAGATTGGCATGGATGGAAGCAGAAGCCATCCAAATAAATTTTGTTTTCTAATTTATTTCCATTATGGTCATAAAACATACTGTTTTGACCTATATCTTTATCTAATAATCAATACGTGTGCCTTATGATCCTGATGTGGTCTATCTTGGTAAATCTGGTGGATGGAATTAAAAAATGTATGTATTGTTATTTGAAACTATTATTAAATGAGTTGTTCATTTTACACTCTAGACCAATACTCTGTGAACATTTTGGAAGACTCAAACTGTAAAGTAAGCAAGAAACAAGGTATGACTGTCTCATATTTGGGTAGGAGGTAAATAGCTTAAAACTGATAAGTTTTCCCCAAATTGATATATTTAGCATCATGCAATAAAATATCTCGATCTGTTACTAGTTTTTCCTTTTTCATCCAGATGTTTGGCATCAGTAACGATGTTGAGAGTTTTAAATACCTGGTACTGTGTTTGGTAAATGTGTATCAAATTAAAAATCAGTTTTGTTTATAAATCAGAAAATATCATGTTTTTGTCCAAGCAACAAAATTAGTACTATTAACTTTGGAGAAAAAGTCGCATTAAAAATGACTTCCCTAAATGTAATAATCATCTTACTACATCCATAAGCTCATTATTAAAGATTTAAAAATGTATTAGCTTTGAAATTGGGGAAAGGAGAGCAAGGGAGTGCCTCTGCCTTTTTCTAGGTGTTATTCTCCAAGGAGTGCATGACTAACAGAGAAGGTATGTGACTTTTGGGGCATCCCAGCAGGTCTGGTGAATGAGCAAATTCTTAGTGGCGTTATGACATCACCAGGGAGCATGACTTGGGTCAAGAGCTTGGCAGGAGGCTTTAGGAACAGTAGAATCAACAGTGATCATGACTGGCAACCCAACATACTGGCTACCATAAAACCAAAGAGAGAACTGATTGTACCTCATGCACAGCGGCGGGGTTAACAGAAAGTAGACATGTTTATAGACCCAGATTTACAGCACACCTTGTAAACACCTTATTACTTAGAATCCAGTCTGCTGTCCTAGAAACTAATAATGTGACTTTGTTGAGCAGTAGGGTTTGTTGACATAAATGTCTTGACTAAGTTTGCCATTGTGGTTAACCAAAACGCATTTACTCCTGGGAAAGTAAACACAAGCAAACAAAATGCCTCTTATACTACAATACAGTACGTTTCAAATGGACCAAACTTAATGCCATGACATAAATATGCTTAATGTTTATGGAATTTTTTAGAAACCTTCTGCCATGTTGGGCTTACCATCCTGTGTAAGTCTTACTGAATGGGAATGTGTTTTCAGAATTACATGTGCTTAGCAGCTTTGTCAGAAATATTCAGAAAACCTGCCATGAATACCGGAGCTGACCACGCAGCAAATAAAAGTGGGTCGTGGTCTCAGACGCTAATGTGGATAAGTCAGTTCTGCACTGTGTAATAGCGGCACACTGAAATGGTTACCAACAATTAAAATTAGAGAACTAATGGAAAATAATGTTGAATAAATATTATGAAACCACATGAAAATATGTTCAAGGAAGGCAGAGTATCTGGTTGAAATCCACAAACTTGAGAAAATTTCTAGGGAAGTATGAAAATTTAGACATACAGCCTAGTGCCTAAAAATTCATTCCTTTAACTACAGATAAAGATTCTGGTTTGGGAGGAGATTTGAGGGCAGGGATATAAACCAGCTCACCAAAATTCCTATTCTCTCTGGCTTCTAGAGAATTTTCTGATGACCTCAAAAATGCAGTTAGAGGGAAGTTTGTCATGTTAGGTTAAAAGAGAACCCATCATTACCTAGTTTGAATACAAAGTAATCAACTACCCTCCCATGCACCTTATATTAACATGATCCACAAGAATTATGAAGAGAGGGTCTCTTCATGATGGGAAGAATAAAGAGTAAACAAATATAGAGACATTGATCCACCAGATCCCACAAACCAGGGCCTATAAGAGATCTGGAGATCTCTCTAATAGAAGTGTGTAGCTGACTCCATATGCCAAGGCAAAGGAGAATGACCACACAAAGCAATGAAAACAATTTCACAAGCTCATAATATGGTAGCTGTGGTTCTAGAGTGGTGCGTTCAATAATGATTGAGGATTAGTTGATTAAGAGCCACACATTCCCCCAGGATCAATGCATTTGGAAGCTACATTAATGGAACAGAAAGTTCTAAAGGAGAGATTTAATGTTTGGCAGTCAGTGTAGGAATTGCTATTTACAGTTCTGGGCACAAATGCTTTCTGAGAGGGACAAACTAAAGTTAGCCCTAAACAGGACAATTAGAATCAAGCAATTAGGTCCACACATTCTCATATTATGAGGAAACTGAAGAAACAGTCAAGGATGCTGAGCTTGTAAGAAAATGTTTTCAGAGGAATATGATCATTGTTTCAAATTCTTACATAGAACAGGGCATAGTCTCGTTAGTTTTTAGTATCAACAAAGAGAGCTTGCAAAGGAATCATCAAAAGATTAAAAACATGGACCTTCTAAATCAACAGTCTAGCTTCTCATAAAGGTGGACTTTGGGAGGAAGAACATCATGGGCCCTGCTGTTCATTATGGATGGGGCTGAAGCATTGCAGAGGGGAAGCTGGGCTGTCTCGAGTCATTTTTAGATGTCCCAGAGGGATCTTTGACCCGCCTGAAAAAACAGGCAGTGTGATGCATACATACTATGGCTCTTACTCCATCCATGGCAGCCTCAACTGATTCTATTTTACATTTGGTGTTCTACAAAATATTTTACTAGATAAGACGCATGTACTCTTAAGATATTGTGAACCAATAAAGAATATGATTTGTGAAGTCAATTTTGATGCTATCGTATGATTCAGACCACATGGTGGAATCTGGTCTTTAAAACCTCACCGATTATATTGCTAAGAGGCTGGAGTAGCACTGGTTAATGGAATGCTGGACTCAGAGGGTCTACCTTATCCTCCAAAAAGAAAACTAAACAGGATAGTAACTACCAAGCCTGTGATGTGGACAAGGCAGATTCACCAGCAGGGAGATTGGGAAGCCAACATCTAAATCAATCAATCAAGTGATGACAACAAACCTAGAAAATAAAAAAGCTTTAGACATGATGTCTGAGACGCTGGAATGATTTCTAGGAACAGATGTTGCTTATAGTTATTTGGAAAGAGGAAACACCTCTGGCCACCAACAACCTGAAAATTAGATTTTGTTTCCTGGGTAAGCACTAATTTTGTGAGTTACTTGCAGAAAACCCAAATCTCTTTGGACCAAGATAGCTAAATTCAGTTTTTAGATGTCTTAAAATTCTAAGGACTCTGGGGTCATTCCAGAGACAGAGTACATTTTTTTGGTCAGAAAAGCAACTAATAATTTCACAGTGTTTTCCCAGACATGATCTCACTTTGCCTCTCGACAATGACTAACAATGATACAAGGACATCCATTTTCATTTCTATTTCCCAGATGAGAGAACCGAAGATCAGAAACAGTTAGTCATGAGCTCAAATCACACAGCGTCTCAGTGGGCTGAAGAGCTCAAGTTTCCAACTCCTTTGCAATGTCCTCAGTAGTGTTCCCTTTATCTAAGGGTCCCTGATGGAGTTCCAGGCTCCCTTAAGTATTGCTTTTCTTCATCAGGCTTCCTTTCTGTGTGACAGCCATAGCTTTGACTCTATAGTGAACAACAATCTCCCACTTTGAATTGGAACGTCTCTATATTAACAATCAACAGTCCTCTGGAAATAAACATGTCTCAGTCCAGTGACTCAGCAAATTGTGTTGTGATAGTTTGTGGTAAATGCATTTTGTTTTTGTTTTCTTAAGTGCAGTCAACCACCAGGTTTTAGGTGCCTTTGTTTTCATTACCTGAGAATGTCTGCTCTTCTCCTGTGTCCTGAGTGTCTGATAAGTGAGCTTGTCTTGACGAAGCACTCTGTAATCTATTTCTAACAACAAAGGCAAAGGGGCCAATAAAAAGAAAGGTTTACTCTAAATAGCCCCCTTAAAGTGGATCAATTTTCTTCTTACGTGTGCTTTGAGGCTCAGGTGGCTCCACCATGCTGGACTGGGCAGGGTAAACTGGAAGTACCATATTTACCATAATAATGGCATAGCTTAAGTTTTAAGAAGCACTTACCATTTTAAAAAGCACTCCTGGTCAAAAAATAATTATAGATATGCAATAAAGACAAATCCAGTCATAGTGTTGGATAAATGTACATAGGCTTAAAAGAGAGAAAATAAAGATTATAGAGTCATAAAATAAAGCTAACGCTTTGAAAAGAAGGGTAAAGTCTTTAAAGAAACAGAGTACATATAGTCATAGATTAAAAGGAATAAAAATATAAGCCACATAAAAATTCACAGAGAGTCTGGATTATGTATATTATTGTGTTATCTTTGGATTTTTGATTATGAAGGAGGTAAGTACAGAGAGACATTTCATTGTATGGACTGCTAAATTAAACCAATATAAAGGTATCTTGATTCCAAAATTTGAATCTAAGGATATGTTGCTTTAGAAAAGAGGTTTTTCTTTTGTTTTCACAAACACCAGGTAGTGCTGCAAACACATTAGACTTCCTGTATGTAGTCAGCAGAGGCCCACACACTTAAACAACCTCAGAATAAGTCTCCCTACCTCTGACTGGCAGCTCTTCAAAACTTGTATGGTTGTATACGCAGTGTAGCATAATAAAGCATCATGAGCTCTGAAAATGTGGGCTAAAAATACTTTTCTCTTTAAGTTGTTCTCTCAGGTATGAGGGTTAGAACTGGGCAAAATGTAACTAATGCATGTGGGAACTTGTAGGCTACAATAATTTTGAATACCTACCAATGATATCCTTGAACATTTTATCTTTATATTCAGCTCTTAACAGTGGAGACAGATACCACTACATAAATTGAATAATTTTTTTTCTAACTCATATTAATGATGTACTCTGATTTTAAAATTCAAGGAGATAGTGTGAAGACAAAGCAAAATAGCTTCTAATCAGAAACACAGAGAACTGAATGAAATATCTCACAGGTCTTTAAACAAGTATAGGTTGAAGGCTGGAAAGATGGCTCAACAGTAAAGAGCATTGGTTGCTCTTCCAGAGGACACAGATTCAGTTCTCAGTAACTGTATGACAGCTCACAGTCATCTCTAATTCCATCCCAGAGGATCTTTTGGCAGCCTTCACGGGCGCCAACAGACATACATGGTGCCCAAACAATCAAATACATAAGCTAATAATTAAAAAGCAAAAACTTGTAGGTGTGTACACGGACACTGAGCACGTAGCGGTCCAAAGTTGACACTGGAAATTAGTGCTCAGACTCTAACCACTGAGCATCCCCCCAGCTCCCTAGATGGGGACAACTGCCAAGTGATTAGCTGCCCGATGGTGCCCATCAAGCTCTACGCTAGAGGCAATCTCTACACTAGAGGCTTGCAGGTGGATCTGAGCCCACAGATTAAAGGCAGAACCCCCCAAAGGTTTGGTTGGAAACATTTCTTACATTATTGCTTATGTTTTTTTGTAAACCTTGACTAGTTTAGAAGATGAAAAGCCATACCACTCCCACCTGATATATATATAAACTAATATTTGTTTACTTAGCTAAAATTCAGATGAATTTTAATTTTCTGATGTAAAAATTATCTTCTGTTGTTAATTTAATAATAATGCTAGTATATCAGTACTAATAATTTTGACCCATGCTATTATGCTTAACGTTAGGCAGTCAATTTTCAAGGAAACATGACATAGACACCTCATATTCTGGTTGCCTTACAATTAATTTCTTGAGCCGGGAAGGGTGTTGTTGGCTTGTAATCCTTAGTATTTAGGAGGCTGAGACAAAATCATTATCACTAGTTTGGAGCCAGCCTGGGCTATTTAGCAAGTTTCTGCATCAAACAAAACAAGATGAAATAAACAAAGTAATTTTTTTCTTGTTTCTGACATTATTACAATATACTCACCCAACAACATAAGTGGAAATACCGAGTAACATAGATAACTGGGTACACCCTATAGTGCTGCTGCCTAAACATGCCAGTGTCTTCAGAGTTTACAGCTCATCCTGGGATGAGAGTCAAGAAGAATTCTTTAGCTGTTTCCCATCAGTGAGATAAATCCACCAGTGCAGATGGCCCACCCAAGAAGCACACAGGCTTGTAGACGACCAGCTTCAGGTATACATCTTCTTCCTCATGTCTACCAGAGGGACAGCCTGACCTTGGTGGTGAGGCCTCCTAGCAAAACCAAATACATTTTTTGAGACTGTACTTTCTTCCAGTAAAATCTGAAGTGAGCATTTCCAGGGAAACTGGATGTGCATCTTTGTTCTTCATAAGAACAATAACTCTGATTATGTGCCAGGAGAAATTCCAAACACTTTCACTTTCTCTTGTTTCATCCCCAAAAGAATCCAGAACAAATTATCATTTTTATTTTACAATGGGAAAATCAAAACACAGAGATGCTAAGTATATTGTTAGCGTGCTGAGATGTTGACAGCCATGTATGGACATAAAATTTAGACCTAAGTGGTTTAGTTTCCCAAACACAGGACTTCCCCCCCCTTTCTATTTATCTCTGTCATCAAGGTAAATGGCTTTGCCAGGCCCTTATGGGGAGGTTGGCTTCCACTATCTCAGCTAACCTCAGGGTAGTACAGGGGAAATACCCAGCTTGTATGAAAAGAATTTTTTTTGTCTTGATTTTGGTCTAGTTCCCTGGCTAAAATTTGTCTTAACATGTACATTTCCCTTGCCAAGGCACACGTGGTATGTTTGGACATATGGTCTCATTTTCATGATCTTTTAACCTTCTCATATTTCAGATACTTCATGGTGGGGTTCATTATTTGTGGTGACCGAGACTGGCAGCTGTCCTGATGGGGCCACGTTTGTAATCCTCAAGGAATGAAAAGATCGATACTTTGTGGAACACGCTTTCGAAGAGGAAGAGAACAGCAGAAAGAGAAACTTCTGGCACACTTGCTAGTGAGCCTCACTGCGATGCCTTGTGGTAAATTGGTAATTTTACTTGGAAACGTTAGATTGTGGACAGTTTTAAGGCTGGGTGTTCTGGTTGGTCAGAAAGTGACACTTTAGCTTTTTTGTTTGATTTATTCTGATGACAGTGGAGCTAGAAGGGTTAAAGTGCTGCAAACAAGAAGAATTTATACCCAATGTTTGCTGAATGCCATGGGTTTTACAGACTAACCACTGCAGTCCGTTTTGTGCTGCTACAAAAAGAAAAATAATAATGACTGAGATTAGGTTATTTACAGTAAAGTTGGTTTGTTTTCCATAGCCCCCAAGGCTGGGAAAGCCCATGAATGAGCAGATGGCATTTGTTGAGGGCTCTTGTAGCATCATACCATGGTGGAAGTTATGATAGGAAGCAAGAGGAAGAGGGAAGTCAACTCACACTTTGAGAATGGCATCAACCAACACATGAGAGGAGTCCTTGTCACTCTTAACACAGTTACAGTGACAGCTAATTTTGAATACGACTCTTGGAGAGGATAGACATTCAGTCATCACGGAGATTTTTAAATTAAAAGTAGGTAGATTTGATTTAGTTTCTTTCCCTCACTTTTAGACTAGTTCTTTGAGAATTTGGTATGTGCTTTGGTCATATCGACTAGATCCTCCCAGATCCACCCCTTCCCTACCTATACAACTTCATGTCCTTTTATTTAAAAAAGTCAAGTACAGTTGGTATGGCTCATGTATTTTGAAATATATGGCCTTCCGCTGAAGATTAGTCAACTCACTAGGGGTCTCAGCCTGAAAGAGAATTGATTTACCCCTCCAAGCATCTTTCAGGTGTTAATAGCTCCATAGCTAAGGGTGGAGCTTGTTGTCCATCTCCCTTCTCCGTGATGGGATTTTGTCTAGGTTGAGCTTGCTCAGGTCTTGTACAGGCTGTCTCAACTGCTGTGAGTTCATACGTGCATTGCCCTGCTGTTACTGGGAAACACTGTTTCTTTGTAGACATTTACCACTTCTTGCTCTTAGAATATTTTTGCCCGTCTCCTGAGATAATACCTCAGCCTTGGGAGGAGGGGTATAATATAGAGTCCTATTTAGGGCTGAGCATCTGCAACCTTTTGTTCTCTGTTCCTTGGCTTATTGCGGTCTCTATTAATCACTATCCACTATAAAAAGAAGTTTCTTTGATGAGAGTTGAGAGATCATATTATCCATGGTCTTTTATCACATGAACATAGATGGATTTCCTTGAATCAAAGAAAAGTTTGAGTAGAGCCCCAACTTTTAATACTGTAAGAGCAATTATTTGAAAATGACCCATAAAGTAGTCTATTCTCCATCTGATTCTAAATTCTTGCACAAAGAACTTGGGTTGCATAAAAAGAACTGATATTTTCACAGGCCCTCACTGTCTTCTAATACCTTGCACAGAGTGACAATGAAGAAAGACTAAACCCTGAGTCAATATTACAAAGGTTCCATATTAGTTGTATTTTCACCTAATGTATGACCCTGAAGAACTGATTGCAACTGTTCTTGCATACAGATAGTATGTTGGCTAGTCTTGTGTCAACTTGACACAAACTAGAGTTATCTGAAAGGAGAGAGCCTTAATTGAGAAAATGCCTCCGTAAGATTCAGCTGTAAGGTATTTTCTTAATTAGTGATGGGGGACAGCCCAGCCCATTGTGGGTGATGCAAACCTATAGGTCCTGGGTTCTATAAGAAAGCAGGCTGAGCAAACCATGGGAGCAAGGCGATGAGCAGCACCACTCCTTCAAGGCCTCTGTATCATCTCTGCCCCCAGGTTTCTGCCCTGTTTAAATTTCTGTCCTGACTTCCTTCAGTGATGAACAGCAATAGAGCATAAGTCAAACAAATTCTTTCCATCCCAGCTTGCTTTTCAGTCATGGTGTTTCATTGCAGCAATAGAAACCCCAACTATGGCAGATAATAATAGGGAGATGACGTTAATCTTAGAAGTATCCTGTAGTATTAATTTAGAGTATGTTTCCTACAAGCCCTTGTTGATTGCAGGCTAGTTATGGAGAAAAGAGGGAGAAAGAGAGGGAGAGAGAGGAGTGAAAGAGATAAGCATAGAGAGACAAATAGGCAGAGAAACAGAGGGTCAGAGGAACACAGAGACAGAATGAATGGATTTCAAAGGGGGAAATAATAAGGAAGTGGTTTAGTCACTGTTCCATCGCTGTGATGAAACACCACGATCAAAGCAACTCTCACAAACCACTTAATTAGGGGGTTGCTTAAAGTTTCTGAGATTTAGTATATTATCATCATGGCTGGGAGCTTGGTGGCATGCAGGCAGGCACTGGGACAGTAACTGAGAGCCACATTCTGACCCATAGGCAGACAGAGAGAGAGAGAGAGAGAGAGAGAGAGAGACTGGGCTTCATGCACCACTCCTAGTGATACCCTTCCTCTAACAAGACCACACCTACTCACCTACTCACAGTCACATCTCCTAACCTTTTCAAACAGTTCCACTCCTTAGTATCTAAGCATTCAAATATACAAGCTTATGAGGCCATTCTTACTCAAACCACGAGTCTGGGGATGTGATAAGAGTTGAGCTCTGGCAGAATTTAGATCATTGTAAAGTATATGAATAGACAGCCACCGAGACAGTCGCTAAGAAAATGCACTGAGAAGTGTTCACCATTTGGAGGATAAGGGACGGCTCTCTAGAAAAAGAATGGTGGAGGTTGGTGGGCAGAACATTCTGGGTAGAGAAAACAGTATTCCCAAGACTGCAGCATAGAGTGGCTTTTAAACAAAGGTGGGAGTTTGTGTATGACTGTAATTTGAAGGACATAGTATATTCTTCAAGAAACAGGAGCTGTGAAATCCATTCATTCTCTGTCATGACTGATAATGTATGAGCTAGTCTGAAACAAAGCACCCACATGCCATGACCCACAACTATTACTAGTCATTATCTGATAGAAAGCAATAGTGCATCCTAGCCTTATCTTCCCTGGTGATCTTTTATAGGACATCACAGAGCAGATGAGGACACAACTTTGATGGGGGCAAATTCCTTAGCAAAGAAAACAAGAAGTGAGGAGAGAATGCTGACCTTGCTTGGATTCCCTCATTTCCTTTCCGTCGCTGCATCTCCTGCAGTTGTAGCTACTCTTCTTTCGGGTCAATCTTCTTCCTTAAAACACCACCCCCATGCAGCATCTTTGGCACAAATCATAGTCCTGAAAATGTAAAACCTTCAGTTTTGAGTATGCTACCAAAGG
This sequence comes from Dicrostonyx torquatus, assembly GCA_028555095.1. Taxonomy (NCBI): domain Eukaryota; kingdom Metazoa; phylum Chordata; class Mammalia; order Rodentia; family Cricetidae; genus Dicrostonyx; species Dicrostonyx torquatus. The sequence goes on along the minus strand of JAQHUG010000237.1, from coordinate 2,206,683 downwards.
AAACAGTTTTGCTTAAAATCTTGTTTTTGCCAAAATACTTTCAAAGTAGCTGGAGAGCTGTCAAGCCACAGTGGCTCTTAGCTGTTTCCTTCTAGCGTTTCTCCAGGCCCTCCCTTCTCAGTGCTCAGTAATTGGAGAGTATTTGATGATGATGAGGAGGAGGATAAATGCTGCAGGAGAGAGCTTGTAGATCTAAGGATTATCCTCCAGGTGCTGAAGACTCTACATCCAGAGAGTCTTAGCTGCCAAACCCTGGGGCTGCCTGACTGTGCATCATTCCTAGATGGAACCTTTAGCAAGGCGGCCTAGGGAGACACACTGGTAACTGTCAATATTTAGACTGTCATTCCAAAGTCTTGAGGTACTTTTCTGCCTTCAGTCATGTGACTTCAACCAAAAGAATTCGTTCTAATAGAAAAGAATTACTGAAAACAGCCTGGAATGATGTATTTGGCATTGCAGGTCCTGACAACTTTTGCCTGTTTGTTCTTAACCTTTCTCCTGTAACCCCAGTTAGTGCTTGTGGGCTTTAGGTACGAGTTTGTAGCTTTAAAAACAATTGGAAGC
>JAQHUG010000237.1:2119075-2138390 GCA_028555095.1 Dicrostonyx torquatus | reverse complement strand
GTTTTGCAGCTAAAGCTGAGTCAGGAAGCCTCTCTTGGATGAGAGCATTTGCTTGCCTCTAGCAAGCAGAGCAGACCCAAGAAATTGCTGGTACCAAGGAAATATGCTTTATTCATTCCCAAGCTTTCTCAGGCTTTCTGTGGATGCAGTTATCCACTTGGGTGCCATTCTGTAACATGAGGGCCAGCCTGTTGGGGTTTATGTCCGGCCCGGTCTCCCAGCTATCTAGTCCCAGAGAAAATCACACAGAGAGTCCACATTAGGTTATAAACTGATTGGTTCATTAGTTCAGGCTTTGTATTAGCTCTTGTAACTTATATTAACCTATTATTCTTATCTATGTTAGCCACATGGCTTGGTACCTTTTTCAGCAAGGCAGGTCACATCTTGCTTCTTCCGTGGTCTGGGCAGGACTGGAGAGAGAGAGTTCTTCCCAGGATACGCCTGTTCTCCTTGCCCAGCCTCTACTTCCTGTCTGGTTGTTCCACCTATACTTCCTGCCTGGTGACCAATCAGTGTTTATTTAAAACATAATTGACAGAATACAGAATTGTCCCATACCAGCAAAGCTAGACAAAACCTGAATAAATTTAGTTTAATGTTGATAGTTGAAGAACTTGTGTGAGAAGTACTTTTTTGTATTGTCATTGTATTTTTCTGTCAGAATTATTTCAGGATAAATTATGTCAAAAATTATTAGGAGTGCATATTTCCTACCATAATTTTCTGGTATGTTATAAAATTACTCTATATCATTATTTATGTTCACATGTCTCCCCTTATCCCACCAGGAAACTAGTCATGTCTTCATCCAAAGTTTTAAGACATTGCCTTCTAGTAAACAAAATAAATAATAAAACTATATTCTTAGCAAATTATATATATGTTTATGTAAATCCTTCTCAACTTTATAGTCCCTAAATTTGAGAAGAAAATGTAATATAATTGCATCCAAGTTTTTATTCCCAACACACAAGTTAGATTCTTAACACCCCTTTAATAGAAATATTCCAAATATTAGTGGGTGTGGTGTGATCAAGAATACCTATAAACACAATAAAGTTCATTATTGTTGTTATGAAAGCATGCCACTGAGTCAAAGAACCTTGCTTCAAATATCAAGAATCTAAAATACAGAAAATTATCACATTTTTGTAGATGCCCCAAAGCCTGTGCTGTCTAGTGGCATTTGCCATGACCACAAACATTTTCTTCCAGAAATGCACCTTCAGTTCATCCTTGTGAAACTGAAGTTCTCCAACTCAAATCAGTACCCTGATTGGTAACAAGACACACATTCACATTCAGAATGTTTTACAGAGACTTAACTAGGAAAGATCCAGGAAAGATAAAAACTTTATTCACCAGGAGATCAGGAGATTCCCCAAGTGAACACATGTTGTGATTCAGCCAATATCAATCAAGGAGACAAGCGGTACTGAGTGGGGCCTTTGCCCAGCTGTTCACAGACATCTTAAAAAAGTTCAAATAGATGAGAAGCTAGACAAACTCACTGGATCCTATTATACCTAAGGCTGCATCAAATATTTTTTTTAATTTCTAACCCTTAAAAAGGGAAGAAGTTGAAATAAGAACAGAGACATTGGCATAGAATCTAAAGCATTCTTTCTCTAAATGCTACATATTTTCTTCATATTTTCTCTAACATTTTTTACAATTGGGAAAGCACTAGCAGGCTAATAACGATGTGTTATAGTCTAACCCCTTCTAAGGTGTTCCTAGGACTGGCCTTGCTTAATGGTCCATAGCACACGAGGGTGTGTGCGCACGTGACACTGTTAGCAAGTCAGAAGCCGTGGTCAGGAAAAAAAAAAATGTGTCCGTTCCTTCTTTTCCAAAACAAAAAGCAAACATCACTGCTAGCTGGCATTTAAATGGTCTATGTTTTTCTGTTCTCTTTATGGCATATTATACAAAACACACAAATGTTTAAAAGAGAGTATCCAGAGGTTGGCAGATTCGCTGGTGATGATGGAATCCCGTGATATCTGGTGTGGCCTTGGATCCACTGTCAGCTTTACTACCATTGTTAAAGTTTATTCACTAATGGGCTGATTTTGCTGGCTGGATAGGCCACAGAGAAGAGATTATCTGAATTTCCATCTGAGGAGGACTATATCTTCTAAAATAATTACATCAGGTGGCAAGACATTTATGTGTTTGTCTGGTTTGCCCAGAGGAATTCATGAATATGGCAGCAACCTACTTAATTATTTTATATAAGGCAGTTTTGTGTCATTATAGCAAAAACTATTGCACAAAATATAAATGAAATGTTTGAAAGAAATAAAAGTGAATGCTTATTCTTTTTTCACATTTGAGAGGGATTTTCTTTTTTTTAAAAAAGATTTCCCCTTTTTAAAAGAACTGAAGGGTTTTTTTTTTTAATTTAATTTTTTTTTTATTTTTTTCATAAATTTTATTTGATCATATTCTCTCTTCTTCCTCAACTCCTCCTGGAACTTCCCTGTTCTTTTAAGGCATCTTCAATGATGCAATGATTAAAGGCACTTTGATTGGATAATCCCTAGCATGCAATGGTCCTAGTGCTGGTGGGACAGTGTTTTTCTGCTGAATGAAATCTAGATCAACATGGTCAGCAATGACCTTTATGATGTGACGATAGTTGTGCAGATAAACAGCAAGTCATACCATTGGGCAGGTAGACAGAAACATTTCCACTTATCCTCAGCTTTTCAGAAAGACTAGGTATTTATGGAAATGTAATCTTAGCTTCAAGGGGTTCATTTTTCAAGCCAGGTGGTGGTGGTGCACGCCTTTAATCCCAGCACTCGGGAGGCAGAGGCAGGCGAATCTCTGTGAGTTCGAGGCCAGCCTGGTCTACAAGAGCTAGTTCCAGGACAGGCTCCAAAATTACAGAGAAACCCTGTCTTGAAAACCAAAAAAAAAGAAGAAGAAGAAGAAGAAGAAGAAGTTCATTTTTCTATGGCCAGCAGAAAGAACATAAAAGCCTGAGAATCCCATTCACATACCCACAGCCACTATTGATGAGGTGTACTAATAAATAAAAAAATTACACATTTATAAAAATCTTCAGAGGAATGGAGGCCAACATGAACTTTTTCTTGTAAATTACAGAGCAAATTTCTAAGAGTAAACAATCAATCAAGTGTTCCCCTCACCACAGTCCTCTATTTATCCCTGCAACATCAGTATCATTAAAGCCTTAAGTTCTCAGCTTCTAATTGCACAGGGCTCTGGGCTGTGTGTGAAGTTAGAGGGCCAGCTCCTGCCCTTTAGGGGTTTCAACTCTAAAACCATTTTTAAAAAAATAGAAAACACAATCTAAGTCAAGAACACAAACCGTGTTAATAAACAAAAGGCAAAGAAGCCAATAGGAAGGTTACAGAGGACCCCGAATTCCAGTTGAAGAGTTTGAACTCTATCCTTCACTCACGAATGTCACCAGAAGAGACATTGCATCAACAAAGGAGGAAAGCCACAGGCTGTGGAACATTTACAAAGGCTAATGTGATGACCTTGGACCACTCTTTTATACGACACAAATAGTTTTCTATTTCTAATATCTCTTTCAAAAGTTGCAGAATCCTGCTGTTTGTCACAACTGGATATTGATCGAGTGACCGCTTGTGGCAAGGCCTCTTGGGCATGCCTTCTGAACCCTCAAGTTGGTAATCTCTCAGTAGACATTCCTGACACTTTGAGGAAAACCAAAGCAGTCATAAATAGCATCAATTCAATTTGCATAGTGCCTTTCCTTCCAAATACTTCAAGTACCAAGGAGAGCCTGGCTCTTCCCGACGAGACCCTGCCAAAACTCACTGAGCAAACTGCTTAAGAGGGATAAAATCCTTGAACAAATGTATCTGTAAACTCTCTCCCTCCCTCCCTCATTACAAAATGTACAGAGTACTGCCCCAAATCCAGAAAGTTGCCTGAAGCAAACACACTCTGTGTCAGGAGTAGAAACTGAAAGACAGCCTGTTGCTAGTGCTGTCCCTGAGTCTCCACCAGACAACTGGGATCGGGATATGTCTCATTAACTCTTGGATGACATCTCTTGCCCAAAGGAAATGAAGTATTTTTTGAAAAACTGTCACTGTAAATTGACAGTTTATACCTGTATATGCTTAATGGGGTACAAATTGTACATAATATGATTTATGAGTACAATATGGAATTATTACATTAAGATAACATAGTCACCACTTCTATTTTTTGACAAGAACACTTAAAATTATTCTTTGCTATTTTAGTAGCTACAATTTGTTAATGTCTACCATATTTAGTATGTTATGCAACAGAAAATACTTTTTTTCCTTGTTTGAGATTTTGTGTTATTTGCTCATAATCTTTGTATTTTCATCATCTTCCAGAATCTGTAGCCTCCATTCCCTTCTGCCTCTGTGAATTCAATTGTTTTAGATAGTGGATTCAGCATTCATCTTTCTATCGCTGGTTTATCACAGCATTGTTTTTTCTGCCCATATTGTCAGGAAGGACAGAATTTCCTTTTCTCCACAGATACTATTCCATTGTTATGTGTGCACACCATTTTCCTCATTCATTCACCTAGTATAGACAATGTTACTTCATAAATTGGCTATTGTGAATAGTGTTACTTTGAACGTGGCAGTACAGGACTTTTCCCTGACATACTGATTTCAGATCTTTCAGTTAATACTCAGGAATGGACTTTCTGGATCTTACAGAGATCCTATATTTAGTGTTTTAAGGGGCGTCCATGGAGTTTTCATAATGTTTGCATTCATCTAAATGACCACCAACCATGTACAAGGGTTCTTTGTTTCTCCATTTTCTTGCTCAAACTGGCATCAGTTCTCATAAATGGACATTCTGAAAGATGTGAGGTGACAATTCACTATGATTTTAATTTGGGCTTCTTGATGATTGAAGGTATTGAGCATTTTCATATACTTCTTGACATTTACATGTCTTTTTTGGCAAAATCTTTATTACCAGATTACTTCTTTTATTTTATTTTTATTTCTTATGTTTTTAATGTAGTGGTTTAAGAAAACTACTATTGTTTGTATTTTTGCATTTTTGGTTATATACTCTCTATATACGAATTGATCACATGTGTTTTCTCTCAGTTTATGGGTTGCATCTTACCATTTCATTGTTTTCTGTGCTGGCAGAGACTTTTTGGTGTGATGTAATCCCATATTTGTTTTGCTGCATATCCTCTTTGGGGTCACATCCAGAGTTTCTGATTGTTAATCCCGCTGGTAACACAGGTAAGAAATGTTCCCTTTATAAACTGACCTGATGATTCCATAATGTAGCTCGCCAGTAGGATTTGCTGAAGGAGGCAGTGACGTCTTTTCTGCCTCGGCCTCCTGCATCTCTCTGCCAGCACTGCCTGAGCTTCAGTGTGAGTGCAGTCTATGCCCAAATGAACATGGTGTGGCCGCAGCTGGCCAGAACTGCAAGAGGCTCTAGAAGCCCCACGTTGGGTGCCAGATGTCATGAATTAGGTCAACACGATAAATAACCAGGCCAGCTCAAGGATAACAATTACATTTTTAATGGTTATAAGGGGAAACTCACGCTACAAGAGTGGGAGATCCAACTTCCTATCTGTCTGGCAGGAGTCACACAGAAAGAGCGCTGATCTGGTTCCTCCATGTTTTTCTTCCTGGGCTCCAGGTAGCCACGCCTTAACTAGATGTGATTGGTTGAACAGAGTTTCCCCATCGCCATAAGGCTCTCTGTTCTTCATATACAGAAAAACAAGGGTTTCATTTCAGTACCTGAAATACACATCTACCATAGGTGTGAGAACAATCTCTAAGATACAGACACTCAAATAAAGTGCACATAGCATCATTTTCCTATGGAAAATATGATAATTCACGTATATCTCTTATCTGAGTAAGAATTCAAAATAAAGAAAATGAACGTAACAATTATAATAGTGTTATAATAACATGTGACAGTAGGCTATGATGCAACTCCACTGGAGAGGTGATACTTATCAAGGTGAAGTGAAATTTCAGGCCATCTGTCATGGTACTCATATCCTGTACAGTTTAACTAATGTGCTTTTGGTCAATGTGTGGTAATTTGGAAACAAAGCATCTACTCCTAAAGCTCAAGTTTTAAAGAATGGTTCTAAGTGAATGGCACCATTGAAGTCATGAGACTGGGCCATGAGAGTTCTAAATTCATCTCTGCTTTCCATTGGTCATGTCTTCTGGCCTCCAGTACTATAAAACAGAAACTTCCTATTGCACTAAACCATTCTCTTGTGGGACTTTATGATCCTACCAGTCGGGAATAGGTGTATCAGTAGAATAAAGCATCAGTTTAGTGTGCCGTGTGGGAGAAACAGTCCACAGAGAGCAGAACTGTAAAACTCTTCTCAGGGGAGGCAGCTTTATTGGAGCAGACTATGGGGACTAAGGACACCCTTGGATGAGGATACTGAGAGCCAACAGTTAAGTCAATGTGTGAGTTCTGAGAAAGCAACAAGCTGAGCCTTGGGCCATCTAACTTATCAGAGACCGAAAAGAGAGAGCCCGTGAAAAATCCTCAAAATTATTCCCTACAGCTATACACCTAAAACTGTAATTTGGCCTACCTTTGGTCATTACTGAAAAACAATAGAACAAATTGGTGGTTAGTAGCTCGGTACACTAATAGTTAATAACACACTAGCTAGAACTACTGGTTTATGGTATAAACTTCAAATACTGGCTTTAAGACATGTTAAATTGAACATTAAATTTAAGACATGTGAAATTTTGTTTGTATTATGACAAGTAAAACCTGAAGGATCAGAGAAGCAGGGAGCAGCCACGAGTCCCTTCCTATGTCTCCCATTCCTCAGTCCAAAAAGGCCGAGATCCTGTCTTCACCCTGCCTTATCACTTTCTGTCTCCTCTCTGTATACACCTCCAGAGCTCTATGGTTAACTAGTGGCTAGCTCTACCCTCTGACTCCAAGCAAGCTTTATATGTCAGAACACAATGAAAATATCATGCAACAAGTACATAATCTCTTTCATGTGTGTGCATGCAGTGGATATGTCTGTGCACATGTGTTTGCAAAGTCATGGTTGTGGTTGTGTGCTTGTGGAGGTCTTATGTCAATAGCAGGTGTCTTCCATTTCTTTACATCCCATCTTACTTGTGAGACAAGGGTCACCTGCTGAACCTAGATCCACCTGTTCAGGGAAACTGGTTATCTAGCAAGCTCCTAGGATCCTCATATCTTCTACCCATCAGTGATGGAACAGGTACATGACACCTCTGCCTTAGAGAAATATTTGACCAACTAAGCCTTCTTCTTAGCCCTTGCTACCTAAACTCTTCAAACTTGTCTCAATTTAACATTATAGTCTTACTTCTTTCCAGATGTTATCCATACCTGCAGTCATAAAAAATATCCATTACCATGACCTGAGATCAAGATTTAGTGCATGATGGCAGGACAATGAGAGTTTTGTTGATACGCAAAGCAAAAATATTAGGAGAAAGCAGAGCATACTTTTCCAGATAGACAGCAAGTAATAGGTGACAGAGAATGCAGATAAAAATAATGGTTTGTGTATTGGGGGGAAGTAAAGAAATCTTAGCAGTTTAACATGAATACTACTCTTGTAGAAGAACCTGGTTGACTTCCCAGAACTCACCGTGGGGGACTCGACTAATAACAGATACCAGCCTGTCACTTCAGCTCCAGGGAATCCTGTGCTCTCTTTTGATCATGGACACTTACAGTCCCAAATATTACCCCCCCCACACACACATGCACACACACATAATTATAAAGAAAAACAAATCTAAGAACAAAAATAAATTAAATATGATTGGAAAAGAAAGTTAAAATCAGACACATGCCCATCAGTCTTGTTATGGTACTTACATCCAATGAATTCAGTAGGAACACAGAATTAGAAGATGCTGAAATACTGCTCTCGAGAGAAGTGTGGAGTCAATGTCTAATAAACTTCTCATACATTTTTTTCAACCAAACAACACACAGCTTTGTTTTATATATGTTTCTGTCCAAATAGGTGCAATTTTATATACATTCTAGATTCATAGATGCAATTTTATATACACTCTATATTAATTAATGTTGAACTTGTAACTAGGCTTGACTTATCAAAAATATCTATCATATACCTAATCCATATCTAGCTAATCTATCATCTATCTATCTATCTATCTATCTATCTATCTATCTATCTATATCTACCATCATCATTATCTCTCTGTCTATCTGTCATATCTATCATCTGTCTTCTAACTATCTGTCTATCTATCTATCATATCTATCATCTATCTGTCTTCTATCCATCTATCTATTTATCTATCTAATCTATCATCTATCTGTCTTCATCTATCTATTAATCTATCTATCATCCATCTATCTATCTATCACCTATCTTCTGTCTTCTATCCATCTATCCATCCATCTATCTATCTATCTATCTATCTATCTATCTATCTATCTATCATCTATCATCTATCGTCTACCTATCTACCATTTGTCTATCAATCTATCTATCAGTCACCTACCTGCTCTCTAAAAGGCATATCACAGCCTTCTCTACTTATGAACACTACTCAGCACAGCCACCTTAGCCTGATGACCATTTTAAAGAGTGAAATCAGCAACATAAAACCACAAATATATGTAAAAAGTATCACAAAACTGATGGAGTATGAAAAGCATATATGACTTTATGAGGGAAAAACAGGAATAATATTCCAGGATCGCACCTCAGCTGGGAGCTGAGGGCATTCTCATGAGGTTATTCTTTTCTCTCTTACTGTTCTCTGTGTGCCCACAGATGACTGTGAGAATGCTGCAAGAATTGAGAGCAATGGATTTTACTGAGTTGGCAAATTAGCCAAGATGGAATTTAGGAATAATAAAGACTAATTTTTAAAATTCCTTTTTCAGCCATGTTTATTTTATCTTTGTCTATCGGAGAAATTTTCTTCTCCTTGAAGTATCTTGACTATGCTCATGATTTTCCTTGGAGTTGGGCATGCTCTTCTGAGCAGCCGTTTGCCAAAGAAATGAACTCAGCAGCAGCCTGCACTCTGCCCAGACTCTTCCCACGAAATCCTTCCACCAACAAGCATCTGTGCTCTTGCGCTTTGTTGATGCCTGGGATGGAGACAAGCCCTGGACAATCATCAGAGGCCAAAAAAAAATTACCCCAAATGAGGGAAAAACATCTTTTTCTGTTACGCCACTGAGATTTAAGAAAATGTATGTGCATTTAGCAGCCATAGCTACCTTAACCACACTGAACAGCTGCCATCTTAATCAGTGCAAGGAGGCTCTGTGCGTACTTCCCATTTAATTTACCAGAAGCCACACTCGGATTGCTCTGCAGGGTCCGAAGACATCATTTTCTCAAGACCGCAATGATAAGAAGGTTCTTATTAACTACAAGTTTCCCATGCAGATTTGCGGTATATGAATTGCACTAGCAAACTTAAATTTATTGAATGGATTAATTCACCAGTAGTCATTGACCTGTTAGGAGACATATTATTATTTATGTACCTGCTTTGGTTGACAGTTCAGCCGGAAAGAGGCAGAATCCACAGAGAAACCCAAGCTGAGTTCAGCAGGGCAAGTGGCATTGAACGCATGTAAACTCAGGAAGTGAGGGGGCAAGTTACAAGTTTCTGCTCTCAGCATTTCGGGAATGCTCTTAGCCTCTGGCTCTGAGTTCAGCTTTTACTACTCTCCTCTCCTCTTTTCAGCTTTCTCTTCATAGAAAGTGAAATTTAAGAACCTGTTTGAAACTAGCATATAAAACTGCTCAAAAAAATGTTTGCCCCCTGCTTCCCTTTGAGGGGAATAGTACAGCTATTCTGCAGGCTGTCTCACAGGCATGCTCTGTGTTCCGAAGTCACTCAACCTTTGGTTGAACCGAGAGCCTCTCTCTTGGCTGGCTTTCCAACTCTGGGGGAGGGGAGGAGTTTTTTTTTTATTATTATTATTTTTAATCAACAAACATCTACTGAAAAGTTTTGTTTAGAGCCACTGTTAGACACCATGACTGTCAAATGACTAGGCCCTTTTGTTCTAGACAACAAGAATTTTGAATAGCACATTAAACATGGTAATAAGCCCCAAACACAGGTGTGCACAGGGTTACACAAAAGCACAGAAGAAAAACCAGTAAACCTGGTAAAGGCAGGGGCGGTGTGAGAAGAGCAAGTCAGGCTTCACAGTAGAGACTATTGGAGCTGTTGCCTGGGGTTTATGAGAGTCTGGCATCCAGGATTCCCAATAGGGACTACAGTTTGAACCTAGGGCCTAGAGATGGGAAGGAAAGAGTGGGACACCCAGAAAGATTGAGAATAGTAGGGAGAATGGAGAAGGGCACTCAGAGAGCAAAATGAATAAAATAGAAATAAGCAAACCTGAGAAGTCTTCGCATAACTTGTAACATGGGCGCAAGATGTGTTTTATCATCCCTCACTGCTGTGTAAGGACAGTTAAATCATCAACTGAAGGGCCTTCATTGTCTCCCCTAAACACAGTGATGGCGGGGGTGGGGGGATGCATGTTCAGTATATTTCATCTGTTATCAGGTAGAGAATGGACGGAGACCGTTGGTATAAGTACAACAGTTACTGGGAGGGACCTGGGTCTTCCAGTTGGAGAGGGCAATAAAACATCCCTGAAGTCAGTCTTGGAAAGAGAACGAAAATGTGTGCTGGGGATTTATTAAGCTGTTTGCGCGGTGGTGAATGTCTTCTCTCTCTCCCCTCAGACTGTATGTAACCTCTGCATGGCTCTCAGGATTTGATATGATGGGATCACTTACTGAAGAAACCAAAGTCCTAAGTTCACCTGAGCTTTAAGGGTTGGTTGGAGGTGAAAACAAAAGCCATCGCTGTGGAAATCAAGTACTTAGGCCAAATTTTATCTTAAACCTTTGGCCAAGCACGACTATATAGCTTTTTATATGTGGTTAGATAATATCACATGGAGTTTTCAGGACTAATAATTCTAGATTGAAGCACATCAAGTTAACTTCTGGGGTAACAGAGAGGATAAGGTTCTTAGCAATACTCGTGTTTTCCTGGCCTCTTAGCTAACACTGCTACCCCTTAGGCTTCTGTTCATCTGTGCTTCACTACAGGATTGATTTCAAACTAATTCAGTGTGGGTAGAGAATCTGGAAACCACTGGCAGTTCTATTTTACCACAATTTTTCTTTCAGCCTCTTCCACACTCTTCTTCTTGGGCAGCAGGCTGGAGGAAGGTGGCCAGGGGACTCTGTGGGAAGCTAAGTATGAAAAACAGAAAAGTTTCCTTCAGTCTGGGACTTGGGACGATTGTCATTTGCTTAATGTCACTCACTTTTTAAAGCTGGATTTTTAGATTCAGTGTGTGTGACATGCACATGTGTTCTTGCAGAGGCCAGAGAAGAGTGCTCATGCATTGAAGCAGAAGTTACAGGCATGATGTGTGTGCTGGAAATCAAACCCAGGTTTCCTCTTCAGCAGCAAGTACCCTCGACTGCTGAGCCATCTCTCCTGTCCTATTTACCTCTTTATAATGGGATGGTCACATGAACAGGAAACAAACTTGTACTGAGTTTATTTTGGGTTGATTTCTAATAGCTATCAGAGTATCATGACTAGTTCAAAAAATGAAAAATGCATCAGAAACAATCCAGAGAGGTGAGATGAAAACCTGAACCAAGGAGCAACAGTGGAAACAGAAAAAAAGATTAACTAGGTATTATTACAATGAAGTTTGAGACAAGGATAATTTTTACCTAAATCTGTGCAATCAGTTGTATTAAATGGCTTAGTGTAGCTCATCTCAAGGATCCATTACTGAAGCTGTATAATGGACCCAATACCTTTCGGCATCGTGTGTTGCCATCGATTGAACATGCTTTCTATTTCTATCCTCCACTTGCAAATTCATGGTTTTTCCCACCTAATCAAACATTTATCATGTACTGGCCATAATAAGTTCAAATAAAGTATATAATTTTAAATTGATGATTTCCCCACATGTTTATTTGTACCCCGCAAAGCTTCACTGCTTTAGAGCTTCTGGCCTAAACCCGAATCACTGTCTGCAGAGGCTGATACATTTCGTAAAGAATTGGAGTGATGAATTTGGGGTGGTAAAATGTCTCTACGGCATTACAATTTAGAAGCACAATTATGGACACCATCCAAGCCAGACTTTAGTCCTTTATTCATTCCTGTTTAAAGTCCATGTCAGTTTCGAACTAAATGTCTTCTTTTTACTAAAACTTCTACAGCAATTATTCTGCCATTGCGGTTTCTTGTTTGGAACTTCAGATACTTTCTATAAAAAGGCCACAAAATTTAACAAATAAATGAGGAAGCACTAATAGGAGGAGGTATTACTGCACCATATCACCAAGCTTCTTTTTGTAATGTTGGCTCTCTTTTAAGTCAAGTGGTCATCATGTTTTAAGTCAGCTAGGATTGACATTTGATTGATATCTTTCCCATAAAAGCAGATGGGTAAACTAACCTGAGCTATTAGGGGCTCACAGAGAATGATCTGACAACCAGGGAGCCTGCATGGGACTGACCAGGGCCCTCTGCATATATGCAACAGTTGCATAGCTTGGTCTTCTTGTGGGACAACTAAGAGTGGGAACAGGGAATATCTCTGTCTCTTTGGCTGACTTTTGGGATCCTACTCCTCTTGTTGGGTTGCCTTACCTAGTCTCGTACAAGGTGAGGTGCTTAGTCTTACTGCAACTTGATAACTGTTTTGTCAATATCCATGGGAGTCCTGCTCCCTTCTGAGTAGAAACCAGGAGGAGTGGATAGGGGTACAGAGGGGAGAAAGGTGGGGAAGGACTGGAAGGAGGGTGGGAAACTGCAGTCTGGATGCAAAATAAATAAATAAATAAATAAATATTTTTAGACATAGGTGAGTAAAGACTTCAAATTCCTCTTCTAAACAATCCACCTGTAGAGCTGTGCTAGTCCAGAGATCTCTACCGAAATAAAGTTTGCACTGAGATGAACGCACCACCATGTTTGCCCCAACAGAATCAAGTGGGAATTTGTAACCTACTCCTATGACCTCTTGGGTTGACTTTTTTTTTTTTTTGTCAACTTGACATAAACCAGAGACATCTGAGAAGAGGAAATCTCAATTAAGAAAAAAAACTCCCTTATTGTCTTTCTGTCAAGCTGTAGGGGTATTTTATTTATTGATGATAGATATGGGAGGACCTAGTTCACTGTGGGCAGTACCGCCCTGAGCAGGTGGTTCTAGATCATAGAAGAAAGTAGGCCAAGCAGGTCTCTGCTTTAGTTACTGCCTCCAAGTCCCGCCTAACTCCCCTTCACGATGGACTGTGGTCAGGACTTATAAACCAAAGAGACCTTTCTTTCATAAGTTGCCTTTGACCACAGTGTTTATCAGTGTTAACAAAGCAAATCACAGCACTTGCAGCATTCTGAGAATTCATGGGGGCAGAATTGCCCCAAATTACCTGAAAACATCACTACATCTACAGAAAAGACTTATCATTTATTCTTTTTAATTCCAAGAGGCAGAATATTGTCTTTTCTCATTAAAAGAGAAGGAACACATGTATGAACTAAAATTATAAACCATGCATTTCTTGTTAATTAAGTGGATTTCTTGCTACAATTATCAAAATTGATGACATGTTATGTTATATTGCAGAAAATTCCTCTCTGTTTGGTGCACAGCTTGGCGTAAGGAAGGACACGTCAAGAATGATCTTTCCCATGCAACAAACTACTGTGGACCATGGCTGCTCTCCAAATTATTTAAGGGGAACAACCTTAATGAACAAACCCTGGAGGAGAGCCGTCTCCATGGCAATTGAGCTATCAGAAAACACAAAGTCAGATATTCATTCTCTCACTAGTTTATGTAGTTCTATTTTTAACTTTTTGGAACTGGCAGTTGGGATCAACAGGAACTCATTTTCCGAGTGAGTGTTTACTTTTCAAAAACAACAACACACAAATCATGGTTCAGTTATCATTTCTTGAAAATATGATCATTAATTCCCCAGAGGAAAATAGGGAAGAGGAGAGGAGTGTTTATAACGAACTTGAGGCAAGCAAGGGTGATGAAGAGTAAATAGGATACAAGATGGTTCTTAATTGTGCTTCAAAAACACACTAAATGCCTAGAATTTAGGGAACATTATAATTCATAGGATGGTTAGCTGATATCTCAGGGGATTCAGGTTTGACAGAAAATTCCCATACAGTTTTATAAAAATCTGTGAAGCTTTATACTTACTGTCTCAGAGCATTGAGGAATAAGTTTAATCCCATTGACAGCAGGGTGGTGAATTGCCAGAAGGATGAAGATCACGTAGGCTTGAAAGGATGGGTTAAAGCTGGAAAAGTCAGTGCAGATGGGCCAAGGCGCTGTGGGGATCTGGAGCAGTAAGTAAGCAAGCTGAGAGAGATGCAGAGATGTTAACACAGGGAGTTCCAAGAAACTGAATATCATTCCATTGAGTGTGACCGGGTGTCAAGAGATGAAACTGGGACTTAAAAGATTCTGTGATTTTGAATCGGTTCACATGAATTTCTATGAAAGACTTCAAGGTACCTTTCTTGATATGAGTAATTCGAGAAATGACCATGAGGATTGTAGCCACCTTTTCTTTTTGAAATTATGTGTGTGTGTGCGTGGATATACAACACACACACACACACACACACACACACACACACACACACGGCTATGTAGAAATCAGAGAATAACTTTCACTATATGGGTTCTGGGAATTAAACTCAGGTCAGCAGGATTGCCCCAAGCACCCAAGCACCTTTCCCACGAGCCCTCTTGCAGGCTTACCGTCAACTACTATAAAATCTGACTTTACATAACTTACAGATTTTATGAGTCTATTTTAATTAGATATATGGTGACTTATTCTTGGGCGGTCTTTCAGGAGATAGTTGACTTGGAGGCACACTTCTCTTTATAACACCTGGCTAAAATGGGTCATAAGGTTAGCCAAAGACAAAATGCAGCTTTGCCACCCTAAAGTCACACACTATATCACACAGTAACTCCTTCAGGGTTGCTTACAAATTCCAACTACACTGCAGTTAAGGATATTCTGACCCCCAAAGGGAAAAATGTCAATTAAAGGCATTCCTAGGACCAACTGGCTATCCTCAAAACTGGACTCCAAACTATTCATGAATTCCCCAATCACTCACTATACACAGAAATGCAGGCATGTCCAACCATACAATGAAGCTTGGAGCAAACCACAGTCTTACAGCTTCAAAGTCAGCTTTAAGCCAAGTCTCCATTGCTGAGCCATGCTTCCCCATTTTCCTCTCTGTTTGCTTGAGAAGTAAGGACTGCCTTGCGAGGCAGAGGACCATCAGAGTTAGCAGCTGAAGAACAGTATCTGTATGAGGGCCACCTCTGTGCTTCTGTGTTCCTGCAAACAGTCAAGGACCTCCCTTTGGCTCTCCCTTCACTGTCTGCTTGCCCCACTCTATAGGACTTAGGGTAAATTAGAATCACATTAAATCTGTCAGAAAGCCGCTTAACTCCTTACAAGATGCTTTCGCTTTCATCTCCATGTGTTTCCAGGGTGCACTGCCTCCTTTACATCCTGCCACGTTACTTACTTTGTCAGAATAACTAGAAGAGGACAAACATGGCTGAATTCACATAACAGATTTACTTTTTTCTCTTTGAAGAGACCTGCTGGAAACACTGACGGCAAGCACAGACTGAATTTGAATTGTCTTTATTGTTGGTCCTAAAGGGCAAAAACAAATCATTAGCTACAAATAAGTGTTTGTAGATATGCAATTTGGAAATTGAAGAGCAATTGTGCTGGTGAAATTTTGCCAATTTTACTTGGTCTACCTTTAGCAGTGTTAGTCACCTTTCACTGCCCACTTTTGTGTCCAGACATAACATTCTTCTGATTTTCAGGTGCAACCTTTTAGAGTGTTTTAACTTAGCTTCCACCAGCTCCAAAGCTAAAGAATGTCAACTTCTAAAACCTGAAACAAAGATTTCTTCACTTTTCGGTAACCTGCCTACTTTACAGTCCTACCAGTGTATTTGAAAAATGTCTTCACATGACTTTTGTTTGTTCTGTAACTATAAAAACTTCATGAAATCATTCATACTTTAGAACAAACTATCTAGGGGCAAACTCCATCCATATTGCTGGGATCAGATTATATTTGGTTCTCAATCAAACTACTCTTCATTCCCTTTGATGTGAGAGATGTATTCACACTAAGAGCTCAGGTGCTGTTTTATGATGCCATTTAAAATTTGCTAGTTTAGCAACATTCAAATACTCAATACAGGCTACTTACCACATCATCAAGGTAAACTTTCATAGCACAGCCAATGCTGACTCTCAAGCTGTCCTTTTTCTCCTCTTCTTTAACGTTCTTATACTTAAAATTTTAGTCATTTCAGGGTCTAACTGCTTGGGAAATAGTAGCAAGTACTGACAAAAGGGCTTACATGAAATTAAAAGGCTTCTGCAGAACAAAGGAAGTGCTTATGAGAGCAAAGATACAGGTAATGAAAAAGAGGAAAATCTTTGACAACAATACATCTAACAGAGGATTAAGATGTAGAAAATATAAACATACATACAATAAATAATTGCATCTACTCATGCTTATGCAAATGACTTGAGAACAGAAGGGGACTTGTTAGGGAATAGGCACAGGACCAGTAGGGACTAGGGGGACAGGAGATGATAAGGGGGGAAAATATGGTCATAGTACATGCTATTTTTGGCTACAGGAAGGCCTCCTTCACTTTGTACAATAAATATACAGTAGTAAAAACAAAAGAATGCTCAGTTGTGCTGAACTACCTGTAGTTCCCACAGACCACACCTCAGAACTTTCCCATGTCTGTCTTGCCTAGAAATCTTATTCTGTCAGATATTCATCTTACTTATTTTAATTGGAAGATTACCTCCTCATGATGGTGTCCCCCAGGGATCTGAACTGCTCTTACTGCAACCTCAAGAGTTTCTCCCTGAATTTTATTTTATTCATGTTTTAAACTAGACTACCCAAGTAGAGGAGATAGATGTGCTCATTTTTGCATCCTCCAAAGCCTGGTGTTATCACATATGTACAGGTCTTCTAACATATTGGTTGAACGAATGAATCTTCAAGGATCATATCAACCACTTTTGGTTCTGGATTTGATGTGATTACTGATGCTTGTCAAGAATCATGAATCTAGCCGGGCGGTGGTGGCGCACGCCTTTAATCCCAGCACTCAGGAGGCAGAGGCAGGCGGATCTTTTGAGTTTGAGACCAGCCTGGTCTACAAGAACTAGTTCCAGCGCAGGCTCCAAAGCCACAGAGACACCCTGTCTCGAAAAACAAAACAAAACAAAACAAAAAAAGAATCATGAATCTGAGATTTTACCCTACTTATAGGGTAAATTAACTTAACACAGTTTTATAAGTTTGCAGAAGAGTACAATGTCGTAGAGCCTAGGATAAGAATACATTGTTGTTGGAGGAGGGGGCCGCTTGTTGGTTCCTGGCCGCTTAGCCCGGAAATAATCACACAGAAACTATATTAATTAAATCACTTCGTGGACCATTAGCTCTAGCTTCATATTGGCTAACTCTTACATATTAATTTAAACCATTTCTATTAATCTGTGTATCACCACGTGGCTGTGGCTTACCAGTTAAAGTTCCATTTGGCTCTGGCAGTGCTACATGGCTTTTCTCTGACTCCATCTCCTTTCTCCCAGCATTTAGCTTAGTTTTCCCCCTCCTAGTTCTGTTCCCCTATAGCTCTGCTATAGGCCCAAAGCAGTTCCTTTATTTATCAATGGTAATCACAGCATACAGAGGGAAATACCATATCACATTGTCATTTATTGCAAGGGGGATTTTTATATCAGGTGTTATAGTCCCAAGTCCCATAATGATAAATGAATGATAATAGATTCTCACTCAAACAATCTTATTATGAGAGAAAGTCCTAAGCTTAGCAAACTCATACCCTTCATCAAGAACAGGAAATGTGCCTGACTATTTCCGAGTGAAATATTCCTTCTTCCCATAGCAACTCATGACCCAGATCTCTTTAGAGAAATGGCAAAGAAGAAAATGTTAGCTATTATGCTTGCAAGAATGCAAAAACCATATAATCCCAGAGAAGAATAAACATTAATGAAAGAGACTCATATTTATGGACAGTTTTATCCATTGCTTATTAAACACATAGACTCTCTCACCATATTCCAGTGATAATGCACTAGATTGGTTTAAATTCAGTAATATTTACTATAATCATTGTTCTAGTTTTACTTCTGATGTTACGGTGAAACACCCTGATGGAAGGCAACTTAGGGGATCTAGGATTTATTTGGCTTTCTACTCTAGGTCATAGTCCATTATTGAAGGGTAGTCAAAGCAGGAACACAAGCATCACATCCTTGATCAAGAGAAATCAACAAGGAATCCTTCTTTGCTTGCTGGCTGCTATTCATTGATCTTCCTCTCCTCTCCTATAGTCACAAGCAGCAGACAGGTGATGATCTATCGAGAAAGGCTCTGTCAAACCTGCCACTTTTCAACTTGGGGGCAAATGACATAAAGTTTCTGATGTTTTTCCCCTGAAATTATGCAGTCTGCATTTTACAAAGACATTAAACATTTTTAAATTAATTTATTTATTGGTGTGTTAGGTGCACATGCCAGAGGTTAACATGTAGAATTTGGTTCCCCACCATTACCACCACCATGTGGGTCCGAAGGCCAAACTCAGCTTGGTGACAAGTGCCTAAAATCATACATTTTTATGTATGTAGACAGATATCAAGGAAGCTGAAAGAGCAAAACAGATCCAGGGAGCTTAGTACTAGATGGAAAAGCTTTTCACCTCCTCATGGCTGCCAGAAAACACTGACACAAACTAACAAGAGGCAGGAGAGTTTATTTGAGTTTATGGTTTCAGACATTTCAGTTAATCAAACCAGAGGGTGTGAGACAGCAGCAGAGAAGTTTGTATCATAGTGGCCAGGAAACAGAGAGGGAGAGTGGAAGGGAACAGAGAGGAGAGCGGAGAGAAACAAAGAGACACCTGGGCAAGACATAACAACCAAGAACATGACCCAGTGACTTACTCCTTCAGTGGGCCTCATTGTGACCCAGAGGGGCACTGAACCTTCAACAGATGCACTTGCTGGCTGAAATTCATATGCAAACCATCACAGGCATCAGCACAGTAGACGGAGAGTAACACATCTCAAGAGTTGATCTTGTATCCT